>CM035784.1:17493129-18073129 GCA_020466265.1 Siphamia tubifer
AACTTCTCTTTAAACACAAGTGTGCCCATCTCGTTCCTTGTGCATGTCTATTTTAATTTAGTTTACCATTTGTTTGTGTTTATTTCTGTGACCTGACAGAAGTTCAGTGATTGACATTTGTAGGTGCTGCGTTCAATCACTGCTCAGACTGCGTGGAGATTTCATGTGCCCTCTGTCTGCTCCCTGAACCCTAAAATCCAGCTTTCTGCTTTTAGTTACGCAGGAATGTTAACTCGCCCTCGCTTTTGTCCAGATCCTTTGCCCAAAGACTCGCTCTCCCTCACTCTCCAACCCCCTCCATCTCCTTCAGGGGCAGAGTGACTCCTGGAGCAAGAAGCCATTAAATCAGTTGAGCTGGTTTTAACTCGCATGAGCAAATAAGCTACTGTTTAAAAGCTTAAAAGGTGGTGTATTTAGTCAGCTGGTGGCAGCTGGCATCATGAAAATACTTGTAACCAGAGCATAGATTTGTGCTTGTCAATTGCATTGTTGGGTGATGTAATTTAATTCTCTATTTAACAACACAAATTATTTTATAGTGAGCAGCCAAGCTTTCATCCACATAACTTCTGTTTGTCTGCCAATGTAACTGGAGATGAATAGGATGGGACAAGTATTGATTTAGGGATGAATTGGATCATAATTCTACACTGGCACCAAGTGCTACTAAAACGTGCAGACATTTTAAATGCCTCCCTCCCCCCAATTAGCATATGCTTGGAGGAGTTCGGTTTGGAGATATGGGAGCTGCAGGCAGTGTAGTTTAAGGCTCTCGGCTAGGACTCAAAACACTTTATTGCACTTTGTTCAATTTCAGTTGTCAAATTCCATGAAACTGATGCCATGATGCAGTTTAACCATAGAGGTATTGGGTTTTTTTTTGTTTTTTTGGGGGGGGTGGGGCTTTTTCCCATCACATCATGGTGCATCACAGATCATACTTGCCTACTAGGGGGTCCAGACCTCCTTAACATGTCACAAGATAAATCTGAGTCACAAGATGATGAAGCAGAGCAGATTAAGCCTTAGCCCTCTCACATTTGTATTTTTCAAATGTATAGGGTTTTACCTCTTTCTTAAGTATTCTTAGAAGTGACATACTTTTGGTTGAGCAGGACATGGCAGAAGGCCAACAAGCTGTCATGTAAGTACACATATTATTGGTATTTAATATTAGAAAATACTAAAAGTTGAGGGGGAGCA
Source organism: Siphamia tubifer (assembly GCA_020466265.1). NCBI lineage: Eukaryota > Metazoa > Chordata > Actinopteri > Kurtiformes > Apogonidae > Siphamia > Siphamia tubifer. The sequence goes on from CM035784.1 coordinate 17,494,333, forward strand.
CCTTCAAAAAGGGTTTTATACTTGTTTGATGTGCTTTTTGCATTTTCCAAAACTGCTTTAATATGGATAAAAGGAAATGGAAACACTTTTCAAGTAAGTTCAGATGCAGAAAACATTTAAGTCACGTGACTTAACCCTGACGTGTTCTTGGATATTCCCATAAGGAGCTAAACTTGTGGCTAGTGGCAGCAACAGTTGGTGTGAACTGATGAGAAGACTGTATTTTTCTTTCAGCTATGAAAATCTGACCTCAGCCAATTGTCCTGCTTCTTTTCCCTCAGTTTATTATAGCCATATTCAACATACTACTACATAGCATAATGTAAGAATGAGTATTAACATTTTTAAGAAATGATTGAGTGCATTTCACAGATTTAGTTTGGTTGAATTTGTGTCCTGTATTTCAAAATGGATTGCAGGATGTGCTCCATGTGTTAACGTTGCTACACAAGATCTGGTTTATTAAATAATGTGATGTTATATCTGTACTTAACATGTGGGCAGTTTATTTTTCCAGTTGAAGGACATGTTTCCATAGAGAATCCATCAGAAATGAGATTTTTAGACTTTCAGGTGTTTGTGTATTGGATTAATTCAAATGTGTATAATCACCTTGGACAGGAAAGATGATTGATGATAAAAACTTGAAACCTTCTCCTAGAAATGCACCATTGATGGTTTGATTTTGATTTGTTCAACAATGAATGCTGCATTTGTTCAGAGTATTGTAAATTTATTGAGTGGAGAAGATTATTTAATTTTTTTTATTTCAATCATTCACATAATATATGAAAGTAAAAAAAATAAATTTACACCCAATTTAGGATTGGGTAATAAAAGATATTTAATGCCACCTGCATTCTCATCAGTAACTTATTATATACTTTTGTCCTTCATCTTCAAGCCAGAACAAATGAACAAAATGGACCTAAACCTATTTAAAATCGGTTCATTCAACAGTGTTCACATTATGGAGCCAAAATGTGACTGGAATAGGGTTCTTGCAAGAATCACCAAGTTAGATTTTAGACCATTATGAGAAATTCTAGACCAATATTGAGACGCCCTCAAATAAAAAGATGATCACATTTGATTCTCAGAACCATTTCACGTTGTATTGTAATTGAACAAGTGTGCTTTTCTTATATTTATGGAACATAAATATGAAAGGTACGGAACGTAGTAGTGGAGACACTGAGAATAAATACCATATTTTCCGGACTATAAGGCGCACTTAAAAAAAACTTACATTTTCTCCAAAAACCACAGTGTACCTTATATATGGATTAATTCTGGTTGTGCTTAGTGACTTGAAATTTGACTTTTTATGTCATGATTTTAACTTTTTATCTCATTATTTTGACTATTCTTAATGCGCTTTATATATGAACTCCCCCCCTCGCAAAAAAATAGACAATTTATTGACAGTGCGCTTCATAGTGCAGAAAATATGGCAATTAGGCAACATACACTTTTTTTTTTCTTCTCTGAGAATGGACAGAGCGGACGTAAAAACAAATTTAAGACCTAAGTAAATACAATTTTAGACCTGGGATGAAAATATGGGTGTCTTAAGATATTTTAAGGCTAAAAATGTAAGTTTCTGAATTTTAGAGCCAAGACTTTTTTTTTTCTTTTTTTTTTAGACCCCCGCGGGATCCCAAAATATAGAAACAACGAACATTCAACAGGGAATTGACATAAAGATAATTGCATACAAACAATGGAATAAAAGAATAAGAATAAATTAAATAAATAATAATAATAATATATAATAATAAAAATAAATAAATTAAAGAATAAAACTACCATACCACTAATGTTAAAGAACAGACCAGCAATGGTAAGAATATCCGTATATCCATAATTCTTCAGAATCAGATTTTTTATTTTTTTTTACTTTTTGATGGAAATAACTGGTGTTTTAAGTCATTGAGTACATTGCATTACTACTCTGAAGGAAAAATGACAATTTTTTTTGTGGTGCACCTAAACAACCTTTCTTGAGCAGAAGCAGGAACTGAACTCCTGTATGGACCTTTAAAACCTGCAGAACAGCTACTAAAACATTAAACCTAAACTGAGCCATTCATGGCACACAGCCAGATTCTGAAATAGACCACCTTTAAGCTACTCTGCCAAGTGAAAGTAGACCGAAAGCAAAAAGGTAACTCTTGTTATGAAATCCACCTTACCTACAGGTCTGACCATTTCATATTTCAATGTTGACTTGTTTCATGATTTTTACTGGAATCTGGATTGCGTAATCTCAAGCACCTTCTGTGTGGCAAGGTCAAGTAATAATGAGTCAGGGTAAATGTTCTTGTGATATACTGTAGAGAAGTGTGTTTTAAAGTTGTTCAAACAAGCGGACAAACCAGAGGGAGGTCAAAATTAAATGTCAGCCTCCTTCTGCAAACTCAGCTCAGCCTGAAGTATTTTTTGATTGTAGATTTCTATTAGTGGTTAGACTTCTGTGGGTTCATAATGGTAATAGTGTTTTTTCACTTCTCAAGGGATGCTTTTTGGTCAGCACGCAATATTTTGCACAATGGGTCGTGTCCTCAAAGCACTGTTTGAACCGGAGATGGCTGAATATCAGATCACAGACAGAGATTTGAGGGAAGAAACCAAATCTGGCAGTAAGTGGGATAAACTATTTAAAGGGGCAGTTTGTGACGTCTGTATTTTAATTCTGATATTATTATTATTATTTTTGCAGTAAGAAAAGCTACTTTCTTTTACAGTACCCTGGGGCACACAATTCCAAACTCGACTGCTCAAAAACCTTTGCCAATTATAGAATTTATAGGTAAGGCTTGTAATTATACAGCAGGGGTAGAAACCAGATGTCACCTTGTAGCTGTTGTTCCTGCCTCAGACTTTTCTACTAGGGTCATAAGTTGTCTGTTTTTTCATTCCCACCTCATAGAGCAGGCACATGAGATTTTTTTTTTTTTTTAGGGTAGTGTCTGTAGTGGTTGAATCTTGCTCATTAAGCACGCTGTAAACACTTTTTACATACTTGACAGAGAAATGCTTCAAGACTCATAATTTTCACTGTCTGGCAGCCTCCTCTACAATTTAGTTGTAGCCAAGAAAGGCCAACTTCGAACATTTTCCCAGCTTTGGCACAGCTGATTAGTCCATGACGTGTTTTTGGTGGAATATTTTTGTGTGGCTGTTTGATTCTGTGGGGTCAGGCTCAGGCAAGTTAGCCATACCAATTTCGTAAGGATCTGAAGGTGGCTTTTTTTTTTTTTTTTTTTTTTTTTTTTTTGAGGAATGGATGAGTAACTTGGAGAAAGCAGGAGAATCCAGTGCTAATCTGAGGAGACAAGTCTACAGATGCTTGTACTGGTTAAAATCTTGTCCTGATTCACTGACTCATGCATTGCTGGTAATTTATTGCTCCCACCCAGTTTTAGGGAGTGTGATTCAACAAATTTTTGAATGGAGGTTTAAATAGATGGGTGGCAATGGCACATTGTAAAGACATGTATATCATACTATAGGTGTAGTAGAACATAAAAACATGCAGCAACAAAAAATGTCAAAATTACCCAAATGTTGTAACAAAAATGGAAGATCATCAATATGAAATTGGGGAAAAAAAGCAGCCTGACATTTTTTTTTGTTTCTTGTAAATCATATGTTTCTATGGTATAAAATTTCACTAAAGCTTATTATTGAATTATTTTACATTTGGACTTAATGTAAACAGAAAAATATGAATCCTCCATTTGTATTGTTTTTGATCAAATCAGCCTTGGCTCAAATTGATAAAAATGTAAGTTCTTAATCAGTAGATATAACGTCCAAAACGGACATTAAACATACATGTGTGAGGATAGGTGAAAACTGGATTGAATTTGTATTCATTTATTTCGATCATGTGATCAGCATGAATGCAATACTTAAATGGAGAAAGTGCATTGTTTTACCTCTTCAGATTTTAAAGATGTAGTGTCATGATCTATATAGGGAATAAAACTAAACAGACTCGCTCACATTTTCTGAGTAAATGATCCTTAATAAAGCATGTATGTAGAGTTCAGTTTCCCTTCAAAGGTTGAACAAGATTAGCTGTATTACTTGGTAATCTTCATTGTGATGGCTACTGGACTGAACAATACCAGCATTGTATTTATGCCCATGCTTTGGTATCAGATTATGGTTTTAAATCATTTAACGGAGCCATGTCTGGTAGCCCAACAGGAAATAAATCCCCAAGCTCCACTGTTCCACTGTGCTTTGGAGTACTAATTCTTGCAGCCCAGAGATGCTCTGGTTCTCCTCACAGCTAGCTGCGACTTGCCAGCCGACACTTTGATGTTTGATTAAGCAGCCGAAGCCTGGTATTGCACAGGGGGGTGGCTATAAGAATGCAGAGTTGCCAAACTAGTGTGATTTTTGACCAACAGCAGTGGTTTACAGGTTGTTGTGCAGTTTCCACTTGGATACCTGCGTGTCTCTGAGATCTGTGTCTGATTAAAAAAACAAAGCTCGTAGCTGTGTTCATATCTCAGCCATGTGGTTGTGGTTTATCTAGATTACTCGCATGCAGTATTTGCACTTGCATTCTTTAATCATTGTGTAGATGTGATGATGCATGTGTACACTTCTCTAACCAAAAAAGGATTTAAGCATCAATTTTCATTCACTAACTCCTTGTTCTTGCCTTTATCACTTCTTTTATTACTTTTTCGTGGATATTTTCAGCTGAGGTTTGCAGATGGGGGTGCAAGTTCGGACTGGCATTAGACTGATATAATGCTAAACTATTTCATCTGATTAAACAGCCGTTCTTTCAGTTTTGCCTACAACATTATAGATGGAAGGCTAAATGTGAATATTAGACTGGAATATAAGTAAAAGTGTAGCCTATATACATTAGGACTTATTGATAAATATGAAATGATGATTTCAGTCAGGCTTTATAAGGGGTTTTGGTCATTCAGTTTAACTGAGCCCCAGTTAAACTACTGTTTATGGTCCAATATACATATACTCTTGTCAAATAGCAGAATATTTCAGAAATACGGTACGTCATTGAAAAAAAAGAGATCTTCATCAAACATTCATGAGTAATGTGAAGGAAAACCACAAAAAATTAAAGTGTATTGTTTTTTTAGGCAGGAATACAAATATAATGTACCTAGAATCTTTGATTTGTCCCCTCATCTGTTGTTTATCTGGGTCATGGAAAAGGAGAGAGAAATATGTTGCATTAATAATTATTAAAATATTTAGAATTTCCAATATTTCATTAAATGGATGATTCTGTCTGCTCCGGCATTAAGTTAGTTGATAAATTTTAAGCTTAGTATGATGGCTTTCCCGTTTTAAATTTTTGTAGAACTTTAGCTATTTTAGTGAGCAACTGGAAAAATAAACACTCTTCCCAATGGATTGCATTTCCCATTAATTCACTGAGTTCAGTTTCAATCAAGATCAAAGAAGGTAATTGCCCCAATATTAGTTTCCACTAACTAGCATTTAACGGCTTTAACCAAAGTAATATGTCATTACCCACTTACTTACTTTTGTTAAGATGCTACCCCAGAACAGCTTTGGGGGCTACGTATACCATTCCAACTGTTTTTGGCATTTGTTGATCAAAACAGACAGCTAGCCACACAGTGGTATTGATTTTATGATTTATTGAATGCCTCCCTTTTGTTGATAGCAAGACTTCACAGCTGTGAGGTCCAGATGAGCACAGGGCCATTGGCCCTATTTTTTTTTTATTTTAGTTTGCAGAGTCAAAGACAAAAAAAAAGGTTTTATTTATTTTGATAATTCAGATGCCTAGTGTGTTACCAGGATGTGGTGTGAGTCTATAATAAAACATAAATCAACCGAAGGATATGTTCATTACATAAATTTTATGTCTAAATTTTCTTCATCCATAGCTGATTTAGCTCACCGGTCACATTGGCACCATGAGCTGGAGTTTCCTAACTCGTCTGCTGGATGAAATCTCCAACCACTCCACCTTTGTGGGGAAGATCTGGCTGACAGTTCTCATCATCTTCCGCATCGTACTGACAGCCGTGGGGGGAGAAACCATCTACTATGATGAACAGAGTAAATTTGTCTGCAACACCCAACAGCCTGGATGTGAGAATGTGTGCTATGATGCATTTGCACCACTTTCGCATGTCAGATTCTGGATTTTTCAGGTATCTTTGAACTTGTTTTCAACATAAACCCCGGTCAATGGGCCTTTCACTGTCTGGGGTAAGACTGTGAAAACTGAATTTGTCTAACATGCATCTTTTGTCTAGGTCATCATGATCACCACTCCCACAATCATGTACCTTGGCTTTGCTATACACAAAATCAGTCGCATAGATGACAGTGAGTACAGGCCCGTCCGGAACCGAAAAAATGCTCGCAGGATGCCCATTGTCAGTCGAGGAGCAGTTCGGGATTACGAGGAGGCAGAGGACAATGGAGAGGAAGATCCCATGATTGCTGAAGAGATTGAACCAGAGAAGCCTGACAAAGCAGACAAAAGTAGGTAGAAAGTATTACAACTCGGTCACCAGAATAAAACATTGGATTTTGTTTCATAGTTATTTTTAAAGGGTTAGTGTAGGGTTTTGACATTTAAGGTGATCTATTTGCAGGAATTGATAGTTTTTGGTTTTAGTCATTTTTTAACTATAAAAAATTACCAAGAATGAGCGAGGTTGTCTTCTTGTTTTCTATTGATTGACATCCAGTATTAAATTGTGTCAGTGCCACCTACTGTGTTATGAGGTGGAACAGTTATCCTCTAAATCAAATTCCTTCGAAAGACAAGACAGACTCTCACAAGGCCTTTTCACATTTTAACTGGCTATGTCAGAGGGGGAAGTCATTTAGCTGCAACAGTTCCAACACTAGATATTTGTAAGACTTTGCATACTGAAACTTTACATGTTATAAATACACTGGGTCATTTATCACATCTGTAAAGACTTTTCCAGTGTTGAGCCAATCCTATAGCAACAATCATAACCCATAAATGCTGAGAAATGTCAGTAAAATGCACCATTTTTCATTAAAGATTAAACGTGTTGCTGTTTTAGAAACACATGTTTCTAAAACAACTGTATTTAGATAGGATATCCGATATCTTGGTTTACACAAACATACAAAGACACCGTTTTGTTTTTGAGACAGAGTTGGGTATTGATATTATATACTAATTTGAAGTCCATGATGAAGTAACTTTAATATGATCTAGATCAGATATTAAATAAATTTTTGTTGGTTTTCAAGGTTCAGAGAAAAAGCATGATGGTCGCCGACGGATTGTACGTGACGGGCTCATGAAAGTCTATGTTTGCCAGCTGGTGTGCCGCTCTGGCTTTGAGGTGGCCTTTCTTTTTGGCCAGTACATCCTATATGGCTTTGAGGTGATGCCGTCCTACGTTTGCACCCGTTCACCCTGCCCACACACTGTGGATTGCTTTGTGTCCCGTCCCACTGAGAAGACCATCTTCCTGATGGTGATGTACGTTGTGTCTTTCCTCTGCCTGCTCCTCACCATCTTGGAAATGCTCCATTTGGGAATTGGAGGTGTCCGTGAAACTTTCCGAAGACGGGCCCACCTTAACACTCGCACCCAGCCAACACACTCATTACGTGCCATTCCAACCGCCCCACCAGGTTACCATGCCACCATGAAGAAGGAGAAACTTAAAGGACAGCTGAGGGACTCACCCATGGGTGACTCTGGGCGGGAGAGTTTTGGGGATGAGGGACCCTCCTCGTCAGAGCTGGAGCGTCTGAGGAGGCACCTGAAGCTGGCCCAGCAGCACCTGGACCTGGCCTACCAGGCAGATGAAGGAAGCCCTTCAAGAAGCAGCAGCCCTGAGGTCAACACGGCCGCACAGACAGCAGCTGAGCAGAACCGCCTGAACTTTGCCCAGGAAAAGCAAGGAGAGACCAGTGAGAAAGGTACAGAACACTCAACAGGAATCTAATCCTTATCAGTCAACACATTCATGTAGTTGATGCAACTGGAAAGCGCCAACCAAACTGATTGGTTAACAGAAGTTAAATGGTAATTAATTTCCCCCTTACGTAATTAAAACTACTTTGAAAAAAAATCTAAATGACTTTCAAGTGAGTCAGCATCTACTGTCAACTTTATTTGGTGCAATATCTTGATACATTGATGGAAAAAAGACATTTTGATTTGTCAGCAACTTCTCACATGAAGAAGGAAGACAGAATGTTTGGTGTTCCTCTAATGGGAGGAACTTTCATGGTTGGTTGAGTATGTTATTGGATGAATAACTACTTGATTAGTTCAAACCAAGGTTGTTCCAGTTAATCAAAGCAAAGATTAAAAGAGTCAAGATAAAATGCTTAATTTTTTTTTAAATTGATTGACTTATTGTTCGATCATTCACAAAATGCATACACGCATGCATAAATAAAATAATTCATTTACACTCAAAGGAGTGGAAAAAAGTAAACACTTTGCTACAATAATGTGAATGATGTGACAAAACGAAACAGCTTTGTTTTAATTTTTTTTTAATTTAGCAATAATTCCAGAGGATGTAATTATTGGACCTCAGAAATGTTTTGTTCTGTATTAAAATGGCTCTGTATACAAGAGTGGTTTTGTAAGTTACAAGTTATCCATATTTTTACCTGACCATTTCAGCTTTTCAGGTGACTTTTTCCTCATACAGTAATAATGCCTGGGAAAGTAAAACTAAAATTGTAAGCCTAATCCCAAAAACATTCTGCACCATTCTGAACTTTCCTGAGTTCTACCTTGGACGAGTTCATGATTTTTACCACAAGGCTTGAGTGCCTTTTTAGTAAGGATCCTGTTCATGCTGAATTCTCCTCTTTGTCTCCTTCTTAGGAATACATGCCTGAGCGTGCTTCCTGCCTCAAACGTCTGCCCTTCCATTCCTACTGGCCTTAAACATGCGGGGGAAGCACATATGGGAATGCAGTCAGACCACTGAGGGAGACCAAAGCGTGTGTTTTTGCGAGTGCGTTTGTGTGAGTGTGTTTGTGTGTGAGGAGGATGGATAATAGAAATGTGCCTTTCAGTATTAGGGGTCAGTCAAGAAAGAGAGGAGTGCTGACCGAGCTGTGTTGTGACAAATTGTTCATCTCCATGACTTGTAAACTTGAAAGCCTGCCACATCTCCAGTTTCTGCTTGCTTACAAACCTCGACTGCCTTCGGCTACAAACTTTGTCTATACCTTGTTCTTTTGCCCACTCTGCTTTTGTGGCCATGTTTTAATCCTCATCCGAGACCTTGTAAGGGTTATTGATGTCTAAACTCCCATGGCAAAGTGAGCTTTTTTGTCTTCATCACAAGAGTCTCTTGTTGTAAAATATTGTCAAATGCTAACATTTCGCATGTTTTGCTCCGTTTGGTTGTTTGTCTCAGTCTCTGAAAGATTTACTGCCTTGGGTTATGTCATTTCTGGAGTGCATGTAGCAGCATCTTTTTTCTTGCAGAGAGGGCGGCTTAACCTGTACTAGATGAGTCATTTTTCATGTTTAATTTAAACAGATTTGACGTTTGGGGATTATGTGTTTATCAGCCAGAAGCCACAACATTTCAGATATGTTCAACACATTTTTACGCCTGTGTATTTACTCCAATCGGCCAAAATGTTTACCTGGAAAATGCTTGAATACTTGATTGTCCAGAAATATGCCAAGAATAGTTTTTTTTGTTTTGTTTTTTTAGTACAATAGTATCACTTAAAATACTCAATTTTGCTACAAAGTGACCAAAGCTGTAGCTCTTCTTTGTTGGAGTTGTTTAGAAAGAAGCGTTGGCATAATAACTACCATCTAACCAGACAGTTGGCTATTAAGTACTTTTTTTTTTTCCTTAAATAATGTCATATAATTGATTACCAATGCTCATTATTGCAGAAAAGTTTAAAACAATCATTTTTGTTTGAAACCAGCTGGAAACATCTGTCTTCTGGGCTCCTGTCAACAAAGAAAATTCCATCCTTGTCTTTTCAAATTTACATTCTTCTTCGGTGAGCCATATTTTCCATCCTTGACATGCACCACCACTCCTCCTGCTTTTCTTTTTCTTTTTTTGTGCCGAAACATGGATGCTTTTCATGCATCCTGAAGAGGAAAAAAAAACAAAAAAATACCCAAAAGACACAACTGAGCTGAGGAAAGGATGACGGTTGCCTGCTGAGGACAGAACTGACACACAGCCTGGTGCCGTGTAAACCGATGAATCCCATCCGTCTGTAGGTCAACTTTATGGTTTTTGACTGGAAACGAAATGTTGCCAGAGCTGCAAGATGCTGTAGTCATATAATCATCTCATCTCACTTTTTTGTTTTCATTTTTTCCCTCATTTTAAGGTACGACATTCCATTTTGACTATGGTACTTGTTCTTTTTTCTATTGCAAATTTTGTAGTTTTTTGTAACTGTAGAGATTATTTTGTCTTCAGAGTAAATAAATATATTTGAACATGAATGTTTTGGTTATCTCACATTTTTCCTGCTTTAAAGTGATGTTTGGGTGCCTGGAAAAATAAGTTGACCAAGAGGGAAGTTATCAAATAAACAGTGGGGAAAATGGGGCTCCTTATTTTGGAAATGTTAAGGGCTGATTTTTGTGAATTACCAAAAAAAAGAACTTTCCGTGATCCTATAGTTTAATATGGAATTACAAGAACCAGTCTCAGTTGTCAAAGGAAAGGAGCAGAGATGAAACCTTCAGCAACAGAATAGACCTACACTACCCTCTAGAGGGGATAAGTGGAGTACCACCTTAAAATGCCTGTTTCACTGAAGATGAAAGGAAAACAAATGGATTTACTGTTACATGGAAAGTATAGATTAATGTTGGTGTCCTTTCATATTTATACACATTGGTATCTGGTTAAAAAAATTATATCAATGTTCTGATTATCCATTTCAGAGATAAATTACTCATCAATAAAATATGATCCATATAAACAGATTTTGGGTGGTGCTTTACATAGTCCACCTGCATAGTTTAGAGACTGTATATCATCACAACAGCATATATTCAATAATACAGCTTGAGTTTAATTTATTTCAGTTTTCAATGCATACAATCCAACTTGACAACTTTTGGTTTTGATTTTTGAAGGGAATGCATGAGGAAAAGCCACATTATCAGGTTTCCTGATACAATCCCAAAGAGGATATATATATATATATATATATATATATATATATATATATATATATATATACTGCAGTGATGTAAATACTGTTTCATAAAGATAAGCAGTATAGTGGCGTCACCTTAACTCTCCATTTCAGTAAAGTCTCAAGACTGAATGTCTGCCTAGCTTCTGATTCAGACAAAGGGTAACTTGGATGTATTTAAGACAATGACACACCACCAAGAGTTTTTCTCCATTAACTTTAATTTTTACTGTAATATATATAGTTAAACTGTACCAGCAGAAATTCTATCACATATAGCAGAGTATGTAATCTCTGTTTTTAAGGCAGCATTTAACCCATACAGACCCAGATATCCACTGGTAGCATCTACTGATCTAAACTGTTGATCCTCTAATCTTAATACTTGTAAATAATTTGTGTAATATACAATTTATTTTCATGGTCATCAGGTATGACCCATTTGGATATTCAGAGGCTCCCATACTAAAGGTGGAAACGCCATCAGTAGAGGTGAGAAGTACCCAAGTAAAAGTACTTTGTTACTGTACTTAAGTAGATTTTTTAGGTAGGTATCTGTACTTGAGTATTTATTTTTCTGCCAACTTTTTATTTTTGTTCATAAATATTCAGAATAGACTACTTTTTCAAAGTAAACCGAAAAATAAGTCCTTTCAGAGGGAAAATCAATGGAGAAGAGAAACTGATTTTAGAGATTATAATTAGGACTTTAATCTCAGAATGTTGACTGTTTATCTCATAACTATGCCTTTTTGTTAATCTCCTATGACTTTTTAAACTCACAATGTTGACCTTTCATCAAAAAAAAAAATTCTGCTCCCTCCATTTTTCCCTAAGTGTCCTGCCCACACCCACAAAACTGATCAAACACATTATCTACACGGTTCCACACTTTTAAAGGAGTCATTTTATTAATATTCCTGTGCTCTCTATTGTTATTGAATGTGTTGGCTGTATTTAAAAAAAAAAATTACTGGATTGCTTTGTTTCAAGCTGTTTGTTTTTGCACAGTAGAAAAATTACTTGAGGTTGAACAACAGTTCACCAGTACTTCCGCATACACGTCTCTGAATGGCTCAGAATGCGTGAAGGAACACTCCTCCATCCCCTTCCGCTCTGTGTGTTTATCTTACCAGAGTATAGTAGCATCCAGCTCAGTTTTGTGCTGTCTCTTGTTTTGAAAACATGCAGGGATAAAAACAAGGATTTATTTCTACAAAGAGCACATGCATGACTTTGCGCCGCCATTTTTTTCAAGTCTGTGCAGCAAGTTACTCTGACCAGATGTCCAGAAAAATTCAGGACAGTCTCCATTTTCTTTGCTGTTGTAAAAAATTAATTTCTCTGTAAGGGACTAATAAAGGACTATTCAATTCAATTCAATTCTAAGCTGTTGTCCCGAATCCCGAATCTGGCTGTACATGTCCCGAAAATTGAATTTTTACCAAATAATTACTTGACTTGGTAAATATTTTTCCCTACTGCCTGACTGTCGCTGAGGCTGCTTCCACAGCCCCGAATGTTTAAATGTCTGCGTTCAGCCCCAACTACAATGGATCCATTTTGTATCTTTGTCACGTTCTAGCTGTATTTGATTGATACAGTAAACCTGAACAGTGACCGGCGCGAATATTCATTGATAATGGCGACATGGCAGATGAAGGGAGGAGAGCGCAAGATTCCGTGAGAACGAGGACGAAGCTGACCACAGTGCTAAAAACACAGCAGCATCAGCAGTCATTAATTGGACCTTCGCAACATCTAAATCTGACTTAAATGACGTGATCATATAGCCTAAATAATTTAAACTTATGGTATTATAACAAAAGACATCATGTTTTGAGCTATAAGTTTTGCATTGTATATCGCACATTCAAAAAAACTCATATCCCCAGTTTCCCTGAAGAGGACTGAATTATATGAGCTCGGAAACTATATTTTGGAGGTGTTTTTTTTTTCTGGCAAAATCACAAAAACTGAAAAACCTACTTTTTGGAACTTCTAGGGTTTTGATCCAAACTGTCTTTATTTCATTGAAGGAGTTGAATAAGTACTTTGTTTACACAAGTAACTGTATTTACTACTGTATTATTACATTATTATAATATTACTGTATTATTAGTTACTGTATATTTATTTGTCACATGTGAGTACTTTTACCACCTCTGACCATCTTTCTACAACATTGTTTCACCAGTAAAACCCACAGAGTTTGATCACTGACAGTGGATGGATAGACTTGGTATATGTTCAGTTAATGATATAGTAAAACTGAAAATTAATTTTGTTTGTTTTTTCAGATTTCTCTGTTTCTGATATAACCCTCAATTTTATTCTGTGCTTTTATGAACATCTATGTGACCAGTGAGTTATATACAGTTCTATATTCAGACACTTAAATATTTTTATGCCAAATATAATTTTTATCGGTTTTTGCCATAAAAAGTTTTTGTTTCAAAAGAAGTGGCTGCATCAGACACAAACAAATACAAATGATGATTAACAAGAATAACAAACATAAATTCTTGACAGTTTCAACATGTGCTCTGGATTTGGATGCTTACTTATTTTGCTGAAACATCTAGTTTTAATGGAGCAGAACATGTGCAGAAGGGAGTGGGTTTGCAGAATGGAACAATCACTGGCTGAGTTCAATGACTTAAAATGCATGGAGTGGCCAAAAAAACCACTGTGTAGGGAAATTCCTGATATTACACAGTGAATTTGCCAGTGTCAAAAATGCAATTTTATTTCTTTCAGAGGTATAACAGTGGACAGAGTAAAGATTAACAAGATAACTTACAGTGTTGATAGTGTTAACTGAGGTTTTATACTGTCAGTGTTGTATATTCAGTGTTAAAGTAAACTGATTCTGTCAGAGTTAATTCAACACTGATGAGAGTAAGATACCTTTCAGTGTAAAAAAAAAAAGGGTGACTCTGAGAAGCCTCGACCACCAACCTGTGCACTCAAACTAAGTGAGAAGTCTAAATAAGCTGTTGTTTTTTCATTCAAGCAGAATCTGTGCAAGAATGAAGTTATGTCATGTTAAATAGATAAAAATTAACACTTTTGGAATAATTCATTTCTGAACATGTGGTGTTAAGTAGGTTTAACACTGGAAAAGTAATTTCTTAACACTTAACTCTTCAGTGTTGAATATGAATAACACTATGGGTGTTACATGTACTTCTCACATAGTGTAAAACTTGATTGACACTAATTAGTCAAATAATAACTCTGCATATAACTCTATATTTTATAGTCTTTAGATAGGGACCATATGTTCACTGAGGTAGTGTTAAAATCAACTCTTCAAGTGTTAATGCTGGTGATTTTACTGTGTAATAAGAAATGGTAATAAATCTCTTGAATGGTTAAATATAGAGAAAAATCATTTTGAGTGCTGACATAAAAATCTTTATGGGTTAAAGGAGCACTAGTGTTAGCGTTTTGTCTCACACTGTTTCATTCAAATATACCCCTTGCAGAAAAAAAAAAAAAATTTATGAAATGGACCTTTATAAACACAACTTCTCAGAAACAGGTGCACTCCTCGGGGATGATGTTGGGCAAGATCTCATACTTGAATGAGTATCCTCCATCAGACGTGGTGATGATCCTCAGGGACCTCATGGATCCTGGGACAGGGGCACAGCACTGTGTGATGCCCAGGGAGGCGGTGGTCCGGTCCCAGGCCGAGCAGTTCCCCTGACAGTAGTAGAAAGTCAGAGTCTTGGGGTCAATGATCCAGCTGTCCCAGCCCAGCTCATCAAAGCTAATGACGATGGCCTCCCGGTGGCAATCGCTGTGTTGCTCTTGAGAGGGCCTCTGGAGCAGGTCGACTGCAGATGGGGACCAAGGGATGGTGACAGGTGCCCGGCGGGGGGAGCGGGCCGGTGTCCAGGGTTTGGTGTGGAGGTGGAGGAAAGGCGTCTTGTCTGGTTCGCCTGAGCGGCACTGACAGGTTGGACACCGGATCTGGAGCAGGAAGGGCCCCTCAAACATGGAGTCCAACAAGGTCTGCTCAAAGTCATATGTGGACCATCCGTCTGAGGTGGTCTGTGACGGAGCCTCTGCAGCCAGAAGGAGCTGCTGGGCTGATGTGAGAATGAACACAGGGAATGAGGAGTTCACAGACACCCCTTGACCTGTAAAGAACCACAGCTGGCCAGATGTGAGCATGACCTCCTGTCTGTCAATGGACAGTTGGAAATAATATGTAAAGGGGTCCCTGGTGGTTTCTCCAGACTCAGATGTGGAACAAGATGAATCTGTGAAAGAATAATGTTGGATAGCAGTCAGACAGGTTGATGTGGGTTTATGGTACTAGTCAGTCCTCCTCAGACTCCTACAGTCATAAAAAGGATGACACACAAGAAGATTCACTGGGTTGTAATCAATACAGAGACTGCACTAGATTCACTGAGATGGTCTCATTGTCCTTTGAATAAACTTATAGTCTGCTATTTTATTAATGTCACAGCTATTTAATTTTTTTGAGGAAAAAGTAAAATGGATCAAGGATTTAATGCTTGTCTTTGTCCACAAGGATACACACCCCCAGTTCTTCAGTTTGCGCTACAATGATCTGAAAAACAACTTAATCCACTGAGCACATTATACATTAAGGTCAAAATAAAACTACAAAATCTATACATTCTAGATACTGTACTGATAAATTAACTTTTCTGATTTCTCTTACATATGACTTTCCATCTTTGTGACCATAAAAAGAAAGTATTGCAGACATCAGCTTAGGTCTCATGAAACATTAATTGACTTTTTTATTTTTTTATTGTATTTTTTAAAAACTTTTTGTCATTTTATTCATTTCACTTTTATCATCACATGTTATCAAGAAAATAACTAATTAGTCAAGTGCAAAAAATAATGAATACACATGTCACCTTAAAAAATAATCATTAGTTGCAGCTCTATGGAACACAAATAGATGGAATGACAAAAAGATAACCTATACAAACACATTAAAGTAAATAGCACACAATCAAGATTTATCAACAGAAATTTGCCTATGATTCATGGTCTTTGGGCTGCACCAGTAATCTATGCAATATACTTTTCCCTATACACATAAAATAATCATTAATTTATTATTATTATTAATTATTATTATTATTATTATTTCACTTTAAACTTTAACAACACTAGCAAAAAAAGCATGCCTTTCACCCAGTAAGAAGACTGTTATAGCAGGCCTCAGTGTGAAATGTGCATCAACATAGTGTTTAAAATATGTAAAGCAAGAAGAGAATGGATAAGACTCTAAGTAGTTTATTCATCTGCTCATTCTATCAGGTAACGCGGTGGCATCATTGTAATATTTGCATTACGCACAATCTTTTTACTTTTGAAACTTTTATTATTTTCCTGTAATATCGGACTGATTTTCTATTGTCTACAGCTTTCTATTGTCCAGCTCTAGCAGAGCAAGCACACTCGCTTCCATCAATGGTGACTACATTGTCAACATGTGGATTTGGTTCGTCTGCTTTCTCCATAAAAGGGCCAAACTTACTCTCTGCCAACTCATTTAAAACTGGAGACAAATGGCAACCTCTTCAAAAGAGGTGTTAAAATTTGACTAAAATCCTACCAGCAATGTGAAAATGCTTTGTCTGGAGTACAATGTTTGTTGTGATCATGTCTATTTATTATTTCTTTGTAATGTATTTGTAATTTGAATTAACTTATGAAATGTTTTTATGACGTAAAACATATTTTGCTGGTGTTGATAATTAGCATTTGTGCTACATACACCTATGCAAAACATCTGCTCTCTCCTTGTGATTGTACTGATGTCATTTGTTATAATAATAATTATGTATTTATTGTCTAATATTTCATGTCATTTGAAGTACAGTACAGTACAGTACATTCACCCACTGACGAATGAATCTGTTTTCTGCTAATAATAGTTTATCTCAATGCTAGAATTATTGAAATTCATCTCCACTACAAAACTGAAGCTATTAATGCAAGAGATATTTTACACATTTTTACATTGGCCAAATCTATTTGATATTAAATACTCTAAACAAATGACAGTGAAAGATTCAGCTGCTTCCCTCACCAGAACTCGGAAAGACAATCATTTCTGATGTATCATGCTTCAGATGGATGTCTTCATTCACCCATGTGGTCCTGCTCCTCTTGGGGGGCCTCCTAGATGGCTTCATTGTTTCCTCATCTGGACCCCTCACTGTAGTTGCAGGTGGTTCCTCCAGCCCGAGGCCATCCAGTATTCGGTCTTTGACCCAGGACACCACCTCCTCCCTCGGTGTGTCCTCTGTGCAGCAGGCCTTCGCCAGAGTGAAGACCCACAGTGGGCCCAGGATGAACACAGTACAAGACACCATGACTGTACTTTTGGATTAAAAATGCTTCAAAAGTGCAATCAAAAAAATATTTTCCTGGGATAGAGACGCAGTGTTAGTCTGAAAATTGTGTTTGTTTCAGTCCTTTTTTGCTTTGCAGCTGTCTGGTACTGAATGAAGTCAGCAAGCAAAAGGATTTTTTAGCCACTGCACAACAGAAGATAACGAAGAACAGCCTTGAAAGTTGCATTGCATTATCTTGTTCTGTGGCTGGTTCACACAGTGTCTAGAGAAATGTTCTTTTGTGATGTGCAGATTTATTTATGGCTGGATTGGCTGATTTACAGTTATAGCAAATGTCAACAAATAAGTCACTGGCACATTTTGTACCTGCGTATTACTAATGAAAGACTAGAGGTGGGAAGCAACTAAGTTGAAGTACTTACTGTACTTTTTTTAGGTATCTGTACTTGAGTTGAGTACTTACTTTTCTGGTAACTTTTTACTTTTACTCCCTACATTTTTGGATACATTTCTGTACTTTATACTCCTTACATTCAACAATAGACGTGTTACTTTTTCAAATTAAATCACTTCAGAGGGAAAAATCAGGAGGAGAAGAAATTGTGACTTTCTATATCATATTTATGACTCCAAATTATGACTTTTATCTCAGAATTTTGACTATGTCACAATTATGCATTTCTTATCTCACATTTATGATTTTTACCTCATAAAATGCCATGATTTTTTTTCTCTCATAATGCTGACTTTTTTTTTTGTTTTTTGTTTTTGTTTTTTTATGTGGTGGAGTCAGTGCCCTGACTCTCTGGCTCTGTGGTGCTGGTGAATGCACCTGTAGTTGGCCCGCCTCCCAATCAATCATCCAATCAGCACCTGGGCTATATAAACACCCAGTGAGCAGGTGTTCATTCCACTGACTCCTGCTCCGGGTGTGAATGGTGGCAGCTCAGTTGCTGGATTGGCAGGTAGGTAAGGAGGCCATTTTGATTCAGTTTATTCCTCTGTTGTTGGATCCTTAGTTTGTTCTTTCTTTCTTTTAGTTGTGAGGACAGCAGACCACCCCTGACCCAAGGTGGATCCTTTTTGGTTTCCTGCTGTTTTGTTTTGCCATTTTTTTCCTTAGTTGCATTAAGTTTGCCTTGCTTTGCCTTTTTATTAGTTATATTTTCCCTATTTTTCCCTTTACATTATTTTGCCCTTTAAATTGGTTTTGCATTTATTTAGTTCTATGAGTATATCAGTAGTTTTTCATTTTTGGTTCTCCACCCTACCTGTTAGTATTTGGACCTTAAAAGGACTGGGTTGTGGTTGCATTAGTGTTTTTTTTTTTCTATAAATTTGTTTTTACTTGTCTGTTGTTTTTAGTAGGGAAGAGTGCCATTTTGGTGGGGGAGGCTAGGCACCCCGGGTGAGGTTCCTACACGTTTTTGCACGCGAGTAAGCGCACTGGGACACTACTATGGGATACACTTGTTTGTAGTGATTGATGTTCAGCACCGGTAAGTATTGGTAGCACCCCACTACATAGTCTGCCTCCCCTCTGGTGGCCTCTGTCTTCTATATTTAGCTGTTTAATTTGGTATTTGAATTTTAACCATTTTTAATGTCATTTTTAGATTCTATTGGGGCCCTCTTTTAAATTCTGTAATGAAGTATTTGCACCTTCCACCTATTCACTTTTAATTGTCAATAAATCCTTTCTTTTGCAGCTTTAGTTCATTTTCATGATTTTATCAATAAAACATTTTTAATTATTTAAGAAACTGAGTCTCTGTCCTACAGAATCGAATATGTATCCTCCTGTTTATCCTTGCATAATTTGGAATATATTTCCTGGGGTGCAAGTCCCCAGGTGGTGTCGGTTTCACCTATTTCCTAATACTACACCTAGTAACATTGCTTATCACTACCCCCCCATCCCCTGCTCGCCTTGCCACATTTACATAATTTATGACCCAATCAAACACATTTTCTACACAATAACTCACTTTTAAGGACTCTTTTATTTATGTGTGTATATATATATATATATATATATACACACTTTCGAGAGTTTTCTGATTTTTTTTTTTTTTTTTTCCCTTGTAAAATTTATTTTATCCATGGCAAAAAAAATGGTTTTACTTCATTGCAATTGAGGAGTTGTACTTTTTACTTTCACTTAAATAAAGGGGATGAATCAGTGCTTCTACTTTTACCAAAGAATTTTTCCACACAAGTAGCTGTAATTCTACTTACAGAATGGGATTACTTTTCACACGTCAGTGAAAGACACAGATACATGGAGAAGTTTTGACTTGCATTGTACTGAAGAAGTTTCAGTTTCCCAGGATTCAACTGTTAAAACTGGTGTCATGAATTATTTAAATTAACAGTTGAGGTCAATTTAAATTAATTAATATACATTTTTTAAATGTTTCTTTGCCTTCACTAGATTCCATTGTTTTTACAGTTGGGTAAAGGGTTTCTTGAAGTAGGATAGTTCACCTTGGTAAACGCAACAAAGTGTCAGATTTACATATGCCTACAGGAGAAAAAAGGCAAATGATCTGCGCTTCGATAGCCTGTTTTCTACACAGATTTATGCCAATCTGGTTTTTTGTTTTATTCTTGCTGAACATGATGCTAGGTAGGTAGCGGTCAGCCATTACACCATACATGTTGTCACCCTGCTACGTTACTGTGGCAAATATGATCTGATAATGTTACCAAAACAGTTAATTATTACAGTTTTATATCCTATGTTTATTTTTAAGGTATTATAAGTGATGGTTTAGGGGCCATATGCATTTGTGTAGTTCGCATATAGCAAGAAACGGCCCTGGTTTTGGAAGGTTGTGGCCATTTGAGTCACGTTGGTGGGGGTAGATGACACTCAGCTGCGAAATGTTTTGTTTTGTGGACCTGTGGTTTCTCAGCTGAGCTATGCTTTGTTTGTGGTCAGATCAAATCAATTCAATAAATGTATAAAAATTAGACCAAACAAATCCAATCTCATTCTTGAAGCTTCCAACAAAAAAAAACAGTAACAAAACTATTTCATACATTTGGAGAAGCTGTGCTGCTTTGATTTCACTGACTTATCACTTCAAACTCACACCTGGTTTCCCACCAAACAAAATGTCCAGTGTTAATCTGGTTGGCCTTGACTTCTTCTCAGATAAATGTTGTTTCTTTGCAAGTATTCTGTGCTTTTATCAGTAATTTAACAGGCTAGAGACTCCCAGGAGCTCAAAAGGCATGAACAAAACATGAGTCTGACCTGACCCTGTTGTTCCCCTAAGGAAGGTTATGGCGCAGTTTAAAACCCTGCAGAGGGGGGTAGGCAAAAGGCTGGTTTTGTCCTGCGCAGCACGAGTATTTACATTGCATAGCAGGTGGGGATTCATGATGCAACGGTGGCGGACAATTGTATGAAAGGACAAAATGTGAAAAAGCCGGACACTTGACAGACGGCCGGACAGATGACTCTAAAACCGGACTGTCCGGACGAAATCCGGATGAATGGTCACCCTAAGCAGGAAAGACCCTTACTCTGTTTTCTTAAATACTCCATCCCCTTGCTCTCCGCTGCTCAGGTCAGGAGGCCAGGAAACACCCATAATAGTGTGGGAGCGGGAGGGAAAATCAGTCCCAATTAGACCTCTCCTATTTCGTGGTCACGAATTAGTGATTTCGTGGGAACAAATGAGCGATTTCGTGGGAACAATCTCGTGGCCACAAAATACTTTCTTCCCCCCATCATGTCATCAGTGGGGTTCCATAGTTTAACTCACTGCAATTAAATATATTTACCTCCGCCAAGGAGGTTATGTTTTTGCCAGCATTTATCGGTTTGTTTTTCTGTGTTCAAGATAACTTTCCAACACATTTTCAGGATATGTTGGAAATGTGAACAGGAAGAACTGATTTCATTTTGGGGGTGATCGGGGTGGGTGGGGGTGGGGGGGTGGGGGGGTCTATGTTCAAGATAACTCGAAAAGTTATGGATGGATTTTGATTAAATTTTCAGGATATGTTGGAAATATGAACAGGAAGAACTGATTTAATTTTGGGGGTGGGGGGGGTCTACCTTGGCGGAGATCTGTGCTCTTGGAGTGCTTTTCTAGTTTTTAAGTTGAATGACCATGATGCGAGTAAGTGAAGTATACTGAATTTTGTATTTGTACTGTTTTTAAGCTATAAAATAACAGTTTGTTGTGCCGTTTTTGCAATATTAAAAAAAACGCCAGAAAATTTTATACATCCGCTCAAATTTCCCCAACAGATGTAATCAAAAGTAGCCCAATTGAGTCAAAAACCACCCAGTCTGGCAACACTGGCTCCAGAACGTCTGACGTTGGCTTCAGCAGCTATTTATACTGGATCTGTGACCTGCCCCAACTCTTGACTGTTAACAAAATAAAATAAAATAAAATAAAAAAAGACTTCCCTCACCCCAGTGGTAGCTGGGGTGAGGGAAGTCTGGGCTGCTTTGCTGAGGTCGCTAACCCCATGACCCGGATGAAGTGAGAGACGACGAGTACGAGTACAAATACAAGTATGATGAGTACGAGTAAAAATATATAATAAATGCAAGTTAATTTAGTGTTCATGTCTGATGTTGATATCTGTCTTGTTTTTCTTATGAAACACCATCCACAAAATATGCCCTATATCATCTGCCTTCTAAACTGTTTAACAGACCTTTACTCTAAAAGGCAAGAAATTGAGAAAAAGAAGCTGAATGCCATGAAATTGTAAACAAAACAAAAAAAAAAACACTCACTAGGAGAAATAAATTAAAACAGCTATAAAATTTAATGAACTAAGGGAGTAAAAAAACGTACAAACTGAAAATCACTCAAGACAAGGAGCAAAAATGTAGCAAGAAAACTGTGAACAAGGCTGGAGACAAGACAAGGGGAACACAGACTATTTATACAAAAGGTAATGGAGAACAGATGGACACAATCATGGCAAGAGTGACAATCAGACAGGTGGGAAACACACAAGGGGAAGTGGCAAGTGATTTGAAATGAAAGGAGAGTTAGGTTTCACAATAAAACAGTAAAGTCACGAGACAAGACACGACATTTTTAGCTCAGAATATTGACTCTTTATTTCATAATTTTGATTTCTTTAGTTCATACTTTGTATTTTTTTTGTCTTTTATCTCATAACTAGAAAAGCATCGAACAGCACAGACCTCCACGAGTATTATATATTAAGTTAGAACAATTTCTGTCAAAACTGACCCTATCTTCCAATAGTAAAGAATTCTTACAAAAAATCCTGGATCCAGATGGTGATCCGGATCACCCCCAAAATCTAATCACTTGTTGCATTTTTCATTTCGTACGTTCTGTGAAAAATTTGTTGAAATCCATCACTAACATTTTGAGTTATGTTGCTGGACAAACTAACAGACCCCGATGATTACATAACCTCCGCTGGCTAACTATTATCATTATTTATTATATCTCAATCATTCCTTTTTACCTCATATTTTTGACAGTTTCTCTCGAAAATAGGCATTTCTTATCTCATATTTGTAACTTTTTATCTCACAGCAGGTTCCCTAGTCACTTATGGTAACTACCTGGAAGTAATACGTTAAATAAGGCCCGATAAAACTATTCTTTTTGGTGTGACAGTAAGAGCACATGTGTGTTTACAAATGAACGCTTTTCTCATTTTCTCTCACAGTTTCAGCTTCAGGATCCTGCAGTGTGCATGCCCCGTCACTGCTGTCACACAGTCACAGCTTACTGGGATATTAACCATTATGTAATGCTAACACCTGTGCAATTTCTATAGCATGTCCAAAATTTCTGCTGTTAAAAACGTAGTTGCTGCCCAAGATTTTACATCGTTTTGTTTTGTTTTTTTCTGTTGACTGGAAAGGGGCCAAAATCAAGAGCAAAAATTATAGACATTTATCTGGTAAATTGTGTAACACTTATTATTTTAGCTAGTTAGTTCTGTCCTTTGTATCTAGTGAGCTAGCAGCACAAGTAGACGCACCTTAAAGTTGACTTATTTTACTTTTATTTTAGCTTTTTATTCAACCAGGAAATATCCCATTGAGATCAAGAACCTCTTTTTTTTTTTTTTTTTTTACAAGGGAGTCCTGGCCAAGATAGTCAGCAGCAATGGAAGACAGGAATAAAAATTAAAGTTAAAATACACACAACACACACATTTGAAAATAAACAGTTGAAACAAAAATCATTTAAGCAGATTAAGAAAAGCAAGTTTTGCATAATATTAGAAAAAGACAATGTTAGAAAGAAGTGAATTTGCCTGAATATTATTTTGTAAACTAAACACACTTTTTCCATGAGGTAATATGATTTATTTCGGCTGACAGGGCAGTTAACCTAATTTACCATCAACATGCAGAGATAACCTAGCTAACAAGCTACATTTAGGAAGGAATGTAAACATACTAGTAGCCTACATGTATCCAGGTGCAGTAAGGAGCATGAAAATAATTCCAGAATAATTTAGTGAGAGATCTTATTGCAGTTTTTAAAAACTATATCAACTTTGTCTAAGAAGAAGAAAAAACAAAACAAAAAGAAAAGCATAACAAACCACACAACAACAAAAAAAAGACAATATTCATGACATGCACTATTTTTGGCCTCTAAGAGAAGGAAAGGAGATAATTTCAGCAAAAAATAAACATGATTTTTAGTGTGGTTTAACACCAAATACAATAGAGTACCATTAAACACTGAACTATGAAAAATAGGGCAGGACTGAGATTTGCAACTTAACAGAGATTATGATGACCTGCAGTGGTGTAACTTTCAACATATCCATCACACAAGTGTCAGTACTGGGGGTGGGGTGGGGGTGGGTGTGTGTGTGTGTGTGCCCGTGCGTGCATGTGTGTGTTACATTTTTCCTGCAACATTAAACACTATCCAACTTTTAAAAGCATTTCTGTTACAGACAAAATGGTGATTAGTATATTCCATGTTCTGTTCCAGGAAGTAAAAGAATCACTGTCTCAAATGTGTAGAAGTCTTACATACAGTATATTTAAACAGGTTAGTGTTGGAAATGTAGCATTCTTCTTTGCAATTTTTTTGGCAAATCAGCACAATATTAGTATCCGCAAGAATATCTTCTAATAAATGTTCTGTTCTGTTTTTAAGGCTGTCATTTTGTACAGAATGGTGTTCTTTACCTTCAGGGTGATCACAGCCCCCTCTGCTGTTTTTACGGTCTTTCTGCTTTCACTATGCAGCCAAGAAGGTGATTGGAACACAGGATACTTTTTACCCTCGTCAGACTCAACATTTTACATTTGAGTTTATACCCCAGTTGCTTAGAGCGCAATTCATTTTCCTGTAATTGGTAGGCACACCCTCAAGATTGTTAGTGTAAGTACAGAGGAGACAGGGAGACACTATGATTTTTATTTATTTTTTATTTATATATATATTTTATGAATCACAAACGCACATATCTGTCACCATTAAGGTGGGGTGACTTTTAAGGTAGACTCCCAGTTTTGTTTTGCTTTTTCAAATTCATGTATTTTCTTATATATTAACAGTTGTCATGTTCTTAATGATATAGGTTTTGTAAAAGTAGAGCCACAGAAACGTGACCCTACTTTTACTTTTAGAATGTTCTCACACCTAAGGATGACTTGGAAGAAATAAAAAGTGAAAGAAAAATACATAAGAGCATAAAGGGCAAAAGACTGATGAAAAGCAAATTATGTAACTGCATTTCATTTAAAAGGTCAGTGTTTCAACAGACAGATTAGCTTTATTATCTGTATTTATCTACATTTGTCTTGCAGATTTCAACATAAGTGCTTTTCACTACATGATCAAAGCCTCTTTCTGTAAATTGACTCCAATGTCTTTGTATTTTGTCACAAAGTGACAGTGCCATTAAAAAAAAAATCTGGAATGAAAGAGCATCTTAAAACGGTACATTGTGCTGGCTAGATTATAGATGCCTTCTTACCACACTTATGTCCATAATTGTCCTGTATATACACTCTGTCTGTCCAAAACATTAAAGGGATAAGGACAGTTTTTTTTTTGTTTTTTTGTTTGTTTTTTAGCTTACAGCCTCTAAACGTTTCAACCACCTTAAACTGCACATACATCTCATACAAGATAGAAGATATGTAGGCTCCAAAATGGCTATCTATGAACAATAGTAACTGAGTATGTATCACCAGTCTTATTTTGGAGTTATAACCATTTAAAGTCACATGACCTTGATTTTGATCATTTGTCAAACTGGTACTCAAATAGGACTCAGATGCAGGACTGACAATCACAAAATATATTCACTGAACTCCAAAGAAGTGAGAACAGGCTATGAAACTGGGCAACAAAAAGTCACTCCAAAAAGGGAGGAGAGTGAGAAAAAAAACTACACGCTATGAAAAAAAAGGTCTATAAAACGTAACTATTACCTGGAATCAAAAATTACAACAAAAAAAAAATCACTCACTTGGAGGAATGGAACATAGCAACAAGGCTGTGATAATCAAAAACAACTGTGAAGTCAAGGCTGGGGTGATCAGAAAGGATGAAACACAAGCACAAGACAAGGGGTAACACAGACCATATATACATGAGGTAATGGGGAACAGGTGGAAACAATCAGGGCAGGAATGCCGATCGACAGGCAGGTAACACACGACGAGGGAGAGTGGTAAGTGACCTGAAACAAGAGGAGAATTAGGTTTCACAATAAAACAGGAAATCACGAGACACCTTTCAGGTCACTCAAGTTCAAGGGTCATGATGACATTTTGAAACCCATGCCAAGTTTCCTATCTATCAATAATAGCAACTGAGTGTCAATCTCTACTTGCTTTTTCCATTATAATCCATTTTAGTTTTCTAGGTATTAACTCAGTTACCTCTAGCTCTTTGGTCAAAATCTATACATCTGCATATAGACAGGTGACATGCCATGAAATGAAGAATTGAAAGATGAGTGTTTTGTATTCATTGGAAGTCTCTAAGTTGAGTTGTTCAAAAGTTATATGCAAAATTAAATTATGACCTTTATCGTAGATATAGAATCTTCACATTTGTCCTTCAAGGTTATGATGTCAACAGTGAGAGCAAAAATAAACTTGAGTATACTCAATGAAAAGGAAATTCCTAATTTTTGGTGACTGTGATCTTTGACTTACATGTATATTCATCAAAATTTAATGGGACCTATTCTGGACAGCCTTGCACTTTTCCTGATCATTTCAAAACTAAACAAAAAACCATAATCTGGGAGCAATAATCTCTCACTCACACACCACACACCATACACCACACGTTACACACACACACACTGAATTGTAAAACTGTCAGCTTGGAGTCTAGATAATTCACATGGAGCATACTGGAACTTGTGTGGGTGATCTGGTTTTCTATAGTTTAGGGCGGCTGTGGCTCAGTTGGTAGAGCGCTTTGTCCAATGATCAAAGGGTTGGTGGTTCGCTGACTGGCTGTCCACATGTCAAAGTGTCTTTGGGCAAGACACTGAACCTTAAGTTGCTCCCAGTAGGGTCAGGCAGTGCTGGTGTATTGGCAGCAGCCGTGTATGAGTGTGTGATCGCTTTGGGCACCAAGTGGTGTATAAAAAATGCGCTATATAAGTACAGTCCATTTACAATTTTTTCCTAGAATTCCTACCATATCCTGAAATGAGGAGCACTGAAAAAATGATTATTTCAGTAAGAAAACAGAAAATTTGTGGGGTACACAGTAAAATCACCACTGTTAAAATAACACTTAAAGAATTAATTTTAACACTACCCCTATCTATAGTATTACATTTCCATATCAGTAGGGCATCGGAAATAAATTGACACAAATAATTAATTATGTTTTTTAATTACTATTTTCTCCTTCTAGATTATAAGATTTAGAAAATGTTAATAGGTAGAAGTTTAGGTTAGCACACTGGATAACAATAACAACCCATGACTGAGTGAGAGAAGATAATATACATTTGTATTTATACTTAGATTTAAGTAACCAGGCTGAATTAAATTACTCCCCCATAAATAAATAAATACATTAAAAAAATAAAATAAAAAATGCCCCAGTGAAGCCCTGGACTATGTAATAGTCTATGAGAGAACTCTTCAACACTAAAGAGTGAAGTGTTAAGAAATGACAGTGTTAAACCTACTGAATGCTACATGTTCATAAACAAATTACTCCAAAGAGTGTTGACTTTTAACTAATGACTACTTTATTCTTGCATAGATTTTGCTGGAATGAAAAAACAAAAGCAACAGTTTATTTAGAAAAACTTAGCACAGTTTTTCTTCTCACTCAGTTTGAGTGCAGAGGTTGGTGAGCAGGGCTTTTCAGTCATTTTTTTTTTAACACTGAAAGGTATCTTACTCACTATCACTATTAAATTGACTCTGACAGAATCAGTTTAGTTTAACACTGATTATATGACACTGAAAGTGTAAAACCTCTGTTAACTCCAATTATTTTCACTAACACTGGAATGTATCTGGTTAAAAGTCTAGGGCAGAGTAATAATAAAAATAACAAAAGTATTGTAAAAATTACAATACTTTGACACTGCATTTTTTGTGTACTGTACATACATAATTTAAGCCCATTGTAAAAGGCTACACTTTATTTCACAGGCAGTGTCAGACTTTTTTTTTATGGCTAAGCAGTCAATGCAGCTTTTCACACCATGTTGGAGTGACAGCACATTCACCAGTTGTCTTTCAGCTGAATACAAAGATGGACTATGGTTCAAATTAGTCACATTGAATGACGCTAATGAGGATTAGCACAGTACAAAATATTTGATGCCTCAGGATGTTATAAATAAAGTTCTGTGAGTCACTGAATCTTATATGTAAATCAGTGATTTGAAAGAAAAGGAGAGAACAAGTCACAAGTCCTTTATTATTTGTCTGAAAACAGTGGTTGCACAATTAAGCAAGGGAGTAAAAGACACTTAACCGTCAGAGGATTGTTACCCTAACCCTATCTTACATATTTCCTATAAAATGTTCATGTTAAATGGGCTACACTGATGCTTTTCACAGAAAATTTTTAACCTTAACCAACAGTAAGATTTTGAAAGTACATGACGTTATTAGTGTAGTGTGTTTGTAGCTCTAGTCTGTATATACTTAAAAGGAAGCTAAATGTATTTTCTTACACCACAGTTATATAAATGCTGACTGCTTTTCAAATTGATTTTCACATTTACATAAAAAGACTGCACTCCATCAAGCTAAAACATTAAAACAATGCTTAAAGAAATCAGTTCTAATTGAATCAATCAAACCATAATGGATGACAGAAGTGAGCCATTCTGCATAATGAACACTGAGCTATTCTACTGTATATTTAGCTTTGCTTTACTTAAATAATAGATTTGAATGTTTCAAGCACTGCTGGATCAATGCAAGTATGACAAATGCTAGACAAACAAAACTCAAACCTTGGATTTAGCTTGAAAAGTTTCTGTCTTTTGACTGCTTTGCGCCCTATAGATTTAACCTATTGATGTTGATTCCAAATATTCAAGAGTCCACTGGAAATGATATGATATGTCAAGTATTTGTAACGCACCGGAGTTGGACCCAAATGCAGACAGCCCACGGAGCAAACACCGGTTTATTCACACAGTGTATGATATCGAGTCCACAGGGAAATGGCACAAGACAGGGGCGCATGAAGATGCCAGCTAACACCCCCGGCCCCACCATTCTGATTGGGGGGGGGGGTTATTACTCCTCAATGACCAAAAATGCATTAGCTTACCTAATTGTGATGTCCTCAAGTGCTATTTACCGTGTGTGTGTGTGTGTGTGTGTGTGTGTGCCTCCAGACACACGGGGCAAAGATGACGGCGCTAATGTCGCAACGTTACAATATTTTACAAAAAGAATAGTTTTGCTCAGACGTTGGTGCGGGCCGCCTATTGGGGATCGTAGACTATTTCCATGTACAGGCTACGTGGAGGCAGAAGATGGTGAAAGTTTGGCTCTGGTCAGCTTTGTACGATTCCTACTTTCACGGTGACATTGCTTTGAACAGAAATTGCAAGGTGATGCGATAACGTAAAGTAGCAGTTTACTTACAGCTGTTGCTCTTTGAAAAAACGACATGACCGTTTTCTGCTTTTTAGCTCACCTAGTTATTCCATGCCGTGTTGGGGTCCTCCTGAACGTGCGGGGTGCGGCTGTCCAAGTGATGCCTGTCAGACTATTTTGTTTGTAACCGTGGCAACCAAAGTCAACGAGGATGCCGCCCACACAGCGCAATAACCGAGTCACGTTATTATGTATGTTAATTCATATTTTAGTTTCCTCGTGATGCTTGACTCAGTAAGAAGTAAGTAGTAAAAGTAAAAAAAAAAAAAAAAAAAAAAAAAAAAAAAAAAGGAAAAAGAAGTAGTAGTAACATGTTTTTTTTCTTAAATAAAAGTGGGTGGGATAGCTCTAAGGACATTCAAAACTGGGTGTGTCATGACACACCTGACACACCCACTATCTGCGCGCCTGGCACAAGATAATACGTAGTCCGGTCCAGGGTTCGGTAACGGAGATCCAGGCGGGACAAGCAGAGAGAGAGGTCAGAGTCCAGAAAGGCAGGTTGGGTACCGGGGAAGCAGACAGGAACGTAGCCGGGACAGGATAAGGCTCAGATCCGAAGGTCGAAGACAGAGACGTGGTCAGGCGGAAACAGGTCTAAGTCGGAGGTAGGCTGGAACGGGTCAGGAACGGGATACAGGTGATGCACGGAGAAAACAGGCTGACGGACCGCTGGAAAGTCTTGACAAAACAAAAACGATCTGGCAAAGGACAGGTACATAGAGCAGGCTTATATACAGCCACCTGATCACTCACAGGTATGAGCTCACAGGTGACAGCAATAAGAATTAGGGAAAAGGTGACCGACAGAGACAAAGGAAAACAGAGGACAGACAACAAACAGAAAAAGATAACACCTATTCATGACAGTATTCATTGAGTTATAGCATGATATGTCTCTGCAGACACACACACACAGACACACACGCATTGATTACAATAATCTCTCCCAACTAATGTTGGACAAGATTAAAAACATACATGTCTATCATTCTATGAAAACACTCCACTATATATACTTAAAGTTACCTTAAAAGTCCCTGATTATTGATAATATATAGCTGATCTATGTGAAGTCAAAGTAGTCACTGTCCAGTAATATGGTCCCTGTATTGTGTGTTATGTATTTGGAGGATTTTACTGTGTACATACCATATATCTAAAAAAAACTAAACAAAAAAAATAAAACATTGACTTGTGTGAGCTTTATTAAATGAAGCTGGGTAATGGATGTCTAAATTTACATGAAATACAGATAAATATTATAATTCAAATATTTTTTTAATATATATATGGATGTATTTACACCCCGCTGTTGATCTGAAGGGAGTTACAGGAAAAAATACACTTTCAGTCAGGGCAGGTTATATTTTGGAAGTTCTTAAGGTAATCACAGGTATTTTTAGGGTGGTAGGGTGGTAAATATGTCACAGCTAAAATTAACAGTCGCTGATCAGATTCTGTCACTGTACTGGAGGCTCTACATGGAAGGTTGGAAAAGACTACACAGATCATATACATTTATATTTGACCTGGACAGAGAGAAGAGCTGGTCATGGAAGCAGGGGTGCATTTTCTGCATTTCACCACTGATTTGTAACTTTAATAATTCCATTATATTTTAACTGGAAAGTGAACAATGCATTTACTTTTATATTTATAGTTCATATATAAATAATTTACTATATCTCTGTGAAAAATATTGTATCTTGAAATTAATTAAATGGAACTGTTTCTTCCAGCAATTGCTCATTCCAGTTTATTCCAGTTATCCTTCAGTTATATCAGTGCCCTACAACTCTTTGTATCACTAAGTCCTGTCTTTATTCTTAGACTATCTTTTTATAGCACCTCCAACTGTCACATGCATGCCGTCACTGCCGTCACACACACACAACACACACACACACACACACACACACACACACACGCACACATTTGCGCTCAGGAATGCATGCGTTTTGGTTGATAACATTATCAAAGTGCTTAGAATTTAAGAGCTTGTGTGTGTGTTTGAGTGTCTGTGCAGTATATATTGTGGTTGTGTGTTCATGCTGTGTGTCGTACATGGCAGTCCCAGAAATGTGACCTATCAGTGGTGGTGCAGCTGTCTCTGCAAACCTGAGGGAGTTGGGGGGTGAAACAGCAGGACACGGGGGAGATGGGGGAGATGTGGGAGAAAACCCCCCAGCATGATAACATCTAGGTTAACAAAGGTCGAGAGTGTACTTTTCTAAAGAAAAGTACGCACATGTAGTGACTCAGACCTTGCAGAAGGCCTAAGTGCTATGACATTTCAAGAGAGGAATGTCTCTGTCTGCATGTTAGTACAGTTAAAGCTGTTGAAAGGGACCATGGCAATGGCTGCTAATGCTACATGATCTCGGTTGGACTTACACCTCCAGGCTGTGCTGGCTTGAGGACATACAGAGACACAGGCTTTTGCAAATGATTTGAGATGACATATTTTGCTCCATGGATCTTGTTACCTTAACTTGGAGTTTGCGGGGATGTCCAAAAGGATTCCATTTGGATTTGATGGCAAAAGTATAGTAAGTTGCATTTTTTTTTTCTATTATCACATGATATTAGGCTATACTTGGGCTTTGAATACTGATGTATTCTCTTAATTGAGGTATTTCATTAATCTCTATTATCCGTAGTTAATTTTCTCATTACTCTTTGAAGTTCATTCAAAATGCTATCACTGGTAGTCTTAAAAGCTACAGATAAATAAGCCACTTGTCCCTGTATATCAAAATGACCTGTGGTAACTAAAGGATAACAACAACAATTTACTAGAACATTTTCTCTTGTAAGGAAAAATAAAACTATAATAATAATAATAAAAAAGTGTAAATAAATGTGACAGTGATGAATATAGAATAGCAGGTTATGGTATTTAGGAAGAGTAACAGAATGGCTTGCAGTATATGAGATCCTCAGAGAAAAAATAAAAATATTACTTGTTAAGCCTTTCATAAATATGTAAAGATTTCATTGCTTCCTCAAAATAAAAATAAACCTAGATATGCCTTTTTAACTTAGCCTAACCTGAAACCAAGAATTTCAGAACTACAGTAAATTTGCTTGAATCTGGAAATTGGACACCTTGTAGAGCCATCCAACTTAATGTTGTCTGAGACTTTTATAACTCTGACATTTAGTACAAACACACGGTGAGCATGTTGACACACTAATAGTGGGTTTAAGAAACAGGAAACACACTTTTACTATACTCTGTGTTTCATGTTGGTTTCACTGTTGACATCACATCACAAGATATGAAATGTGTTTCACTTGACTGAACAGGTACAAATAGACTTGTTCAGTTACAGGATGTATGGAGTTTCATGTGACAGCATGAAACATAATGTGTACTGTAAAAGCAGGACTTTCAGACATGTTAAACTCTCTTGTTTTTTCCCCCAGATTCAAAGCATAGTCTAACTTTTAAAAAGGTACAATGGCTGAAGATCCTGGATCCAGCGCTAATCTTCACATCCCTTCCAAGAGGCCCAAAGTCAGCGACAATGGGACTTCAGCGCAGGACCCTACTCCTCCAGTCTTCACCCGTAAACTCCGCAAAGCAGCAGTAGGGACGGGCTGCGATATCCGCCTGAGGGTGACAGTGGCAGGGTTTCCAAAACCTGCTCTGACCTGGTACCACAACAATGTGCTCCTTTCTCCATCTGAAGCCCAGGATTCTGGGGGACTGTGGATACGGGACTGTCACACCTCTGATGCCGGATTATATACCTGTGTGGCCACAAATGAGCTGGGAGAGGCAAGCTGCAATGGTGTTTTGGCTGTTATGGACCTTAGTGAAGGTGAGCACAAGCAAATACATTAATATTTTAAGCCACAGTCAAGTAATCACCTCTGACAGTGGTGAACAACAAAATACTACTACTACTACTACAACAACAACTACTACTACTACTAAATGGTAAATGGTAAATGGACTGCATTTATATAGCGCTTTTCCACCTTCATGGTGCTCAAAGTGCTTTACTACTACTACTACTACTACTAATAATAATAATATTAATAATGAAACATTTTATTTATAGGTACTTTATAAATTACATTTAAATACAATACAATTAAAATACATACATATATACAGTATATATATATATATATATATATATATATATATATATATATATATATATATATATATATATATATATATATATATATATTCCGGTTCCATAACAGGAATTTAAACAGTTCCGCTTCCGACCGGTTCCTACAATGGTTCCAACTATCTACTTTTTCTTTGCTTTTTAAAATTTATTTATTTATTTATATATTTTACACCATTCTATATTATAATAC
Organism: Siphamia tubifer; assembly: GCA_020466265.1. Classification (NCBI taxonomy): domain Eukaryota; kingdom Metazoa; phylum Chordata; class Actinopteri; order Kurtiformes; family Apogonidae; genus Siphamia; species Siphamia tubifer. Next base: position 17,528,341 of record CM035784.1, read on the forward strand.
AAGTACATTAAAACAGATTCATACATACACATGCAGTTTTATTGTAATTATTCCACATTTTACAAAAAACTGAGGTAGGCAGTTTTTATATAAACACACTACACTATAACTGCACAAAATGCACATTAGAATAAGAACCTGAGTTACTTACATATTATTATTATTATTATTATTATTATTATTATTTAATTTTATTATATTATTATTTAATTTTAAAGCCAATGAAACATATATGTTTGTTGATAATTAATATTACATTACTCATAAATGGAATGTGGCATCATTATTCATTAGCGTTCTAACTCTAACAGATGTACAGTACAACATGTCTAGCTGCCTTGTCACATTGATTTAAATCTCTGTGGATTACAGTATGTTCTTTATATCAGTGTTTCCCAACCTAGGTCCTCACGGCACACTATCCTGCATGTTTTAGATGTATCCCTCTCCAAACACATCACATTCAAATGATCAGCCTATCATCAAGCTTTGCAGAAGATTGATAATGACCATCAAAAGTGTGTCCAAAGAGGGATGCATCTAAAACATGCAGGATAGCGTTTCTTGAGGACCAGGGTTGGGAAGCACTACTTTATATAATATAGTACTAGTCTGAAGAGAGGGAAGCGGCTGCAAAAACTCATCATCCCCCCGCAGGGTCTCTCTTGAGCTGGACATCCTCCAGCTCTCAAACACTGTGCATGTGTCTATGTTAATGTGCTTCCACCTTTTCACGAAATTAATGTATTGCATTTATTGCTCTTTGCGTGTTCATTTCCACATCTCTCAAAATAGCCACACTTTTGGAGCATTTACTTTTTACCACCTTCGGGTGTGGTCGCAGGTGGTGTTCTGACGCCCGGGATTCAGAGGGAGATGCTCTCAGCTAAATGCAGTGGGCACCTCCCCACTGAGAAATCATGTCTTGCTATAAAAGTCTTCTTCTTCTCAAGGATGTTGCATCTGCTAAGCCACTGTCTGGCATTCAGTACAGTGTGGGCGTATACCCCCCCACCACACACACACACAGACACACACAGACAAGTAGCACATGGCATAACATCTCTGCTTCAATGCACAGTTGAGAATTTCCAGCAACTAGTATAGAACTGTTTTTTAAACAAATGACGGAACCAGGTCTGTTTCCATAATTTCGGAACCAGTTCTTTTTCAGAACCGGTACCGGGTCCCAACCCTACCCATGGTTACATAAAATGGTGAGTTGGGTGTATGAAGATGACCTTAGTGCTAGTATATGTCTAGATAGAAAACGGAAACCTGTTAAAAAGGCCGCTATACTTTATCAGTGAAACCATTATTCCTGTCAGTACAGGCTTACCCAAACATAACTCCACAGTCAGGACTGTTCTCAACATCAGACAGCGAGGAGATACTTAAAATTAGCTTATGGATGTAAGAAGATACTCAGATTAGCTGAAGGAAAGGAGTGTCACCTGCCATTGCCTTCTATTTGCTGCACAGCTGAAGCCATCACCTCTTGAACCTTTGGGAACTGTTTGTTGTTGTTTGCTAAGTTGAGGAAACTGGGGTTCGGACATCTGGTGAGAACATGGCTGCCATTCTTACTTTGAGGCATCTGTCAGTTTGGATCCACATAAGGAAGCTTAATGGGAAACTCCATATTAGTCTTCTACCCAGTCATTTAAATGGAGGAAAATGATTAGGGTGAAAGCAGCGGCAGTGTCTGCACTCGAACAAGTGTACCACAGAAACATACTGTATGGCTTAGAGAAGGAAAACACTACTATTAGAAAGTAACAACATAATCATACAGAATGAAAATTCACTGTCACATTGAATGCTTAAAATGCAATTCACGAAAGTTGACAAATAAGATACAATATCCAAAGATTATCAGTGCTGTGTTCCACTGTTAGTGCTGTTGTGATTCATTTAATTGAACTGAATTAAATGTAAAGTAATTTCATTTCATGTAATGCTTTAGCAAAATCAATCACGGATTGAAGAATAAATTCAATTTTGGATGATTTACCATTTCTAGATTGTCCAAAAGGGGTTGCTCAAAAGAAGAACTATTTGATTGACGGCAGCTCTTAACGTCGATATGAGTTGAGAAAGAAAGAAATTGCCATGGATTTGTATGTTATGGTGAGAACACAAATAAGTAATGTTTGACTTAAACTTTGGCCTTTAGATGCCAGTACATCACTGTCAGCAGTAAACAACAGTAGCATTGTAAGGAAAGAGTTGAAATAGCCATAGAGCTGCAACTACAGCCAGTGAACAGCAGTAAGTCACAGTAAATGTATGCACACTGATCAAACCGGTAGTTTGTGAGGCTCCTCTTTTTTCTTTGAGATGGGTAGCATCTAGCCCTCACAAAAACCTATCCCGTCTACTACATTTGATATTATGACAAGCAAGCACCATCATAAACACACACTGCCAGAGAAAAATGTGAACGGATTATGATAGCATCCAGCTAACGTTAACATTATGCTGATGAGACGTTGACTTGAATCATAGACAGAACAAATTGAAAATAGTGATCCATACACAACCCTATAACCCTAGTCCTAGGTATAAGTGGATATAGTAATGATTTGTGGACGTATTTATCAGTTCAGTAGCATTTAGCCCCTCTCCTTACTTTGATACTTTTTCCTCATGGAAAAAATCGTAGCCTTTATCAAGTTTTTTTTTTGTTAGTGACGATTCTCCCAATATCTGCAAATCTTAAAAGTGGCAAATTTCTTAGGAACTTGAAAAGACTCTTTCAATATTACCGGCTTTCTACCGTCTTGACATTTAACAGGAGGCTCGTTAATGCTCCTCTGACGTATTTCTGGTTATTGTGAAAATGGTCCATAGAGCATTTACACAGGAGTGGATTTCCGCTTCCAGAGAAAGAAAAGAGACTGTTCACAAGACAAGCTGTCCATCCATGTTTCCTGTTCATGCAAAGACACCTGTGCAGTTAACTAGAGTGTGAGTCCAAGCGTTGTGTGCACATATGCCAGTGGTTGGAGAGAGAAAAAAAAGGTCAGAAGTAACTCCTTATGTTCAAGAACTGTTTGTGACCTTGGATATTCTTGTGTGTTCAGATACTGTACATTCTCAGTATTTCTTGTTTCTATGTGACCTGTTAGATATGAAAAAAGCCATGAAAGTGGAGAACTTTTTAATGCCATAAAGAGATGCCTAGACCACTTGTCTCCGACTCAGTGGAATACTACACTAATATTTTACAAGCCTCACACGCTGCATATAACCTGTTGTCACTTTTAACTCTCATCAACTTGTGGAATACTACACTAATATATTACAAGCCTTACACGCTGCATATAACCTGTTGTCACTTTTAACTCTCATCAACTTGTATTTCAGACTTTCCTATCAGTTCCATCAGTCTGACTGATGCACATTACTTATTGCCTTACGTTGTAGTTCTGCCTTAACTGTTTCGTCTTCAACTCCAGTCATTCAGGGATTAAAGCAAAAAAAAAATCCTGAGCTTGAATATATATACATATATATATATATATATATATATATATATATATATATATATATATATATATATATATATATATATATATATATATATATATATATATATGTATATGTATATATATATATTAAGGATCGACTGATACAGGTTTTTTAATGGTCGATGCCGATCACCCTTGGTCGATATGGACTGCCAATTTCCTTAAACTGATATTTGGGGCTGATATGGGTAAAAAATGTAAAAATACAATAAAAAAAATTACAAATATTCCAGGTCTCAAGTTAAATAATAAACATTTAACAGTAACAAATAAAATAAAAAAACAAGTTGAGATAGAACTTGTAACATTTAAACAACCTGTATAACATAAAATACTTAATTATATTTAAAACAATTGCAAACATTGTGCACATTACACATTATTCCTTATATTAGAAGAACCATTTACACTTCAATTATTTTAGGAGGGCCATTTTCACTATGAAATTCAGTATTGTTCAAGCAGAAATACAAAGCAAAAACATTAGCCTCTCAGTAGGTCTGGTAGAACCTTGCATGGCAGTAGCCACCTACTGGTGTGTGAATGTAAGGTTAATGTAAAGTTTTTTGATAAAGGTGGAAAAGCGCTATACAAGTGCATGGACCCCCCCTCCCACACACACATATACATATAATCTTATACACTGTAGATTTTGCAGTGTTAATTTGGAGCCAATTGGACCAAATACACTCTAGAAGAAGTTAAATAAACTCTCTAAGTGTTGATTTAACACTGCAAAATTTACTGTGTTTAAAGTATATACTTCCAGTTTTATGTGTCTGTCAGTGTCTCAGAGCTCATAGTGTTGGCATCTTGAGGTTGGCTGACTCTGGAATCTGGATCACTATGCCTAAGTTACTTTGAAAAAGTAATTACGAGTAGCTACTAGTTACTTCCCCAAAAATTGCGCTACTAACTATGTTACTCCACTAGCAAAGTAATTAGTTACCAGGAAAAGTATTTTTTGCATTACTTTTTATTTCTTTTGCTAAAAAATGTCAAAGAAATTAAACAGTTTAACAGAACACTTAAATAGGGTATCCATCCTTGTTCTGTAAAATGACTTGACAGGTGGGCTATGGTAAAAGGAGTTTATGCAATACTGCAGGCTGGTGGCAACCGTTTTTACACCATATTTAGCAGCAGAATATACTGGAATATCGAATATTTTCTCTATGTGTTGTTTCTTTCTTCAGTGATCGGTCAAGATTTTTGTAATGCATTTCGTCATCCCTAGTCCATGTCTAGTCTTGTGATTTCTGCCTCTGCTGCTAGTTTTTGTTATTGGCGTTACCATAACAACTGACGCGATATAAAATCGCCATCGACAGGTTCCTATGGGGCCATTTCTGTATAGAGACATGCCTGAGAGGACGGGGCTAACTCATGGCCTGGTCAAAAGTAGTTCCCCCCAAAAAGAACTGGAAGTTCCAGTAGTGGAAGCACACCTGTAACACATCACATTATTTCCTGAGTAATGATAATGGCGATACAGTTATGGATTTTAATTAAGTAATTACTCAGTTCCTCGAAATATGGCTGCATTAGTAACACCGTTATAGTCTAACACTGTTATTCCAAGCACTGATGGCACCTGATGCTGCATCAGATCTGTATGGTACATATGGATTGGCAGTGTTGTTTTCAGTAGCTATGTACCAGAGGTGTTAAAATTACTCACATTCTGTACTGTAAAGAGTACATTTTCTCAATTGTAATATAGTACAAAAGTAAAAAGTAAAAGTACTTTTTTGCGACGAATACAATGATACTCATTTAACCGGGAAAAATCAGAAAAGTTTCAAAAGTGTCAAAATTAAATTCTTTCAAAGTGAGTTACTGTGTTGAAATTGTGTTTGATCAGCTCACAGTACTCAGTTTTGTGGGTATGTTCAGGAAATGTAGGAAAAATGGGGGAGGGGGGGTGTCACAATTGAGATAAAAAGTCATCAAGAGGTTTAAAAAAAAGTTATAAATTTGAGATTAAAAAATGCATAATTTTAAGATAAAATTGTGAGGTTAAAAAGTCCAAATTGCGAGATAAAAAGTCCAAATTGTGGGATAAGAGTCATATAACTATAATATATAAAGTCACAATTTCTCTCCTCCACTGATTTTCCCTCTGAAGTGACAAATTTTTGTAATGTCACATCTGTTTAGTTTCAGAAAGTACCACATCTGTTCTCAGAATGTAAGGAGTATAAAGTAGAGATATTAATGGAAAATTCAGGGAGTAAAAGTAAAAAGTTACCAGAAAAATAAATACTCAAGTAAAGTATAGATACCTAAAAAAATGTACTTTAGTACAGTAATGAAGTACTTTTACTTAGTTACTTTCCACCTCTGCTATGTACACAGTGATGTAATAGTACTTGCAGACGGTTTGAAAAAGTATGCCCTTGCAGACTCCACTCTCAGTGAGCTCAGAGCTGTGTCAATGTATGTCTGAAAATTATCACTGTGCTACTTCATATAGATTTGAAAGCACTCCCTCATCTTGTCACCTCTATCTCTTTGAGATAAGGACAACAGTCATCAGTGTGGCCTCAGTAGCTTTTTTAAGCTCAACTGTCCTCCATCTCAAGTAACCTGCTGAAAGGTAAGTTGTAACCAGCGTCATAGCATAATCCTCTGTATTTTTGTATAAACACAGAAAGGCATATCACATGACATCAGTCATTGTAAAAGTAAATAATAAAAAAAAAAAATTAGTTAAATAACAAATGTCAACATTTGCAAAGTTAAATCATGAGAAACCAAAATGAGACAAATACACAGAATTTTCATGTGTCCCTTCAATGTATGTAGTTCTAGAGTATGGTAGATTTTCTCTGTTTTTTAATTTATATATATATATATATATATATATATATATATATATATATATATATATATATATATATATATAATCAGTTATGCACAGAATCCCGTTTTGCAGTGAGCTCGATATTTCACTGGGTGCATTTCATTACGGTCTCGGTGCCTTTGGCTCTGGAGACAGTTGACAGTTGAGCTCACATGTCACAGGCTCTCACACTATGTGAACTGGCACGCACGGTCCAGCTGGCATATCATTCAGCACCTCTCTGTCTCGCTCTCCTACTTTTGATCTTCCCACAGTCAGTTTCTACATTTTGACCTTTCTTCCTCATTACCTGTTACCATTCCACATTTTCCTCATTTCATCTGCATCTCATTTGGACATTTCCCTTCTTACCTTTGCTTTATAACAAGAAAACAATCTGTGGCCCATATTGGCAAGTTCCATTCCCATTACAAAAAAGTAAACATCTTTGACATGTGATGAATGAATTCTGCTCTAAGTGAAAACTAATGCAGCAAATCTCATATTGTCTGAATAAATGTTAAATAAATGTCTGTGAAGAGCGATTGGAGGTCACATTAAATACTACAAATTTCACCTGCACCCTCGTTGCAGTGTAATATTGGAATAAGACTTTTGCACATTACTGTAGTTATTATATAGAGTTCATACTGTTAAAACAAATGTACTTTGACTGGTTTCAACAACCACATGGCTTAATTTCCTAATATTTCAGGCTGAAGTTGCTGTGTGTAACATGTTACATATGTGTACCATACTACAAGAACATTATAGTAGACAGTGAATTATGCTGTGTTCAACCAGTGTGTCCACATTTGTCTGTTTTCGGCGCCTGATTTCTTGGAGTATCTGTGTGACCCCTGCCTCCTTCTTCCTTCTCTCCTCCCCTCTCTCTCCTTCTGGATATTTATGGTGTGGTATGTGCTGTGCCGGCCAGAGGGCTCGTGCTCTAGTGATGTGTGGATGCTGCCGGCCCCCTTCTCCGATTGCACCAGCACACATCACAGATAATTATAGCAACACACGGTCAAGATGCAGTGCTGTCACGCTCAATCACGGTCAGCGTGATGAAAGAGAGGCGTTAAAGTGTGTGTCGAGGCAGAGGGTGTTCTGTGGATGTGTATGTGCGTGTCTGTTCAGTGTGTATTTTTGCACGTGTGTGAGGTTAATTTTTTAATGGCTGTTCTGACTGCTTTTGAGATGAGACAGTCAGGTCTGTCACTTTAAGATATCACCGTGAGAGATTAGTCCAACCAGGAACAAGAGTAAGTGCTGTGTCACAAGTCTAGACGTCTTTAATAACGTCACTTTCTGGTGTTTTGCTTTTGATTAAGTTACTGTCAGGTATCTAAAGGATGGATCAGCAGTTTGATGGAAGCTCCGAACAGGTGACACACACCTGTGGTATTTTAGGATACATTTAGTACATCAAAGCTTCATAGTAATCTAACATCTGGAATGTAGGACACAAGAAATGACCACACTTTCTCTAAATTGAATGAATAAAATCATGACATGTAAATCTTTTTCATTACATCTTCTATTGTTTTCTTGACATACTCATAATTTACACTTTTCCTCTTTTATAGGCAAATTTTCAATTGACTAAAGATTAAATTAAATTTTAAATGGACAACAGCCAAAATTAGACTATTAAACTTAATAGTCTTAATAATAGATGTTAATAATAGATGTGGAACAGCAGTCACAAAGGAACGCAGCTTAAGTATTATATTGTTTATTGTTTATATGGATCCCCATTAGCTTGTGTTGCTATTAGTGTTTGCTAAATCTTCCTGGTGCCAAACATTGAATACGTTTTAACTAAAGTAGTTGTACAGGGTAAGAACATACACTGTATAAAGAAACTGGATGAAGCAATACAATGTCACTGTTTGTGAGCTGTGATCTGAACTCTTCTTTACCAAATCCCCAGTAGAGCTGTGTTTACAAAAAATAGATTTAATCAATAAATAGCTTTAAAATTCAATATCATCAGGCCAGTGAACTATCAAACAAAGCCTGACACAACAGTGATCAAGGTTGATTTTAGGACTGTGCTCAGTAGGTCGAACACAACACAAAAAATTAAAAAAATAATATATATTATTATCAGTGCTTCCAGTGGAATTGATCTGTTAGTGTGGTGGATGAGGTGTATATATATATATATATGTGTTTATTTTGATCAGTGCATCTTTCTTTCTTTCTTTCTTTCTTTCTTGATTTCTTTCTTTCCAGTTTAATGTATTTAAAATTCCCACACATGTATTAAAGGTAATCGTCCTTCCCACATTATAGTTTGCGTGCTGCTTTTACGCACACTGTGTTGGGGAATCCATGTCATCAGCTACATGGGGTTTACAGCAGAGGTGGAGCAAGATATTGTGAAGATCTGGGGCTTAGATCAAAGGGGGGTTATTATTTCTTAGATGCAATTTCCTGCATTCTAGTGCATTTTAGGGTGACCGGTTGACAAATCCTAACCACATGACATAGATATAAAACACTATACAGTATATCAGCATTTTAGCATGGCCAGCCTTGGATGGCACAGCCAGCGTCATGGTTCAGGGTCCCTATGTTTCTCACACTATCAGGAAAGATATTGCCAATTGATGTTCACGCAGGCAGTGTTACCCCCATATAAAGATGGCACTAATTAAATTGAGACATTCATTCCAATAGACAGGGGTAGTCAATTCAATGTGTTCTATATCTTTGACCACATGAGATGCAAATGCACATTTTTAAATGAAGAGACTGAGATGTTTCCTTTCCACAAGGCAACTCTGTTTAATGTGAAGAAAATGTATTGCAAATTAGTACATATATAATGTACATATTTAACATTGAGTTAATATTAACACAACATTATAAATACAATAGCAGAATGTAGAAATGACAAGTAAGATTCAGTATTATAATAGTTTTGGATTTTTCATTATAGTTTAATTTTAGTTAGTTTTGACTTTTTTTTCTCCAATTCAGTTAGTTTTCATTTGTTTTTTGAGCAGGTTTGCTAGTTTTTAACAGTTATCTTTTTTACTGAATGCTTAGTTTTAGCTTAAGTATTAGTTTTTTCATATGTTTTATCTTCCTCATCATCCTATTGAAAGAGAAGTGAGGCGTGAATCAGCTGGATCAGGTTGAGGTGGGTCATTGACTGAGCAGAGACACAAACATATGGACAGTATGATGTACAAACTCTCTATAGCAAGCTGGGGGGATGGGGGGTGTTGGTGGGGGTTGTGGTCCACTTCTAGCCATTTTGGCCAAACAGATAAACCAGCCAACCAGCAGAAAACCAGACAGTTTTGCTTTATTCAAGTTCAACTAACTGTTGCTCGTAACATCAAGCTTCTTAAAAACATTATAAAAGGTTACATACCTCTATAATTGGATTACTCTTCTGCTCCCACTTTTCTTTGCTTTGAAACTGTGCAGTTTAGGGCTTGAAGTCCTTTTCATGGTGATAAATTCTGCTCCTATACCTGGATGTTTACTGCAGACTAAGCTAACCCCTGGCTAGGTATGTCATGTAACTAAGGTGACTAGGGTGACCATTCGTCCGGATTTCGTCTGGACAGTCCAGTTTTAGAGGCATCTGTCCGGCTGTCTGTCAAGTGTCCAGCTTTTTCACATTTTGTCCTCCTTTCATACAATTGTCCACCACCATTGCATTAATCATCATAAATCCCCACCCGCTATGCAATGTAAATATTCGTGCTGAAGCAGCGAAGGACACAGTGAAGGCTGAGCTGAACCCCCCCCCAATCCCCAGGCCTGTCTGTCCTAACTTTAGGGCTTTTGTCCTCCTTTTTGGACACAAGTGTCCTCCTTTCCTCTTTCATGCCAGTGGTCACCCTAAATATGACACATTTCCTCATTCGTCACGACTACTCTTGCACTTTCAGGTCACTTCAAGGACGCATTCCATTCACACTCAAGACTGATAGGAGTCACATTTAATGTGTAACATGAGCACACACACACACACAAAAAAAAATCGGATTTCACCAAAAAATCTGAATTATTCATTAAGACCTACTGTGTGAGCGTAGCCTTTGTAAACAGCCTTGATGATCCATAATTGCATTCATATTTAGATTACACTGAATACCACATAGCTTGTTTTATTTATTCAATTTTATTTTTAACCCGTACAAGGCTGCAGTGTTATTTTCATGCCCACTTCCAAGGTTTATGAGCACTCAGACTGCAGAAATAGACACACCACACTTCCACTGGTGTCCCCGTAACTCTCATTGTCCCATAATGTATACACTGCTTTAGAATATCATCAGCACTGTGTTACAATATGTCTGCCATGTACTAGAGTTTCAAAACTCCCCCTAAGTCCAAGCAGAGTGACCCACAGAGGACAGAAAAGGTCATTCAGTTTCTGTGTAGCAGTGTATTTAATCTCCTGCTATAACTGTGGGGGTTGGGGGGGGGTAGTTCTCCGTGAAAGGGGTACAAAGGGAAAGTACTGTACAAGTGGAAGGGTTATACCATGCAGTGCTTGAAATAGAAAGCAGGGTTTGGCTGTCAAAGTTAGGATGGAATAAAGTAAGAGGGTGAGAAAGGCAGACATGGGCTGAGCAGGAAACCATCAAAGAAACCATCTTAAGGTGGCCAAGCCTCATTTCATGGAGTAAAGATGTGGCTGGTGTGAGTGTTTGTTATGGGAAAGTCCTGAGGAAAAGTCCTGAGAGAAGACACCAGTTCTGGGAGGCAAGAAGGCATTTAACAGGTTTTTGAAGGACTGCGTAAGGACAGACTTCAGCCATGTTTCGGAAAGAGCTGCTTGATGCACGGAAAGGACTGCGGTGTGTCAGGGAAGGTGGGAGTGGGCCGAAAAACAAGAAGCAGAGAGGTGAGTAGGAGCTAGCAGCATTATATTTTGTCTGACCAGTTGTTTGAGATCCTTTAACTGAAGTAATAGGACTGTACTGTGTGTTTACAGGGAGTAATAGGCATGTATGCCATTAAGTGGAACAGCTGTAATGAAAATGAAAATAGGAGAATCCACTTAAGGCAGCTATTGTTGTTTCTTAATTGGATCCACTTTGACTTCCTTTTTTACCTTTAATAACAAGCCAATAGTTTCCATGGATAATTCCTCTGGCACAAGCTTTGCTTTAAGTAATTTGGCCATTTTTGTTCATAAACATTACAATCCATCAAAAATGTCTGTTTTTCTGGCTTGATTTTACATTTGCCCACATACTCTAGAGAAATGTAATGTTGGCAGTGACTTGTTTTATCCCAGAACCTACAGCATCCAGAGGATCAAAAAGGCATATTGTCCATTCAGTACTGTTGTAATAAAGCAGCTGTTCACCTCATCATTTAAATATCAACAAGGGAGCAAATCCAATTTAAAACTCATCCAGACAGGTTCTTTTATGAAGCCTGGATTGACTGACAGATGGATTACAACAGGGACTGTGATCACTCTGACAACTCAACCAGAAAAAAGCTGCAGTTTATGTCCCAACTGTTGCAAGTTTGAGAATTTAGCCAACTCTTTGATGAGGTCTAACTAAACTGTTCTCAAATGCTCTTTGTCGTATTATTATTATTATTTACAGATGTTTTCTATATTTTCTCAAAGGGAACACCAAGTATAAACCTAAACCTATAAACAAAATGCTACCATTGCGTAAACCTAAGTATTGTAACTGAACATCCTTTCTGAGACAAAATTGAAAATTAAAAACTTAAACACTAATGTACAGTAGAGAGTTTATATAATTACACAGAAAGACATAGCGATTGGTTTGTAAACTGTTGTTACCAGCCCTTACCATGCTGGCATATTGGGGGCAGAAACCAATGTATTGTGTCTAAAAGGTGGAGTGCACAGAGTGAGCTAAAATCTAGTTCACTGCAGCAATTGATGAAGTTTTGCAAAGTAACTTTACAGAATTCTCAGTGGAACGTATTCTTATTATCCACAAATGCTGTGGAGAATTCAGGAAAAAAAAGTGTTTTATTAAATAAACAAGAATTCTCAACTTCAGTTTGACTGACAGGTATATATGACTGCTCAGTTGTCTGCCAATATGACTAAAACTTCTACTTGATGAGCAATTATGAAGTAAATTAATTAAACATACACTTTGACACTTGCTAAAGTGTCCAAATAAAATGTGAGACCAGTATGACTCCTAGGGGAAAAACAGCTTTGGGTCTCCACTGCTATTTCTAGTATCACCTTGACTGAGGTTAAAAGCAACACAAAATCTTGCAAAAGTGATATTGAACATGACACAAAGTCATGTAGATAGGTTTGGTTTAGGTTTAGGTGTGGTTGCTATTGTAGTGTATATGTGTGTGTGTGTGTATATATATAAAAAAAATAAATAAAATGTTCCTCTCGCCCCACGTGGGCGGTGTCTCCTTCAGACTCGGGTCCTCTACCAGAGGCCTGGGAGCCTGAGGGTTCTGCGCAGGATCTTGGCTGTTCCTAGCAATGTGCTCTTTTGTACAGAGATCTCTGATGTTTTTCCTGGTATCTGCTGGAGCCATTCTCCCAGCTTGGGGGTCACTGCCCCTAGTGCTCCAATCACAACTGGTACCACTGTTGCCTTCACACTCCGCATTTTCTCTAACTCCTCTTTCAGCCCTTGGTATTTCTCAAGCTTCTCCTGTTCTTTCTTTCTGATGTTGCTATCACTGGGGACTGCTACATCTATCACCACCACTGTCTTCTCATGTTTATCCACCACCACTATGTCAGGCTGATTGGCCATCACCATCTTGTCAGTCTGGATCTGGAAGTCTCACAGGATCTTCTTCTCCATGTATGCCTTGCCTGCCAGCATCTTACACCCTGCTGTGATGTGATGTGTTGGACTGTCTCAGGGGCTTCTCCACCTTTCCTACACCTTGGGTCCTGTCTGATGTGGTAGACCCCGGCCTCTATTGCTCTGGTGTTCAGGGCTTGTTCTTGTGCAGTCATGAGTAGTACCTCTGCTGTCCTTTAGTCCAGCCTTTTCCAGCCACTGGTATGTCTGGTATATATAGATACCAGACATACTATATATATATATATATATATATATATATATATATATATATATGGGACTTTTTCAAGATAATTAAAAGCATAGAAAATTTCTAAATGATAACATTGTGCTTTTTATTTTTTCATTATTTAAGGTGTATCAAATATAAAGTAAATACAATGAAGAGATGTGTTTGCGGTGAAGACCGGGTCTGTACTGCATGGCATTTCTGCCGTCTTTATTTCTTATCAATGCCGCCCCCCTGTCTGGATATGACTTGCTCACAATGGCATACTGCAAAAAAGATAATCTATAGCTGCTTGATGATTTCACATTCTCTAAATGCTATGTTGAAGTGGATTAAGAATTAAATTAATTAGGTTCTCTATTCTCACAGGGCAGCTGAAGCAGTGTGTGCGTGTGTGCGTGTGTGCGTGTGTGCGTGCGTGCGTGCGTTCATGCGTGCGTTTGTGCATGTGTGCGCCAATGTTGTTTTCCTGGTGTTTGATCTGGCAAAGGGTGTGTTTGTGTCCCACACAGTCATTCACATGAACCCTCAGGGATTTGGTCAGGATTAGGTGGTAGGATCAGATTGCTGTGTGACTGTCAACATTGGCCACTGTCATGTGGGCTTTCCAAACCACCTCACAATATGAACTGAATCAACATACCAGCACATCAAGACGCGTGAAGGTGTTTTTCTCCAGGGCTCAGATGCATTGCTGCAGATGTGTTTGCTCAGTTTGCTCCTTTTAGGATTAGGTTAATTAGTGAGTCTTGTCTGAACTGATGGATTTTGGCTTGTGTTTTTACCACAGAACCAAGATGTTCCTTTTCATGTTGAGTCAAATACATCTGATGTGGCCTTACGTTACTTCTACTATAATCCTAAACCTGAGGTCAAATGCTTGGATGTTTTCAAATATCACCAATTCATGGATTTCATCCAAAGGATTTTGAAAATGTTTGTATGATGCATCTTAGAAACAGAAACATTGTAATGTAACGGCAGCAAAATCAGTTTTCCATTTCAGAGATTATGCCAGACTTGCTGCTGATAAAGCTGTATGCCTGGAATACATCCATCAAGCCTGCTCTACAGAATGCAGCCCCAGTCACAAAATCAATGGGTTTCTGTGAAGTCTGCTCACTCTGTTGTTGTTTTAAGCTAATTAAAGCATGCTCCAAATTTTAACCAGTCAAAATTCTCTTCCATGCTTATCCACTTTCCTTGAGGTCTCAGTTTGTATTGAAATGTCAGATCCAGAACTAATTCTGAATCCATAGATTAGCTTCATGTATTGATCACTGAAAGTCATGATGTTTGCACAACCATGCTTGATATGTGTTTGTTAGTCATGAGGACTGGATAAAGTCCAAGCATGTGTTCAGTGCAAGCTTATCAAAGCCAGGTGGGTTGAACTGAAGCAAATCCAGAGGAAGAAAATGATGTGCACAAAAATAAATGTAATTATCTTTGGCCAGGATATCTCACAACATCAGCCATTAAGCAGAGGCTGGTTGAAGCTGACTTGCTGTGGCTTTTAGTGTTTATAGAAAGAATAACCTCATGAGGGATGTTTCCAAGCAGCATGAAATGGAAGCTTTGCCACCATATCTGGCTGTTTCTCTCACCAGTCATGGGATCCTGGTGTTATGATGAGTTTATCGATCCGAGGGGCGTTTGAACTGTTACTTGGGGGTGTATCCCATATCACGCATAAAGCATTGGTATTGATCGCTGCACTTTGTGCTGCCCTGAATGCCTCTTGCTTTTGATGGATGGAGGAGTGCGAGGCGGGCGAGTGATGAGAGGGAGGTTTGTTAAAATAACATCATGCCTCTACATGGATGGCTTCAGTGAAAAAAGAATTACTATCTAGATTTTTAGTTTTTTTGTTTTTAAATCACAGCATCATGGTAATAATCCCCTGATAAATGTAGAAACAGTAGAAGCGCTAATGAGGGGGACAGAGCCTTTTCTGTAGCTGCCCCAAACCTCTGGAACTTACTCGTCACTCTTCCTACCTCAACACTTTTAAATCCCTTTTAAAAACTAATTTACTTAAGATTGCTTTTAATGTTTGATTACTTTTATTCTGTCTGTTTTAATGTGTGATTCCTCTGTTTTCTATTGGGGTTTTTTTGTAGTTGGACTATTGTTCTATTTTTTCTTCAAGTAAAGCATCTTTGAGTGCCATGAAAAGTGCTATACAAATAAAATATATTATTATCATTATTGTTATAATGACCAGGATCAAAATCCACATTCTTTTGAGTATTTAACATTGTACTGATTCATGGCAGGAGGAGACCGCACATATCGATTCTATGCTTACAAGGCCATAAACACTAACATGCTTCACTTAACCATGCTAAAAAGCACTGCAAATGAGCTCTGCTGAAACATGGGTGAGTATTCGGGACCATTAGTGGAGGACTGAGATATGGGTCTGCTTGTAATTATTTTTAGATGTATTTGATGGAGGAGGTGTGGAGAGTACCGATGTGTTGAACAGAACAATTAACATGTGTCCAACTAAAAGACGCTGGAAAGAGGCAGATAGGAAGCAGGTGAATATCCATGTTGTTTTCTACTAACAAATCAGATGGAGAGTATTTGATAGATTTCCCTTCTGTCTGATTTACATAGGATCATACGTAGAATGAGATAGCAGTGCAATATCAATAAGAACAAAACAAGACAAATGTAGCACAACAGAGACAAAGCTTCCACCTCTGATGGAATGTGTTGTGTTCAAGGTTAGGGTTGTTCACCTGTTTACTGGAAAAGCAGGTGATGTACAGTAATTCTCAGAATTAAAAATGTTTTTGTATCTCTTGTCTCATCTTGTATCTCATCACGATGTATCTCGTCGCATCTTATTGTATATCATCTGGTCTTTTTCCATGGCTCATGCAGGTTTCCTCAGGACATATTATTTTGATTGTTTAACTAATATAATTGGTGTCATCAACTGGCCAACCCTTATGGCTTTATAGAACACGATGAAATCAGTCACATTTTATTACCAAATTAGAGCCTTTTTAAAAGCTTGGTGACTTCTCTCCACACTTGGCAAATTAGATTATACCTACAAAATATTCCCTTCCCAAAGCACCACTATAATCATCAAACAAAGGAATTAGCATTTCACTAAAGAGAACATATTATAAAATGAACAATAAGAAAAAAATCAACCTCACTTGCAGTTTACTACATGAAGTCTATTCATAAATAGTGACATTAAATCTGCTGCTGCTTGTGGCTAATGATGATGTCTATGATAACACTTCATATAGTTTTACAGTTGTTTTTTTCATGACAAAATATTTTTACATCATACATAATTGGACTCAAACTGCATTTTTCTCGACACAAGAGGAGGAAATTGCTCCTTGAAATATCACAAAGTATCGTGTTTTGAAATGAAATATGGATTTCAACTCATTAATCTAATTTTCCATACAAGATTTATTTAACTGAATTTAATGCTTTTACTGAGTCTCTGATTATATTCATCATTGGATTCTAAAGGAGAGATTTATAACATTTCAGCCTGGTGTGTATTTGGTTATTCGGGGTTTTTGTTCAATGTTCATCTTTTTTTTGATTGGACTACATGGTCACCAATCACCGGGTGTCTCAGAAACACTAAGGAACGCCTGGGGCTGAAACCAGATCCATTTCTTCCTGTTGCTATGCAATATTAAAAAGTATTATGCTCTGTCTTTTACCACTTCATTTACCACTCGTGTAATGTCACCAAAATAAAAAATATTCCAGCCATTTATCAAGAACAAATGCTAGATGTTCTCTTGCTCTGGTTTCTTGCAATTCAGTGCATTTCTTGGACTGTTTGTCAGACAAATTCTGAACATTCTAATTTGATGTTTTATCGATGGAACAATTAGCCATAGTGTTAATAATCATTTCAGAGCTGTTTGCAGCTTGTTACCTGGGGAATAACAAACATGCACTGTGCGCTAATTCATGTTCTGAAATGTTTGGTCTGCCTGAGGCAGCTGTAGTAATCTTGACCATATCAACTGGTTAAAGCTAATAGACGTGGAATACAGATCAATAATTGATGGCCTTTGGATTTTACTGAGGGCTGATATCTGTTTTTTGGAGGGGGGTTGACAAAGAGGGCGCTAGAAACAGGATGGGGTTGCAAGGGTTTGGTGCCTGCTTTTATGGGGGTCGAGGTCACGCATATTCATATTTATATGGAAACACATTTCACTCACCTTTCCTGCCTTTTCATCCCTCCCACCATGTTATCGATGTATCTTCCTCTTCCCCCGACTCCTCCCTCCAGAATGTTTCCCTCCCCTCTCCATCCTCTCCTTCACTTCTCTGCCTCTTCTCTTTGTCTGCTCCCCCAATCTCCTCTCCTCTCCTCTCCTCCTCCTTCTTCTTTTCTCTCCATTGGTCTCATCTCTCACTCTTGCTGTCAACATGCTCTGCTGAAGCCCTCCTCATCTGTTTTTCCTCCTTCTCTTACTCTCCACTCATTACTGCAATCAAGACCAGCACATCCCCTCTTTTTCTTTTTGTGCTCGCACATGTACAACCCCCCACCTCTTCTTGTTCCAAGTGCGATTGAGGCAGAGCAGGCAGAAGAACAGACGGTGGGGAGGGGGGAGTTACACAAACCAGCTGAGAATTGCCCCTCTAAAGGCAGCCTCTACGTCAGAAAAGGACGCTGTTCACATCAGCGGATACGCACTCAGACACAAAGACACCTGGCTCCGGCTTATTTGCATCCTCCTTTTCTTTCCTTCTCCCTCTCTTTCTCTTTCTCCCTTGTCTTCCTGCCAGACTGGAGAGTAAACACTCCCACGCACAAAAGACAGCTAAATCCTGTTTTGAATCTTTTTTTTTTTCCCCTGTTGTTGCCGATGCCACACCCTGGGCTTTTTTGGGGTTTTCAGGATGGCTTTGTGAGCCCATGCTACAGGTAATCTTGCACACTTGACAGGAACTTGAGGATGAAGAAAATCTGGTCCAAGAAGAGATTTCAGGTGAGCTTACTGCTTTTCTGAAAAACTCTTAATGGGAAATATGTGCTAAGAGAATATTTATTTTTTATTTAGTTTTTTTTGTTTGTTTGTTTTTTTTTACATTTGGAGGCATCTTATCACGCCCTTTACCTGATAAGATGCAAATCCATTTGTTTGTCTTGTTTTTTTATATGGCATATAATGATTACAACCAAGCATCACTGTGCTCTGCTTATCTTGTAAAAAAGTACAAATATGGGAGGCGTAGCTTTCTATTTTCCCTCTTTGTTGTCTTGTTGCTGTAATAGTGGCACTTCAGGACAGAGTAACAAGCAAAGACAATCAACAATATTGCAAAAAGGTTTTATTGTCTCATAAATGTAAGATTCAAATAGAGCGTCAGTAAATGAGACACATTTTCTAAAACGGATTTTCATCATCAAGAAGTCCACATTTTTTTGCTGGGCTTCCTCTTGTACCTTCTGTGTCATGAAATATGTATCTTGACTTGGAAATGGTGACAGTTTAGTTATATAATAAGTAATTCATATATAAGAGGTATCACAGATTCTGAGCAGATGAAAAGTGTGTCAGTAGGCTACACTCCATGGAGACATGGGAATCGGGGCATTCAGTCACAAGGGCTAAGGAGTGAACCGAGCAAAGCATTAGACTTGCTTCTGAGGGTCGCTTTGCCTCTGCTGCATTCTGTATCAATATCAAACCCATGGAGATGTGCTCTTTTGCTTCCAGCAGCAGATTTGTTAGAATAATGCTGCTAGGATTTGGATTATACTCATAGAAATCTAATTGTTTTTGAAGTATTTGCCAAAGCCTGCCTTTTCAAAGAGATGCCTTTTGTGGCTGGTTGGTGCTGATATGACTGCCTTGAGGCCATAACAATAGGAGATCACGACAAGCGATGGAAGATTCTAGTAGAGTCTGTCAAACAGCACTTACCACCAGGCACCAGTTAATCAAATCGCCTGACACAAAAACATTAAGCAGCGGGGGAGTGCAAGGCAAATGTGGGGGGAAATGAGTATGGAATGAGTCATTTTACTTTGCACTTTGGGACTTTTTTTTGCTTTTCCTTCAGTTGCAAAGCAATGAGTCATTCTGAGGAGCTCTCCTTGGTGCTGATTGACAGAATGTCCAGGAAGCAGTACTGCTTCATCAGCAGGGACACTTACTCAGACTATGTTAGATGTCAGACTTTTCAGAAAAGCAACTTTTTTTATAAACTATAGTTCAACATTATGATCCTCTTTTCAGTATGAGTGTAAATACATGATCAGGAAGCAAGATTTAGTGACTCATTCAGAGTAAAATGTACAGTTCCTTTTAAAGTTTTTAAGCAGTGTCTTGTAGCATTTTTAAGTCATCAAGAACACTCATAACAAACGCATTTAATATCCACTTTTCCTGTCACACAGAACTGCGGGGGTTCTAAACATAGAAATACTCTGATATAGATAGACACGTAGATTTACAACCAAATCACAAAAGTGTGAACATTTCAGTTAATCATCAGTCGTGGCTGATATTTTTTGTATCCCTAAAAGGTAGAAAAGTTAGTCAAGCAGTTAACTATTGTTGTATTAATTAATATTGTTCTGTATAAATATGAATAAATGTGTTCATGATTAATGAAATTGTAAGTTTTAACGTATGCCCTCATTAATTCCAGGAGAAGGCTGAACACTCCAAAGTATTATGTATGTCTGTATGCTGTCTCTTTTGTTAAAGTCAGGAATAGTTTCATGTTCTGTGCTACTTTTGAACAATCCGATCTTCATCTGAGACTGCTCTTTTCACTGAAGCATTTGAAAGTGCCAAAAAGCTGCTCAGTCAACCATTGAGTTTGGATTAGTCCCAAGTCGAGACATGGTTGCATATGGATATCATTTTGCATGTGGATGACATTTCTTCCACAGAGCTGAGATGTTTAGCTCAGGACTAACTCTAGCATTAGAGTGTCATGTTCAAAGTACAGCAGAAAATAAGGCTACTACTCACACCTTCCAGTGCTTTTAGTCAGGATAATGACAACACTTTGGTGTAAAAGGGACCTTGTGTTTTGTGTAAAACACAATCTTCGCTTTTAAATAATGCATTGTACTCTATCTTGTTTCAGAGAACTGGACATTCCACACGGACATTTGGCAGATTTACCCATGGTGTGTTGTCAGTATGAGCTTTATGCCATTTTCATTGTGTTCTATTGTTTTTACTCTTTGAAGCCTTTTCATATTTCTTTATTTTTTTCCCCAGATTTTTCTTGGTTTCAGCTTGTGTTTTAGCCTTTGACAGCATGTGCTCTATTTTGATTTATCTACCTACGAACTATGTTACATACTGTTGTAAAACAGCTATATTGCTTTAGTGTAATCATATGCCTTTACTGCTTGACTGCCTACAACAAAAGTGTGTTTTATTATTGTACATCCACCCCCACAAAGCAATATTTCTGTAATCATGCTGTTACCTCTCCGCATAAATTGTTTAAATGAGTAATGTCTTGCCATGATGGTGGTAACATTTGGAAATATTTATGCAGCCTTTGCCAAACTAAAGTCTTTCTGTACTTAACTGAAATGATATTGCAAATATACAATATGTTGCACTGAAATATACTTTAACATAATTACATTGTGGAGTTGATTTCCTTCGCCTGCTGTGCAAGCAATTTAACTTCCTTTGATACAGATGGGTGGATCTACATACCCACACTAAGGAAATCACACATATTGCTTGCACTGTAATGACTTAATGGTGATTGTTCATGTTACATTGGCTCTCTTATTATTAGGCAGACCTTCTGGAAATATCTAATCAGGATCTGACTTGATGTGAGGTGCAATGAGGTGCAACCTATTTTGCGGTTGTCGTCCTCCTCCTTCACAAGCTCTCTAACCAGTAAACATTATCTGTCAGCCACCCAGCAGTTTGGCTGGTGATTTTTAGACTCTAATGGGTACGAAGAGGATTGGTCGTGTGGGTGAGAGAGATGCTGGTTTCCATAGTAACGGTGCTCTCCCGTCTGCCCTCTCTTGCTGCCACTATGGAAGCGAAGTTTTCCGCTCCTGCCGAAAGCAAAGCTATGGTAAACCTGCAAGCCTTCATGTACCTCCTCCTTTTTTATGTTACTTTTTATTTTCCTTTTTTCCCCTCCGCTTTACCTCAGCCTGGCATCATTTGTTCAGTCCGTTGACGTGATCTCAGACATGGTTCCAGGCAGTTTGATGGTTTCTAGTTTCCTTTCATCATGTTGTCTTGCTCTGAACACTTTTTTAATATTTATGTATATATTAAGTTCACTAGTTGTGTTTGTCTGTGCTGCAACCTTTCTATCTATTTTTTAAATTTATTTTAAAGTCATTATCATGGTTATTGCAAGTGTACACTCTTTTCAATACCTTCCATTTATCATGCCATTTCCTACATGGTCAGTATTTTCTTTTTCTCAGTTTTTGTTGTTTCACTTCCACTGCTCTTTTCTAAATAGGTGTGTAATGGATAGAATTTTAGAAGCCAGAATTTCTGGAAATACACAGGTTCTAACATAAAAGAAAATTATATAATTGGCTCCTCCTGCTGTTTTGCTGCCAAAGAAATAGCTGACGGCAGGGGTATGCATTAACCCTACCCTTCATGTATCAGTCATGTATTTTATAAGCCACAGTGAGCTTTATGTCACGGTCCAGATTCAACCCATTTATTTCACTCTGGGAGTGCTCCGCAGTGCTTTTCAAGGACTCATCAAACTGTGCTCCACAAAGTAAATGTGAAATGTCATTTTCACCAGGGCTCTGTTGTTGTATTGTTCTTCTCCACCTCTACTGCCATCTGCATTTCCCTTTACTGAGTTTCCACCTCCTTTCTGCCTCTCAAGCCTCATGTGTGATTTACTTCTTTCTATTTCAGACTCTGAGACTACAGAGGATGAGACCACTGAACCCCAGATGGAAACCAAAGAGGGGCCTGGGAGGCACCAAGACAAGGCTGGTCGCCGAGGACCTTCAGGTATTCCACGTATGATCCTTCTAGATTAGGGTGTCATCCCATTTCACCTTTATGTCTGTAAACAGACTACAGTTCAGGATGATACAGTAAAAACACTGAAATGCAGCATGTAAATGCTTGGTAGCTCTTTAAACCTTCCTTATGAAGTGATAGTCAATATAATTTACTGCAGTGCCAACAGCTCTGCCAAAACCACATTTCTTCAAAATTACAATTCAGTGCAGATAGATTTAATGGAGGCTTGTTACAGGCTTTGGCCCAAGATGTTCGTTGTATGAAATCCAATATGGCAGAAAGCATTAATCCCTCACGGTGTGATGCAACAGTGTGACACACTGCCCTAGTTTCCAAGAGGGAACCTGTATCAGGTCTGGATCAGTCTGTGTGGCTCCACAGGGAGCATAGTGGAAAACTGAAGCAGTGTCTGCTTGATAAATATGGGCAAAGCATCACATATTTTACTATACAGTATGCTTTGTGCTGTATCATTTGAATTTAGTTAGGATAGCATGACATTTAGAATTATCTAGAGCATCATCAACTTCATTTTAACCTGCAGGTCTACTCCATTTAACTTGACTTAAAGCAGCCAAACATGGCTATGCCATTGCAATTTACATTATTAATGTACAGGTGTTTGTTTGGTTTCTGTTGCTTTTTTATTATTGTATTTCATCCATGTTTCTGAGAATGGTTTTGTGACCAGATCTACTATAGTTGCCAACCTGCACTTATTATGCGATATTTCTGGAACAGCTTGACAGAGGATCCTGAAATTTGGCACAAATGTTCACTTGGGCTCATGGAAAAACTGCAAACATTTTCCATGGACAGTGATCAAAGGTCAGAATCACGTTGACATAAGTCTCTCAGGATGCAATATCTCAGAAACACCTTGAGGGGATTTGCTCAATTTTAGCACAAATGTCTTGGGTTCATAGTCAAGGTCATTGGTATCTCACAAACACAAGAAAACTGGCCGAAACAATTATCAGTCAATTTTGAAAGGAACAGATGGTTGTGGTTAATTAATCTTGCCCAACATTGGTAGGGAGAGATTATTGCAATCAGTGTGTGTGTGTGTGTGTGTGTGTATGCAGAGACAGATCACACTATAACTAAATGAATACTTGAGATATCACCATGAAATTACATGGGCTATAGTTAATGCGCATCAGATGCAATGATCCATTTGAATAAATGTCAAAGGTCATATTTAGCAGAAAGGTCAAAATCACATGATTGGCTTTAAATCAAGAACAGGTTGTCATAGAAACTTGAGACTGGCACAAAATATGGGTGAGTTTAGGCATTCTCTGAATGCTTGTTTTTGTTTTGATTCTTTTGCCTTTATATAACTGTTTATTCATTTTACTTCTATTTTTATGAAGAATTGCTAAAGGAGCTTTTGTTCATTTGCTAAAATGTTATCAGTTGCTGGTGCACACAACTTGTGTGCCTTCACTACCAATTCCCAACAAGGCCATGGGATATTTCCATATATCATCTGGGGGGTCATAAAACAATACCTGAAAAATCAGTGCAAAACCACTACTACAATTAGTACGCCTAACAGCCACAATGGGAAAAGGCAGGGTACACCCTGTATGAGTTAATAATAATAATAACAACGACAACAAGTGACAAGTAACAAATCAGAGACAATAGACCTCCGCCAAAGCTTGAATCGAGCCATAGGTGGTGACCCATCTGTTGTCAGAAGGTGAGACAATGTGAATCCAAAAAACGCAAGATTCTACCTTGTCTGAATCCTGAGATATTACCACTTATGGGTTAGATTAATGTTGACCTTTAGTGTGACCATGACCTTTGAACTTTATTGCTCAAAATCTAATGGGTTCTTCCTTGACCCATTATCTATCATTCCTGAAAGTTTCATCAAAACCTGTTCAGAACTTTTTGCATAATCCTGCTGACAGACAAACAAACAGACAGGAATTTAATACATCCTTGGCAGAGGTAATAATTTAATTTTGTAATCAAAATATGGTCACACTAGCATAAATCATGACTTTTGTCACCAATGTGGAATTTTTCATGAAGTTTATTTTTTGTTTCTATCAATAAAATCAAAGGT
Source organism: Siphamia tubifer (assembly GCA_020466265.1). Classification (NCBI taxonomy): domain Eukaryota; kingdom Metazoa; phylum Chordata; class Actinopteri; order Kurtiformes; family Apogonidae; genus Siphamia; species Siphamia tubifer. The sequence continues at coordinate 17,552,866 of CM035784.1, forward strand.
ATACAACATATGATAACTACAGGCTGGGTGCGATATGGGGGGCATTCCCCCCTCTGGTATTGGACATTACCATTAGGCTGCATTGATACTCCATCACCAAGTCGTCTGCGACGTCCCCCCGTAGCAGAGACTTAAAAAATGTGACCCACCTGAGACAGTGATGTCATGTTGGGTGAGGTGAAAGAGGACCCCAATGCTCAGTACTGAATGGAAAAATAATTTAAGAACAAACAAAGCAAAAATCAAGACAAGACAGAGACAACACCAAACAAAGACCAAACAGAAACCTGGGTGTAGATCAGCCAGAGTCCATGGTGTGAAAACTGTCCAGGTTATGGTGACATGACAGATGGCAAAAATGTCCGGGTTATGGAAGAGACAGAACTGAATGGTCCCACACTGGCAACTGCAAGCCTAACTGCTTTTATAGTCGCAGATGAGGAAGATCGTCTGCGAGACGAGTTTGTTCAAGATTGAAAGGACCTGATGTCAAAAAGGAGCGGTGGGAAATTCAAGTGAGTTTGTGAGTGTCCCACGAGTGTGTTGTGGCAGTGAAGAGCACACGTCATGTACTCCCCATTCTGGAGTGCTGTAAACCCGGAGCTTTCGCCCTGTGACCCCTTACTGGCTGACCCAGAGCTGGTCGCAGCGCATCACACCAAAGGAAATTAAAGCAAAGAAGCCCCCCCCCCCATGTTTTTTGGACAAATCACACCCTGACTACAGAAACCTAGCATTGTGCTTGCTAGTTGAATGGAGGACTGAGATGCCCCTTCTTTAAATGAACCATTTGGAAAGGAGTTTTGACAATTGTTCTGCCCCTTAAGGTTACGGAGTGAGGGAAACATGATAACAACAAAATAATTAAAGCTATAAATTTTGCAGATATATTTTTTTTTATCGGCACCAGCATTTATTCAATCAATACAAGACAGAGATCATAAAGCCGTTTTTCTGGCCAGATTTCTTTGGATGGACAGGGCATTTCTCAGGGAGGCAGGACTTGTCCCCCCCGTAGTTACGCCTCTGTCAGAAATATTGACACTTCTTCTCCTCTTCTAGTTTTATATTCTTCCCTTGCTCGCTGTAAACTTGCACTTTCCAAGCCTTTGTGTCAGTGGCTGACTACACTTTCATCATGTCCCTCCAGAGAGATGTGCAACACACACAAAAAAATAGAAAGAGAATTTCAAATGAGGGCGGGATGAAGTGATGTATCATTTGTGTTCTCTACATGGAAATGCATTGCAGTTGCTGTACCTGCTTACAAAACTTGGAAATACTTGTTAAACACAAGCAAACTCCACATGTTCTTCTGCAAAACATTGAACTTGAAAATGTTGAGGTCAGGAACTTTTTCCCAAAAATGAGGAAGAAGTCTGCAAAAGCCAAAATTTTCTCCATTCTTCTTTTGTCAAGCACCACATATGTGTTAAGAAGAGGAGATTTCTTATTTAGGTTTTTTGATGAAGAGCTGATATAGTTTGGTTTTGGCTCATGGCGCTGAGTCAGTATCAACTGTGATTGCAGTTGTAGCCTGTCCTTTTATATCCTCAACTCCATCACTGTTTCAAGGTTTCCGTCGTTAACATAAGCTGCTGACTGCCTGTTCTTTTCGCTGCCAAAGCATTCCTGTCTCCGTTGCTCATCACTAAAACGTCAATCATTACCTGATTTGCGATGGGGGAGGACCTCCTTAAGTGGTGCACGCTCCGCAACGTAGCCTTTACATTTTCTGCTTCATTTCCTGTTTTCAAGCAATCAATAGTGTCTTTATCCATCTTACCATTTCTTATGCTTAATGATGTTCCTGCGCACCTTTTATGTCTGTGTCATTTTCAACGAGCTCAGGATTTTTCCTTCTTTTCTCTTGCAGGGTTTAGGTTCATTACTTTTGTTAAAAAAGAAAGAGAAAAAATGTTCAGTTTATTCACAAAATAAGTTGCAGTACATCTAAATATAATGAAAGGAAGTTGGACAGACACACTATATACCTACTAACAAGTTGTCAAAAAATATAAAATACGAGGAATTATATTATAATATACTTCCATATACATGTATATATAAGACTAACTCAATATCATGAACTAAACGTGAAATCTAAGGCTGCTTAACATTTATTACAGTAGTTAAGTAAGTAAATAGTGCCAGGTACAACAAACAACGATGCCAAAATAAGCTATAATATGGGCAAGGGCCCACCCCTTGCCCATATTATAGCTTATTTTGGCATTGATCCAGCTGATGTCATCATGTCTATATGTGTGCTGATGTCAGCATATCATATTTATATATGTGCCAAGTTTAAAATAAATGGGAACAAAATTGGTGTTTTTTATAGACATTTAAAATTCCACACATTATAGATAAATGACAAAAAATAAAGATTTTAAATATTAATAAAGATTTTGACCGTTCACCTACTTGTTCTAAAATATTATCACATCTATTTATACTGAATCAAAAAACAATATCTTTTGCCTCCTTTTTTGGGTGGTGGGGTAAGTAAGTTAAAAGAGACCTGTGTTATATTTGAAATGATTCCTGATTTTAGTAGGGAAATGCTGTTGAATTTCCTGAAATGAAAAGCACTTCTATTTAATGTCATAGACACCCATGTTGGAGTGTTGGTCCCTTGGTTGCAGCCCAAGCATGACAGACTCACATGGCTTAGGGTTAACCCTAACCCTAACCCAAAGGGTAGCAGAAAATTAACCAGAAAAACAGTAAATAGTGATGTTTAATAAGAAAAAAAGTGCTTTTTACTTAGTGAATGGCACCTGTTTACACACTGTAAACCCAAATAAGTTAGCAGAACTCAAAAAATGTAAGGCAATCGAATACCTCAATTATTTTAAGTTGATGAATCTTAATGAATACAAGTTTCCAGAACTTAAAATTTAGATGCTTATTAAAAAGTATACTTAAATTAAAACATCACTTATTAACGGTTCTGGCAGTCCTACTGGGAGACTCTGGTTCACTGTTGTTGCCCAAGGACACTTGGACAGTCAGAGCTGGGACGCAAACCGCCAACCCTTCAGTCATTGGATGACCTGCTCTACTAACTGAATCACAGCTGCCCCTGAATAAAATTACTGTGTGATTGCAATTTTTTTGGTGTGATAGATACAGTATTGATGGTTATTTGGACTGCTCTGAAATTGTATTTCAGCATCTACTAAATCAACAACTTAATACATTTAAGTTAGTAGTATTATTTCTGAAATTATTGTATTCACAAATTAATATATTTAATTATTCTGAATATTCGGGTTTACAGTGCATACGACAGCTAAGTAAGTAATCCAGCTCCTTCCTCCCAATGGCTTTACAGACCTTGATCTGAAAATCCAACAAAAGAAACATCAAATTGTAAAACTGCAGTACAACAGAGTAAATATTGTAATTTATACACAGGCTTTTACTCAAAAGAATTGATTCAGATACAGAATTCAGAAATAAGGACGGCCACATTGTCATTACTGGAAACTGCCACGTTGGGCTAATTCTAGACCTTCTCTTAATTAAACACATAGTTTTTCCAGTAGATGATGATGAAATTGGTGAAGGAGAGCACTATCCTACTTGATTTTTTATATTTGAGAGATGCTCAGTTGTGGACAAAGTGGAAACAGGTAATAATGTTCATGAACTGATGAGACGACAAACATTTAGGTTAACCTAGAAAAAGAAATCAAATTAAATTAAAGATGGCCTAAACTGCCAAAGGTTTCAGTGTAAAGCAGATGAAACATTTAAGTTTAAAAATAAATGAACCATTCAAAACCCTTTGCAGTCATTTTAGTCATTGACTGTTTTAATCACATTTTCCTCAGTACCTGATTTCATTTAACTACATTATTTATGACATTATTAATGTAAATAGTTTTCTCCAACAGTAGCAGGGAAACATATAATAACAATTTTAATGAATTTTAAGTAATGACACACGTTTGGAAGTCCCTGTGCATTGAGAGCATTCATGCCTTAATATATTTTAAAAGCAACTTCTGCCTTGAACTTTGTTGAAATCAGCCACAAATAATTACTTTTTTATAGTATAGTATGACTCTGCTATTGTTGCTGATGTAAAACACATATCTGATCCAGATTTCCATCATTACCATTAATTATAATGAGTTTAGGTTGAGGTGCCACCCTCATCACACAGGATAAATACAAGATCAATCAACTTGGGGTTGATCGTGTAAAACTCAAATGTTGAGGCTTTATCTTTATCTTTATTTATTCCATACTTTAAAAAGATAACAAAAATACACAAGCAAGTATAAATATAAATGAAATATAACAGTGGAACTGGAACTTTAGTAATACTTCAAAGGAATCAAATGAACAAAAAAATGGGAATAAGTAAATAAAACAATATAACAATAGAATGATATGTGGATATGATTTAATTTTATAGTGTTTAAAAATAAAACATAAACAAGGAAATTTAAACAAAAGTTAGGAAAATGCGGGGTTATTTTTAAAAGCAGATTTAGTATGACTATTGAAAATAGTGTGTGATATAGTACTGTTTGTCTCTGTGCAGGTGAAGGAGCTTGGATGATGGACTACAATCCAGATGCTTCTGACCGCAGGGCCACCCTCCCTGGAACTTATGACCCTGTTGTGGAGCGAGAGCTTCGTACTCTGGGCTCACGTCCCCCGGGGCCCCACTTGGACCCCTCAAACCCGGCCAGGCAAGCCCTCAGTGGGGGACCTGCCGAAGGGGCTCCCCCTGTCCGTCACCTGGGTGTGGAACCACTGATTCGGGCATCTCACGCTAACCTGGCTCGGCCTGTTCAGGGCTCAGAGGAAAGTGTATCTGTAGGCAGCGACTACTATGGGAGCATGTTCAGCCTTTACAGAGGGAGGACATTTTCCATGCCGTTATAGCACAAAGCTTTGATGTCACAGAGTTCTCTGAAAAAGAAAAATAGACTGGCCACAAACCACAACCTGCTAAGACACACATAAGACATTATATCCTTCATAGACCCAACTCGTAAAAAATAATGTTTTTAAGTTGTAAGTTACAGAAGTTGTTCCTTATTTTATTTGTTTATAATTTGTACCTCCCATTTTATTCCAATGTCACACTTTCCTTTGACTCTGTCAGTTTTTCTTGCTGTGAGTCTGGTTTGATTCAATCTAACAATGAATCATTTTATTATTTCTCATACATAACATGACTAATTAAACAACACAACGTAACTACTAATATGTATTAATCAACACTTCTGGAAACTGTGATTCCACTTTTTACCCACTGCATGTGTTCTAGAGCAGCCTCTCATGTTTGGATTAACACCATATCTTTATAGATTTTCTGCGACATGCATGGGTTGCTGGCTTTAACCCAGCTAATATTAGCATGAAGGTGTGAAGGAATGGTCATATGATCATTTTTTTAGGCATGAAGTTTTTGTATTTGAAGTTGAAGCAAGGGTATCTTTGCTAACATTTTGTAAGAATCAACATTGTTGATTCACTTTGTTGCTGCACCACATGTACCATTTTTTGATCAATTTTATTACTAAGTATCTGGTACTTCGTCATTGTTAGAGTAATTTCTTAAAGAAAGCATAAATGTGAGGGACTTTTCTATTATTTTGTGTTAATTTCTCTACATTTGACACTTTATGTTGCTCTCTGAAAATAAGGCACAGAGCACAGACAAAATACAAGGAACTCTTCAAAGTGGAGACATTACAAGACAAAATGCCACAAATGGACGCTTATCTGCTTCTGTATTAATCTTTCAAAACTTTCAGCAGCAACTTTAACTTCACACCTCCATTTCCTTTAAACCCTCACCCCTTTAGGACTCAAACTGGTGATGAACCATCTCCCAATTCACATAAAAACAGCAGCCCAAACCAGGATCCCCATTCATCTATGTCAGGCCAGGCCTCTAATGCTAACAATGTTGTCATGACACCCAAAATGGCTCGAGCAGGGCCTAAGATATTTGACAAGGTCCGGGCTTTTGAGGAGCGGAGGGTGAGCGTGGACCTCCTGGAGGGATCTGTTTCAGGGTTGAGACGGGCACCTTCCTGCGACTCAGAAGACAGTGGGAAAAAGACACGAGGCCCAAGCAAGGAGGAGGAGAAGCTGCTACAGGACGCTGCTCACAAAAGATCAGCATTCAAGCAGCGGGCCTCCTCTCTGGAGGACAAGACCAGCTACTCTCAGAAGGTTCAGAGCTACCAGAGCAAGTTCACTGAAGAGCTCCAGAGGATCAAAAAGCTAGTGGGGAAAACAAACTTGAAGAAGGCGTACTCCACAGAGCAGCTGCTTGAAAAGGAGAGGGTGGCTGCTAGCAAGCTGGAACCCATCCCTCCCCAGGTGATTAAAAAGCTTGCAGCCAGAGAGCAAGCCCTGGAGCAAAGAAACACAAAAGAGAAGGACAGGACGGGTCACGAGATTCAACCTGAAAAGAAGATGACACAGCCGGATTCTCGGAGGAAACCAGTGGATAGCTCATCACAAGGAAACATGGGGAAAATCTCTGTTACCATGGAGACAGCACCAGTTCACCAGTTACCAGGGCAACCATTGCCAACAGCCAAGAGGACAATCCTCACAAGGTTTGCAGATTACTCGAATCATCATGAATCTATTAATTTCATATATTTTATTGTGCATTTGTGTGTGTTTCCTGTAAAAAGTGTACTACATCAAGAACAAGTGGAAATAATAGGATATGACCTAAATCCTATGTAAATTATGATTTCACACTTGTCAGAGTTATGTAACCATGCTCTTGTCTTCACACAGGGAAACTGTACAAAGCTCTGGCACAGGCATACTTGTTGCCACCCCACAAACACCATTATCTCTGTCCAGAGACACAATGACAGACACCAAATCAGAGCACAGATCACCCAGCCCAGCAGGCAAAAGAACATCCCCTGTCACCGTTAGAGAATCCACGTCCGAGTCCCATCCATCCAAATCCCCTAAACCCACCCTGTCACCCACCGCTCTAATCAGTCCTCTCATGAAAAGGAGAAAGGCCGAAGTAGGAGGTACATCTCACAGCCTGAAGTTAACCATCCCTACTATCCTTTTGGAGGACGAGCCCATGGAGGTAGAGTGTGATGCAGACAGAGACAGGACCACAAGGAAACAGAGAAAAAGCAAGAGAGGCCATTCTGCCAAACCACATTCTCCAGAAGAAGGTAGGAAATACATTACCATAACCAACTTTAAGATTGTCCATATTTTAGATCATCTCATGGCAACACTTTGTAACTTACAACATAATTTATGCTCAAATGAAAGTATTGGTGTTTGTGAAGTCTCATGTATTTTAGTCTTTGTACATGCTGTATGTTGTATTTTCACCACTCCATCTTGGAGTAGTGATTAGGGTGATTACTCCACTAGGCATGCAGTGAAGGATAGTTTTTGAATATTTACATTTTAGTTTGTTTTACAGAAAAATATATTTTCTGTTTTGTGAAGTGTCAAGTGCAAGCACTGTGTAAAAAGAACTACATTAATTATTTTTTTGTTTTTTAATTACATATTACATATTTTTTAATTTTCATATTTTGACATGTTAATGTAGGGACCACATGTACAGACCCTGACAATGTTAGCCAGCTCATTTGTTTGACATGTCAGTGCCTTTAAAGAGTTCGTCAGGGACTTTTACTAATGAGAGAATTAGCCAATTCATTCATTCTAATGCTATTACATGGTAATTTGCTGTTGTCATCTAAAGTATATTTCCACTGAGTATTTCGACCTGACAATGTAGGGACCACATGTAACGTGACCACATGTTATATGGTCAGCCAGCTCATTTGTTTGACATGTCAGTGTCTTTAAGGAGTTCGCCAGGGATTCATGTGAATGCTAACAGGGTGATGCCCAATTTGAAGCTCCGAAGGTGACGGCAGTCCTTCACATTGTCCAAAAAAGAGATATCTCCAGCCTCCTGATTCCATCATTTTGTTATGATACTTTCTTAGCAGTACTCAGATATGTTGTTGGGTAAGACATAATTAGTTCTTACTCTGTATCCAGCGAAATAGGTTCGTGGTTTAGATAGAGTTATTGTGCAATGCATTCATTACATTGACATGATCTCGGACTTACCTTCTTTTCATATCAAAACATTCTATAATGTTAAGCCAACTATGACAAATAAAACACACTGAAGCATATGCCCTTAATCATAGTTACATGTATGACACATGAAAATCTGTTTTCAGTTTTAGCAGAGTATTGTTAATAAAATGTGCGGACGGTCTGTTTCTCCTGTCAAATAGATTGCACTGAATTGAACGTATCACCACTCCAATATGGCGGTTCCAAGGCTATGGGTAGTTACATTCAATGCTGGGTTTAGCTGTACTATGTCTATGGTGTAGCGGCCCTAATCACAGCATCACATTTTAAGGTGACAGCGTAACATCGCTAATGAAGAGGCTAAGTCACGTCCTTCTACCATGGGTGCTTAGCTTGCAAAAAAAAATTATGGGAGTGAATAGAGCAAGTGAAGCTAAATTCTGATTCCATTTGACAAGTGCTCTGAAATTCACATATGATCATGGATAATGAGAAATATTTGATGTCCCATAAGCAGACGGGAAGCAAATGTGACGTTAGGTTTTATGTGGGCTTAGTAAGAGACTACAATGGATTGCAAATGTGACAGCACACTCCACTCATCTGTGGTGTGGAATCTGTGGTGATGTCACATGTGCGCCAGGCGTGTAGTCCGAATTATTAACAGGTTATACTCGCAAATGAATCAGGCGTTGGTCAACAGAAGCAGTTGAAATGCACATTAATAATTATAATTTATTATGAGGTACAACATGTGTGATTCAGGGCACATGACAAACCAGATAAGATTTTAGCATTTTATTTCCCATTTAATATCATTCAATAATTTTCCTATATCAGGCCACATGAGCATCCCGGAAAGGGCAGAGACTTAAGCTCCCTATGACAGTGTAACATTTTGAACTGAAATGCACTGGCGAGAACCCTGCGCCAGCCATCGGGATAGGGAAGGAGATGTGGAAGATTTCCATCCTAAGAGATGGAAATCCTACGGCATACAAGCAGTATAAAGTAAAAGCAATGATGTCAGACTGGGTTTTTGTAACTGTGTCGACATCTACAGAGAAACTAAAATTTGCTGTGAACGTGTTTGGTTCGATGTATGTTCAATGCCTCAGACAAGGATTTAAACACTCCAGACCAGTATGTTTCAAGGACAGAACAGGACCAAAAACTATGTTTAAGATTGGCAGGAGAAAATGAACCCCTGCTACAGCTTACTTCTCCTCCTCCTCCTCCTCCTCCTCTCTCCTGGGTATATTTCAGCCAATTTGGCTTTGCTATAATGCACCCTTTGTAGGACTTTAAACTGAATAAAAGTCAGACGTGCACAGGATGATGAAGAATTGACTCTTTCCAGTGCCTTATCCCAATAAATTCCCAACTCCAGTCCCAACTAATCTTCCCAGTGACTTTTAATCCTAGCTAGGTTGTGGTCATCCAGAGACAGAAGCCTGCCATATATAAAAGTGATTATACCTTTCCTTGGTTTTAATTAGAGTTACATCTCTTCCAATGTTGGTAATGTGGGAAAGGAAGGAAAATTTAAGGAAGTGTTTGATCTGGAGATATTGGGGGAAAAAAGCTGTTTAGTAGATTGTGGTGCTTCTGCAAATTTCCAAAGCTGGTCACAGCACTGTATAGTCTGTGAAAACAGTGAATCTCTATTCTATGTTTAGATGGAATAGTTGAGGAGGAATAGTCATTTCTGACTACAAACAAGTGGGAAAAACATTAGCTTTCTAATTGTTTTAGGACTTCCACAGAATTACACAATAGAAGTAGATGACAAAACAATAATGGCACTTATTGCTCTATGAAATGATAATGTCATTGTGATATACATTTGTGTTTTGTTGATTGCTTTGACTCAAGACCAGGAATCAGCCGTTAATCTGGAATAATATAATCACTGTTGATACTGATATAACTGTTATCATAACATTTTTTAGCTCCATCAGAGTTCACAAGGGGTGTTTCTTCTGAAAGTCACAAAGGACACAGACTCTCTCAGTCTAAACTTAGCTTGAACAAAACAGTGTTGTCTGACACAGAAAATGAATCCAACACATTCCATTGCCTCAGGACCTGGTTTCATTGATAGGTCTTTGTATGATGTTGGACCCACCCAGAATGGAAACTAGTCCATGGCCTCTTTTTTGGTCCTGACCTATTTACAAAAGCAGGTAACCGAGTACAAGCATCTCTATATAAATGTGACCTGTCACCTCCAGGGGTCTCATCGGACGACTCCTACATGTCTGCTGATGATGAACCAGTTGAGGGCCCCTGCTTTGAGAAGCCTCTTGAGGATGTAACAACACCTGGTGGCTCGAAGGTCACGCTCAAGTGCATCATTTCCGGCTGCCCGGCGCCTACAGGTATAGCTGGGACCTGAAGCACGACATCAACACTGTAAACTGCACCAGCATATCTATGGTTAGGTATTTCACAGAAAAATATAGGTCCGATCAAATTGAATGCATGTAGATAATATTTTAAGCCCCCCCGCCGAAAAAAAAAAAGGGGAGGCAAGGGGCATTGTTATTGGGTTGTTGGCTTTTTTGTTTGCCTGTTCTTTTGAATGTTAGAAACTGTATGCACAAAAACTACTGGATCAATTTCCATGACATTTTCAGAAATTTTACAAGGTGGTCCAGACTCCCATTAAATTTAAAATTTTAGTGAATATAGGTCAAAGTTCAAGGTCATCAAAAATATGTTTTTGCAATGATATGGATAGGAAACCTGGCATTGGCTTCAAAATGACATCATGACCTTTGACTTTGAGTGACCGTAAAAGGTCAAAATCAGGGTCTCATGATTTCAAATGCTCATAATTCCAAAAAGAATAGAGATAGACAGTTACTATTGTCGACAGATAGGAAACCAGTTTTGGGCTTGAAAACTGTGTCATGACCTTTGACCTTGAGCAACCTTGAATGGTCAAACCCATCGTTGTTTTGAAAGGGAGATGTCCATTAAGAGCTAAAACATTTGTGAGGGGTGGGGTTTGTTGTGCCTGGCGCCACTTGTTATATTTTTATTGACTTTTACATGAAATATCTCCAGCAATCCTTTTAATTCGGCCATCTCTCCATCTCTCACAGGCCTCTAGTGACATTAATGTCCACATTTATAAGAGGATGAAATAACTAATGTAAAAATGTGTCACCAAACCTGAAGACAAGATAAGCATTACTTTGTATGTGAACATTATTTCTGGCTTTCTGTCAATGCTGTCTATCGTAGCTAGGCCAACTACAAATTCATTTTAGCTTTCTCAGTAATTTTTCTTAAGTTTCTCACTACTTATTCTCCTTAGTGTTATTTGTTTTTCATCACAGGAGAAGCTTAACATGCAGTAAAGGAAAATTCATGCAGGACAAACTACAAAAACAATGTATGAAAGGAGTTTGATCAGTAAAATAATAAATACAAAACAATATACACACAATCAGTACCCTTGATGGTCACAGTTATAAAACATTATTATTCATTCCTGTTATATTCAAGTTAGAATTCAGCTTGGAAAATTAAAGAAAATAATTTTTTCTTCTTTTTTTTTAAATGTAAGCGGCAACCTAACTTGTTATAGTTATAAAATAAAAGATTCAAGAAGACTCAAATCAGATTGAGTGAATATTTTTTTGTCTTGTATTCATTTTAACAGTGGGGGTCTGAGCCATTTTACAAACATTTTACATATTTTACTATATTGCTTAAAATCCCCCACATACCCCAATTGTAATCAATTAATAAAATTCTCTAACAAAATAATAAAAATATATATAGTCACCTGTGGAATGGACAGGACTGAACAAAACACCATCCAATCATTTTGAGATCCTATTTCAATGACTGGATAGTGATATGTCAATGAAACTAAAATTTGTCTGCCCCCCATCTGGTTCATGCAGGGGGATACAAACAGAGGGAGGGACAAACAGTTTAGTATGATTGACATATCACCATGCAATAATTTGGAGTGGGGTTCCACAGGAGACTATATAGTTTTATTCTTGTGTTAGAATATTTAACTAATTGGTTGTAATTGAGGTGTGAAGTGGATTTTAAGCAATATAGTTGAAAAAAATGTACCAGGGAAAACACTCAAACCCCACCTCAATATCTCCTCAAACAATCTACTCTTAATAAGTGTAATATTCTCAAAAATAAATCTGCAAATCTTTTGGCCAGATATTTGAATTTTAATTGTATTGAAATGTCTTATTTACCTATTCTTAAACAGCTTTTTAGTATAATAATTTGACATTAAATTATTATTGTCATTATTAAATTATTTAAACACTTTTAAACCTTGTATTTGAAGATGTCATACATTATTTGACGTAGTATTTTATTATCTTACTGTAATATTTGTTTCTATAACAGTGTCTTAAATTTGTTGGGGATCACACATTTTTGAAGCTTGAGTCATAATATGTATAAGAATAAAGTAACTAAAATAAACATAACTTTAAAAATAGCTTTAAAATTGTCAGCTAAGATCTGAAGTTGAAATTTGTGAAATTTGTTCCAACTTTACCTAAGTACAAGAGACTAACAATTTCTAATTTCTTTATTTCACAAATGCCTGAGCAAGTATAAATATACCTTAAATAATATAACAGTGCAAGGGAGGCCAAAAGCTTAAGATGCTTATATAGAGGCATCATCAACTTATTAACACTTCAAATGAATCAAATGAACAAAGAATAACTTAGGTAATAAGTAAATAAAACTACAGTATATAATAAAAACACAATTCAATAAAGAATTTACCATTACTGATACATGTGTATGATTTAAAATATATTTTATAGAGATATAGTAAACAAGGAAACTTAAACAAAAGTTAGGGAAGTGTGGGATTATTTATAAAAGTAGCTTTAGTATGACTTTTGACTTTAAATGAGGGACATAATTTTAATATTTTATTCAAGTTATTCCAAACGATGGGGCCCCTGTACATGATTGTAAATTGTTGTTGGTTAAATTTTGAATGACTTCGTCGTTTGTGGAAGTTTTTGATATATGCGTTTAATAAGGTGTCATGGTAAATTAAACCTGTATTGGACAATAATTGAAGGACTTTACCAATATTGGTCATTATAACACAAGCTGCAGACTGTTCCTCTGATATTTCACCTTTTTTGCAAATTTTCTGTGTCACAAGGCAGTAACTTTTTTTCCTCTCGTATTATGTTTTTTTAATCTTCAGGGTGACACGAATCATCCTTCATATTGTTGACAATCAGCATGATTAACTTAACTACTTAGAGATCTAGCTAATTACGCATTTTCCATTTTGTTAAATAATTAGCTCTACTGTATTATCACACAGGTCAGTTCTATCTTTAACTAGCTTTGATTGTCTTTTACTTGTGTTTAAATGAAATGGTGGTGTATGAGCTAATATTTTTAGTTTTTAAGTGGATACTTTTTGATTTATTTCTTCCTGTCTACTTATAATATAAAAGCTGTGGTTAGATTAGGACTTGTTGCAAAGAGCTTTATTCATCATGCGTCTTTGTGAGGTGGATTTTGCCATATTTGTTTTCCTCTGTGGGAGGATGCATTGAGTGTTTGGAATATGAGTGAGTGTGTGTATTTTTCCCCCTTCTGTATTTTCAGTAACATGGAGGAAGAGTAATGTGGAAATTCAGAGTGATGCCTTCCACACGGTGACAGCTGAGGGCGAGAAGCACAGTCTGACCATAAAGCAGATGAGGCCAAACAACGCTGGCTCATACTCTGTCACAGCTGACAACGCAGCAGGCACAGCATCCTGCAGCGCCACAATCTACATCCAGTCAGGTGAGATGGAAGGATACCCCAATGTACTGTAAAAAAAAAAAAAAAAAAAAACATGTCACAGCAACATATTTACAAGCAAACTACAGACATTTAAATGAAGCCAGAGACACCAAGGCACATAAAAATTAGAAATACATGAACATGTTGACTCGGAGTCGCTTTCATCCATTGCCAGCCCTCCTCCGCCTGACATTCTCTCTTAATGACTACAAAGGCGGGTTGGAGCTCGGCATCCCGACCGCGGCTCCTTGCAGTGATAGTTGCCATAGTAACCCATTAATTCTTAACGGCAGCCGAGCTCCCTGCGGTGCGGACTCCAAATGCAGACCTGCCCTGTCACAAAAGGTCTCCTGAGTCTAAAAAGACAGGCATGACATTCCAAATCATGAGTAAACAAAATCACAGTCCCTTCTGAAAAAACAGCTCCCATGTTTACATCATACAGTGTGTGTGAAAAAAGCTTGCACTGCTCCATCCTGCAGTGTTGATTCAGCTTGTGGAACTGCAACCTGCCTTTCTCCAAGTTTTGTCAACAAATGTGAGTGTAGTGACTCCGGTGCCGTCTCATCAGCAGCTCAGGCCCTGCGTTGCCATATTAGGCCAGCCAAGTTGAATTTGCAGGAGTATTTTTAGCCTCTCTTGTTCTCTCGGGTAATTGCGCTCTGCTTTGTGTCCCCCTCCTTCCCTCTCAGTGTGAGATTATTGCTGCAATCACAGAGATTTTTTCATCTCTTCTGATTTCACGCCGAAGGAGCTTGGAGTCAGAAGTAGTCTAAATGTGGTGGGAGGGTTATATGAGTCATTTTTTGTGGTTTAACTGGGTCCCAAGTAAATATAAGGCATGGAGAGCCAAAACAGTGGGAGAGAATTATTTAGATTTAACTGCAAGAAATGTCACACCTCAATATGGTGAATTAGATTTGCAATGCACCCGTGGCATTTATGCATAAAAACTTCAGCCATTTTAGCTGTTTACTCATGTCGTGCAGCCATTATTTGCACCAATAAAACTTAAAAATTTCTATCATATTCATCTATTTCAGAGTAATAAATATGAAAATAGCTTATTCAAACATGGAACTATTTTTTAGCTTGAATTTGAAAATAGCTTAGCCTGAATATCCTGAAAAGTAAAAAAAAAAACAAAAACATGTTTTCTCAATAAAATATTTTGATTTAATATAACAAATTAGGGCTGTCAGATTATTACAAATTTTAATAATATTAATCACAGGGTTGCTTTAATTTGCTTTAATTGGGATTAATCATGGTTAAATATTAGATTTTTTAATCTATATTAATTGTTTAATTTTGCATAAAGCAAATAGAATCAAGAAGGGAATATATTTGCACTTCACTTGTTTGTCAAACAGAATGTTAATGCATTAACTCTGACAGTTCTCTGACTGTTCTTGTACCAAGAAAAGTATCACTAAAACATCTTCCTATTATTATATAGAAATTTCTTATTCTAATTTGCAAATATTTTATTTAATTCTGACGATAATGTGAAAGACAAACAAAAATGTATAATTTCTAGCCATTGAAACGATATTGAGACAAGATTAGATTAATCATATAATCAAAAACTTTTTCAAAGACTCATTTTCGAGACTTTTATTTAAAAAAAATTTTCTTAGTTGAAATTCCTTTTTTGCAGTGTGTCTGTAAACTTGGGGCTGTCAGGAATGTTGGAGAGCGTAGGCATGACAGTGACGGGAAGCAGAAGAGAGAATAGAAAGTGGGACTGAAAAGAAAGGTTAGCTGGCTTGGGGTGTTGTATAAGAGTTGGCAGGTTTACGTAAATACTCCTGGGAGTTATCCCCTGGTGCACAGATGCAACTCAGAGATGTGACTCAAGGTACGTTATTGTATTTTACTTTTCTTCCTTAATGTCAGCATAACTGGCAGTGAACAGATGATCTGCCCTGTTAAACTTATATCTTAAGTCAGTGTCTGTGGAAAAGAAACGTCTAAACCAAACATTTAGCACACATATGTTTATATTCTTGGGTATTTTATGATCTGGTGTACATGTACTAAAGCCTGTCTTTGAAGTTTTTACCTGCGGCTCATCACAGAGGAGCCGTTTCCCTTTGATTTTCCTCTATTGAGTCACTTCATTATCAATACTGCACTTTTATCTGCTCATCAGATAATAGTGCTTTTGTTTCTAATTAAAGGAAGATGTGTTCCGACTCGGTTCCACTGACGGATGTTATTTATTTTTCCTCAGTTGTCACAGCCTTATCTGCTCATGCCAGATGTCGCCGTTTTTTCAAGTGAAGAGAGGATTTGAGAGGGAAAACGAAATGAAAGCAACAAAGGCAGAAAGAGAGAGAGGAAGGAGAACAGCTGCAATTCTGAAAGCAAAGCTGGCTGAGTTTTGTATTTTTGTCTCCAGTTGTGAATTAATTCTGACTTGAGAAGAAACTGCCAGGAGTCGAGACACTGTCTGCTCTGAAAACTCCTGGGAATAAGGGAGCGATTGGGTCAGGGATTATGGGATTAATTCATTATCTGTTCAGCTGCGGTCACTTCAGAATTGTCCCTTTGCTCTGTGTGTGTTCATGTGTGTATACATGGGAGCATGCAGCCCACTCATCTTGAAATTACCGCTTTATAATGCCAAATGCTCATCTTGCCAAAGATAGTCAACTACAGAAAACCAAGTAGGTTGTAAACATCAGAGCTGAAGCAGATTGCTCCCATCTAACAGTTTAACAAGACGCCCTGGTACTGTGTTAACCATATTTCAAAGAGATTGTTCAAATGAAGAACTGGACAAATCAGGGCAGACTTATTCATGACCCCAAGTTAGGATGAATAAGTTGCAATAGCATTGTGCTTGAAGTTTTATTTCACACACTTATGTTGAAAATTCTCCCTCTCTTTCAGACCCAACCCATATGCAATATGGGGAACAAGCTGTGTCTAAATCCGATGAGGAGTACCTGAGCCCTCAGGAGGAGGGGATGGAAGTCAGCGCCCAATCGACTCTGAGTAAAAGACTGCACTTCAAAGAACCACCCTCATTTCAGGTAGGAGTCTCCCAGGGAAGAGGAATTGAAAGCAGGCGAGAGGACTAGAAATTAATTCATTTTCCTCATATTGACCCAAAAGAAAAGGAAACCGGGCAGATGAAGGATGGAGATCGATCAATATTTCAGCCATTGAAGTATCTATAATAAAGAAAAATATAACTCTATAATCAGAAAAGGTGGAGGAACCTAGCCAGGTTTTTTTTCTTCATGGCTTGAATGTGGACTGTCTTTAGAGGTCTAGCATGTTATATTTATGATAATGTAATTGCAGTTGTAGAATAGTATTCTTCCTCAACAAGATCAACTGTTTTGTTTTTATTACCTTTGAGTCCATCATGTATTGTCAACTCAGAATAGTAAGCTTACTTTTACCGCTACATGGCATCAGTGGTCAAGACATTACAATGATTACAATGGGTTCATTAATTGGCCTACGCATAATGGCTGAGCAAAAACCTTTAATTTGTCCTTTTCTGAGCAGAGAAAGTCTTAGCACCTCCAGGAATTTGAGTATTGGTATTTTTTTGATTACCTTGTTCAGAGTTTGTCTAGACATCCTGTTCTGCTTCATAACAGGTTCTCTGATTTCAGCATCAAATGTGTTTTGGTGTTCTCATTGTTTTTAGTCCATTTCAAATTGTAGCCAGTTTTAGTTAAACATCGACTGTAAATTTTAAGTCAAAACAGGGCATCGTTATTCAATGAAGTTCAAGGTTTTGGTAAAACAGAACAGAATTTTATTGAAGATTAAGGAACAGATTAAGTCATGTGTAAAGATGGAATTGTTTTAAAGGTTGGTGTGACATAAATTAAAGTGGAAGCTAGTTAATCTGAATGAATGAATGACTGAATGAAGTTTTATTTGGTTGTCCACATAAACAACAACAAAAAGCTGCACATTTAATGAGGTTAAAATGATTTATTACCAAAAAAATGGTTGGGCAGAAGAATCTAGTCTAGCCATAGATAGCAATATAAAATATTTAGATTTCATTTTATAGTCATAATTGCTTACAAAATGTGATATTAGGATAATTTGCTTGGATTGTTATTTGGATAAAAGGCAAATGTACTCCCCGTCCTAAATACATTACAGTTCCTATGTTGTGATTGAACAGGTGGCACCATGTGATGCTGGGGTAAAAGAAGGCCAAGATGTGATCATCTCAGCAAAAGTCAGAGGGCAGCCCACACCCACGGTTTACTGGTGAGACAGTGTTTTTGAAAGCTTTATCGCTGACACCTATGCAATTACCTAAGCCAAGGTCACTAAGCACTCCACTGTCACACATGCACCCACCCTCTGTTAAACAGCAGAGTATAAATGACTCTGACAGCCACTTTTCATTGGCCCAGGTTGAAGGACGGAGTCGCAGTAAAGACGGCGGGGCGCTTCACTGTGCGAAAGACAGACAATGGCTCCAGTGAAATGAGCATCACCTTAGCCCAGAGGTCAGACGCCGGGCTGTATGTCTGCAAGATCACCAACGAATATGGAACAGAGCAGACAGAGTGTAGACTGGAGGTCAACGGTAAATAAGACAGAATTGAATAGATTTGATTATGTGTAATGTAATTATATTGTAATGCACCTTTTATTGTATATTATATGTTTGTTATAGTTTTATTTATTCTGTTTGGTCAGCATCTACAGCTCAGAAAATACTGAAAATCATGCGGAACACTAAAGATGTGGCAGTGAGGGCAGGAGAGTCAGCCATGTTTGAGTGTCACATTACAGGACCTCTGGACGTCGATGTGGACTGGTTGTCCAATGGGAAGTTGATCCAGCCAGCTCTCCTCAACTGCAAGATGCATTTTGATGGCAAGAGGTGTGTTCGTGTGGCCTGAAATGTGTTTCATTGTTGTATTTTTCACAAAATTGCTGACTTACTTGTTTGATCTTTTAGGTGTCGCCTCTTGCTGAATTCAGTCCATGAGGATGATAGTGGGATGTACACTTGTAAGCTGAGTACAGCCAAAGGTAATATACAGATGCTGTTATCCCACATATTCAACAGAAGGCTGAAATACACATTCATATCTGTGCTTTAGCTAGTTTTATGATGACTTCACTTCATGTCACATTTAAATGAAAAGCTTTGCAAATTGAGTTATCTGTTTTTGGATCTGAATAAAATGGTACCACCTCATATGACATTTGAATGGTTATTGTTTATCAATTAAGCACCTCAATTAAACATCTATTAAAATATGTGGTATCAAAGGGGTAAAAACACTCAATCCCAAAATATCATTATGCAACTGAGGTTGTGGATTAGCTTATTTTTTGGCCACATTGATGTCACTTGATCTGCTCAGCTGACAGTCATGTGATGATATTACTTTAGTATAGATATAAATAATATGTAGACTGCCTGCAAAGCTAGAATATATAATCAAATCCACATATTTGATTTGATTACATCGCATTCACTTGTAAAACTGCACACATGATTTAATCAACTGTATGGCTCTACGTAGGTCCCGCATTTAGTCACTTTTTTCACTTGACAAAATTGCACAAGTACTTTTGCCTCTTGACCTTGAGTAACTCTTGAGTGTTCCATGAGCCAAAAATAAAAAACACTGTTGAAAATACCAGCCTCCTGAGGATGGCACAAAAATAAGTTCTGTGTATTGCATTGTAGTATGCAGACATTATGATTAAAAATAAGCATTTACTCAAAGAAAGAGGGATTTAAATCAACCCACCCACTGGTTTAAGAGGTAAAGCTTGATCATAACTGTTTTGTAGAATTCTGACTTAAGGTTGAGCAAATTATACATGTGCACTAATCAGCCACAGTCCTAGGACCACTTACAGGTGACATGGTAATAATGTGAATTAACATTATTATTTGTATTTGTATTTGTATTTTTTTTTACTGTGGCACAGTGAGTTGTATATATTGAGGAGCAAGGGAGCATTTATAGTCCTCCAGACTCATCTGTTGGAAACAGTCAGTACGTTTACATGCACTTTGAGAAATTCTGATCATTACCTTAGTCAGATTGAAAGCCATGTAGGCACCTTAATTGAAGTATAATGGAATCGAACTGGAGTTAGAAAAGTAAGTCAGATAATGTAATTGTAATCGAATTTCTCCATGCATGTAAACACTGCCAACCTCAGCTTGATTAGACTGGCCTGGACACACCCCCTTCCGGAAGTGATGGCATAATAACATGCACATTACATGTAATAAATCAGTGTACAGTACGTATGAAATATACTGAACATGGTTGTCGTCCATACCTTCTCTTGGTGTTGTCCTCCTTATACTACATGTGCTTCAAATCTGCCGCTTTTGTTTAGTTATCGTTCTTCTTCTATGGTGCTAACTGGAAGAATGCTAACTTAAAAGGGCATGTAGCACCAACTAGTGTCTGGGAGTGGAACAGTAATTGAAGTTTGTCTTGCTGGGACTTCTGGGAAACTCCAGTCAAGTCCTTAATCGGAGTAAGGCAATAATTCAAATTGTATGTAGAATGTGCATTCAGAAAACATGGGGTCTTGATGATGTTCTTTGGCCCATCAGTTAAAGCTATTTTATTAGCAAATGGCAATGTACATAAACAGTCATAATATTATGTAAAAAGAAGGTTTGAGCCATGGTATTTTCTTAACTTACCACCTTTGGTCCAATATTCTGACAGTTTGTAAATATGACTAATCCCATATTCATCCCATATTAATCCCATATTTCTATCAATATATAAATATCAATAGAAATATTAACATTTAAGTATCAACATTCACAGTGTCCTGTTTCGGATACAGCTCACTGATTTTGATCTATAGACTCCATAATCCAAGTTTAAAGAGGTCATATTTTGCCCTAATTATATTAACTGTAATGTTGACTTATTTACTTCTGTATTGGAAACCTAATAGTTCCAAAACTTTGAATTTGAACACTCCAGGTGCTGCTAAGATTTCTTTATATTAATTTTGGCAGAAATCAAGTGGATTTCTACAACCCCTTTTAATTCCTTCTTAATTTGTTATGCCGGTATCTAGGTGACATTTGCACATATAAGGTCAAGACTTCTGTTGAACATTTCTCAGAGTATGGCATAAGTGTTTATCAGCAGCGGTTATAGTAAAAATGTAAAATATGTCCAAATTTCGAGGCCATTACATCAAATGTTCATTTGTTAATTAAACGGTACAGAGCAGTAGAGTTGACAATCTGGGGGTAAATGTGACTCATGTGCATTTAAAGGGCCAGCACTCAAAACAACCTTTCTGATGTCATTACTCAGAAAAAGTGTTGAAGATGGACCTGTGGAGTCAGACCCAAGCATATCATTTACAATTTATGTAGACCACAGGGAAATCTTTTATAATACATACTTCTATTTAAAAAAGCAAAATATCACTCCTTTGAGACTTATTCAAGATTTGACTTTGTGCTTCTTCTTTATTTGCAGAAGAGTTGACGTCAAGTGCGAACCTGAAGGTTACTCCATCCAAGGAGCCTCTGTTCACACGCAAACTGGACATTCTGGAGGTCATTGAAGGTCGTACAGCCAGGTTCAACTGTAAAGTCAGCGGATCACCTGCACCACAAGTCACATGGATGCACTTTGGTAAAAATCCCCTGTGAATGATAATTAGTGTGCACGGTTTCCTTGATGACTCACAGCAATCTTGTTCATTTTCCTTCTTCATCAGAGACACAAGTAGAGGAGAGTGAGAACATTCATATCCTGCAAGAGGGGGGTCGTCACTCACTTGTCATCACTCACGTTAGCAGTGACACAGAAGGCTTCTACACAGTGATCGCTCAGAATGTTTATGGAAAATCTGAATGCACTGCTGAGCTGTATATGCAAGAACCCCGAGCCGCCATCACCTCACACATGTAAGAAAATATATATGTATGAAAGTGTCAGCGAACCCAATGATTTTGAATGGTAGTTTTCTTTTAATTAGATTTTTATTTTGTTTTAAATGTCTTATTGAGGCACGTTACAAAATTATGTCAAAGAAATCCACAAGTGTAGTACAAGTCCATACAGAATTCCATAAATGGGATATAGTGTCTTCTTTCTTTAGATTTTTTTTCCCAAACTAAAGACAGAAAACAATGACAATCAACAGTTGACATATGTAGAATATACAAATGAAGAAAAGCAAATGAAAACAAAAAAAACAGAACCAGAGAATGCCCACTCCTAGCTCCGCCCACCTCATCTGACCCAACCCAACCCATCTGCATTTTTTTTTTTTTTTTAAACTTAGTAGAGTGAAACAAATAAAGCTCCATGGGTTTTCCAAATTAGACTTTTGCTTTGTCCAGGACGAAGTTAGAAAAAATGCCATCTATCCCTGAGGAGCCTGAGTCATTGGAGAGCGAGGTGGAGAAGAGGAGCATGCCAGACTTTGCCACACCTCTGGCCGATGTGGAGGTGATTGAGGGGAAAGAGGCTGTGTTGAAATGCACAGTGATGGGCTTACCCTACCCGACCATCACCTGGTACCACAACAGCAAACAAATCGAGAGCAGCGAAGAACGCAAAATGACCCAGCGTAAGCAAAGGCCACAAAAGGCCACAAAACCAAACATATGTGTTACTGTTAGATCAGGAGCTGTGGATGAGAAACTACTGTGTTTGTTCTTCAGACAGGGATATCCACAATCTGGTCATTCGGAGCGCTTGTCACACTCACGGAGGTGTCTACAAGGCTGTTATTTCCAACAAAGTGGGCAAAGCTGCCTGCTACGCACATCTCTATGTAACAGGTAATGATGGATATTTAACCTCTGATATATTTTTACTATGGCTTATCAAAATTAATGCATTAACACAGATCAATCCATTATTACAATTAACCTGATAAAAAAATGTTAACGTAATTACATGGAACAATATATATATATATATATATATATATATATATATATATATATATATACACAGTGATGCACGGGCCACAATAAATGTATTTGAAAAGAACAGATCCGACCCACTTAAAAATGTAATCAGTGGTCATCAAACATCAAAAGACCTTAATCACATACCTGCATTTATTTCCCTGTTAAAATCCGATGTCTGTAACACCCAAAGAGCCATTTGAACCTGGTTTCCACGGAAAAGAAAACACTGGGAGCTGCTCATCATCTTTAAAAAATCTCAATGAATGTGTCCCAAACCTTACTTTTTTGTTTGTATGTTTCCAGAGCTTCCACTCTCCTAACTTGAGTTTCTCTCTTGTTCCCTCCATAATGTAGGATACTTGTGACGTTGTACAACCCCTTCATGGACATTCAGTTAGTGAAGCATATTTGCCAGGTTTTTTTAATGTTTATCTCAAACAATAAACGACCCGACCGACCGTAACCCGAATATCATTAAAAATATTTTTAATGACCCGTAACTGCGGATGATTATGACGCAACGACTGACTTAGAGACTTTTCTGACTTGTGACTTCTGTAACCATAAACGGAATCTTTCTAAATTAGTTTGCAATACTGTAACTGATTAGAAACAATGATTGTGATATTAATATAATAAAAAGACAAAGAGAAAACTCAAAGAAGTTTATCATAACCAACCGCTATTAGGCTATAAATATAATTGAGTTACATATGCTTACTTAATTATATAAAGTATTCGTCTATTTTTTACCAATACACTTTCATTCAAAATAAAATACACAGGAGATATTTTAATGAATATAAAATAATAAAACTACAATATTAATGTATAAAATTGAAGCAAATAGGTAAATATTGCATTGAAGTCCAATTTCCAACCCCATTTCATAACATGTTGTTTTTTTTTGCAGAAGCCATCTTGTTTTTCACCAGCTGTTTATGGCCTCCAAAATAAAGTTAGATTAAACTTTTATTTCTCAATAAAATCACATAAACCTTGAACTTCATCGACCATGGTGTTGACACTCTATGGTTGTGACATAGGTGATTTTGTAAAAGTAGAATAGTAGTAGAATTAAGGACAAATGTGAAATATTTACTTACCAGATCAGTATGCTCTGGTAAGTAAATATATATAAATAAATATATATAAATCTGGTATGCTTCATGGCATGCCCACCAAACAGGAAGCAGAAAAGGGGTCCTTAGAGTGTGAGTAGGCCACTATAATGCCTGATTAAAAATTTTTTTTGGCATTTTTAGAAAGATCTTATGGTATTGACAGAAACTCCGGACATGATTTCGAATCAAGTAAAAAGTACATAAATAAATTTTTTAAATTGTTAGTTTCTACTGTCTGAATATTTATTTAAAATACATGCTCACCAGTGATGTGCAGGCTGACCTGAAGCGGGCATGTGCCCGTGGTTGCCCACAGTCGCCCGCAGTTACGCATTGAAAAAATATTTTTAATGATATTTGGGTGATATCAGGCAGGACACTAGGTGATGTAAAATAAAAATGTTGTTTAATGCAATTATTTGACATGTTTTAAAGATATTTTAACCATTACAAAGAGTTTTATCTTTGGGAAATGTTTTGTTCCTCATCTCAAGAAGCCCTGATATATATTCAGATTTTTACATGTGTTTTGGATATTTCATCCCATTTTTGTGGGGGGTTTTCTGTATTTTAGAAGAATTTTTAAATATGTTTTGGATTTTTCATCACTTTGTGTGTATGTGTGTGTGTGGCTGCACTTTTTGTATTTCTTCATGTATTTTTTGTGTGTTTCCTCAGAAATTTAAGTACAAAAAACAAAACAAGAAGACGAGAACATAAAGTGTTTTGATCATTATTAATCGAAATTAATCCAAGCAACCATGTGATTAATCTGATAAAAAATGTTAGCCATTTGCCAGCCCTAATTTTTACATATGCTCCAGTTCTTTATAATACTGACATAATACTGATTTATTTGTTTCTTTGTTAACAGACATCATTCCTGATCCACTGGATGGCCCTCCAGAGATAGAGGCGATTACAGGGAAAACTATAACCCTCAGCTGGAAGGAACCAAAGAGGATTGACCCTTCATTGGGTGGGTTCAAATGTGGACTATATATATATATATATATATATATATATATATATATATACATATACATACATAGGGAGGGGTGGCAAAGTTCAGAATATATGCGGTGTGGTATGTATTGCAGTTTGAGGTCTGCGGTTGCGATTTATTGTTTTTTTTTTTATTATTATTATTTTATTTAAGTACCCTATGCTATACATATGCTATTCACCTTAATTAACAATAGTTTAAGATCCAGCATTCATGAGAGGATAAAATTAACTTCACTCTGTTCACTTCACAATGTTTAAACAGAGATTAAACTGTGAAAACTAAACTATTTCATTTGGCCTGATCTTAATGCATTTCAATATGCATTTCTTTAGTTAATCTGCATCCTCTCTACCTGTTGCTGTGTAGTCCTGGCCTCTCCATGTCTACTGGGTTCACCAGCAGGATCAGGCTGGCTCTGCACTGAGGCTACAAAAAGCCTATGCTACTGAATAGCATATCATGCTTTAAGGTTTTTGGTTTTTTTGAAAGACTGAAGCCTATTTTGCGATTATATTACATAAGAATGATTTAGGCTATTTGTCTACTTTTATTTTCAAATAGTATCCATGTAATTTCTAAAATAAATGAGACTATAGTGCTGACACCTTTGTTAATGTCAGCACTATAGTGCTGACATTAATAATCCTGATGATGACATTGATGATGACATTGAGGATGATGATCCTCTACCTGTCCCTTCAGGGACAGGTAGTCAGAAGGGGTCTGCTGCTCCGATGCTACAAAAATATTCCAGAAATAGGCTATTTACATACTTATAAATTATGTTTATTCTTTTTTTTCCATCTTGAAAGTAGATATTTGTGATGGTCTATATTGGGCTCTACAATAAACTAGCTTCGGCTACGCTGACAGTGACCTAACAAGATGTTATTCTATGTGTCCGTAGCCTACCAGCTGAATATCAACACCTTCTATTAGCCTTATTAATGGAGCAGTAATGTGAAAATGAACCATAACAATTATTTGTGGCACCAATAAGATCTACAGTATGTAAATCTAGTTCAGGAGGGTTTTTTTTTGCACATTTCACTAAATTTATTATTTTATTTATACATTAACAGGTGGGGAGCTCCTATAACAGAGCTATCTTGCAAAATTTAAGCATTCAGACAAAGTACTTTATTTAAATGAAATTAACTAAATGGTATGATTGGTTTGCAGATGCTGGATCTTTGCTTTATGTGGTTCAGCAGCAACCTCTAGGCTCTATCCAGTGGTCTGTGGTAGCATTGAACCTGAGGGAGACCAGCTACACAGTCACTTCCTTGTCCAAGGGAGTCCGATACGCTTTCAGAGTCCTGACATCTACCGGCAAAACATTCAGCAAACCATCAACCTCTACTGACCTGGTCCAGCTCCTGGACAGAGGTACCACAACTGCATAAGGCATTCAGTCTCTCTCTAAACTGCCTTTATATAAGAGTACATGTATAGATTATAGATAGCTTTTTAATAATCCCTTTAAATGTATCACTGTTTTGTTAAAATCTTTGACCCCTGCAGGACCTTATTTAAGAAAAGCACCGGTCATCTTGGATAAACCTGACACTGTGTACATGGTTGAGAGCGAGCCTGCAAGCATCATCATTACACTGAACCATGTGCATGCAGCTGTCACTTGGAAAAGGTTTGTTGCATACCACAATGTAACAGTGCTTGCATTTACAGTATGTACTGTACCGCACAAGTGAAAGAACCTGAATTCAGACAGAGGGGATGCTGATTTTCCTTCCAGTTGTATAACTTCTTATTTTACTTATTGCATATGATCATAGGTTTCATACTATGGCAAGCTTGTATCCAGAGAACCAGGGTGTTAAAACTCTGTATTTTTAGTTCTGTTATGTTTCCATTAAATCAAAAATTTTCAGATTGCTACATCCTTTTTTGTTAAACTCATTGTATCATTCCGGGGTGATTTAGCTTAAAATGTCACACATCCTTCCCTTAATTTTATTGTGAAAACCAGGGTGTATAAACCTGCATTTGGTAGGTATGGACTGAAACACACCATTTACCAATGGACCGATGTCTTGGCACTTTGCAGTTTAGAACTGTATTTGTAAAATTGTCAGTTTTAGATTATTTTCCCTCTATGGTTATGGTTATGTTATACAGAGGGGAATTTTGGGGGGAAAAATAAATGTTGAATGCTTTAAAACATGTATTGTATCAATATTTGATGAAAATAAATATTTTGTGGAAAAGTTAGTTTCTACACAGTAAATTTTGCAGTGTTAAATCAACACTTAGAGAGTTAATTTGGAGACAATGGGACCAAATACACTCTAGAAGAAGTTAAATAAACTCTCTAAGTGTTGATTTAACACTGCAAAATTTACTGTGTAGGTTTACTGGATTATTTTACTGGATTATGTTCCCTGATTCGTCCAGATCGATAAATGATTGATCTGATGACAGCTAGCAAAATAAGAGAAGCAAAATTTGTCTTGTTCAGCTTTCGTGAAAAACATTTTGTATATGTGGTGTTGCTGTTGCACTTCAGAATGGTTTATATATTTGAAAAGAGGAGTTTTTTCACTTTCCATGAAATTTTCAGGAAAGGTGCAAGGCGATCCAGAATAGGTTCCATTAAATTTAGGTGAATGTTGGTCACCAAAAATGTGTTTTGACAATGATAAGTGATAGGGCAAATCAGGTAAATCAGGTGTGCGAGGGGGCAGTATTTGTTGTGCCTGGCACCACTTAGTAAAGCTAGAAAAGCACTCTGAGAGCGCAGACCTCCGCCAAGGTAGACCCCCACCCCACCCCACCCCAATCATCCCCAAAATGAAATCAGTTCTTCGTGTTCACATTTCCAACATATCCTGAAAATTTCATAAAAATCCATCCATACGTTTTCGAGTTATCCTGAACACAGACAAACAGATAAACGGCGGCAAACACATAACCTCCTTGGCGGAGGTAATAATGTCATGTACATGCTGGGAACAGGACGTTAGGCTGGTAAGAGGTTAATTCTGAAGTCCTGGTCTATAGGTCTATTCTACAGTGCTTCTGTTTCTTGCACTCTCCTCAGGCGGGGTGTAGTTTTGGTCAACAGGCCAGGGATGTATGAGCTCAGTATGCCAGATGATGACCACCACATGCTGAAGCTTCAGAGGGTTCGGAGCACAGACGTCGGCCAGCTGGTGGTCACAGCTAGTAACCAGTTTGGCAGTGACCTCTGCACACTTCAGCTGGCCTTGGCAGGTGAGTGTGCACATGATAAATTTAGCATTTTAGTTTGAATCCAGGCAAGTCACTATTTACTAATGGCACTACTATAGTAACTATAGTAAAGTCCATCACAGAGAAGCTACTCAATGAAAGCTTAGCTCCAGCTATTTTTGAAATAAGCATTAGCCTTCCTAAAATGAACTGTATAGAAATTAATATGTACTTGTTTGTTTGTTGTACTACGAAGAATCAAAATATAACTTTGGCAGGACTATCAAAGATAAAACTGAAATTGTATGTTTCTTATTTTAGTACCCCCTAAATTTGAAAGCATCATGGAGGATGTTGATGTGAATGTGGGGGAGACGTGTCGCCTTGCTGTTATTGTTGAAGGGAAACCAGACCCAGATATTTTCTGGTATAAGGTATAAAATGCACAACAAATTGATAGTTTTTTTCTATAGCTTTCAGTATTCTAATTTGCTTATTTTGGTTATTTTATTTTTACTTGTTTTATTGGTTTTCATTTTAATGTTACCTTTTATTGCTCCATTTTCATTAGTCATTTCATTTTCCTTTTAATAATTGTACCTCTCAAGACTTTTTTGTTATTGGATGACTGTTATACAGTAAACTCTATATAATTATATGTGGTTTTCAATAGTTGTTAATTCTTATGTATGTTTTACTTCTTCCTCTTTATAGTTGTGATATTTTTAATCTTTTACTCTACACAGTGTTTGTGGCTACAGCTTGTACCTCACACACAATGTGTTTTTACTTGTGTAAAGTGAAAAATTACTATGTAAAGTTTGGCTTGTTTGCAGGCTAAATTGTACAATCTGTTAAACTGTGTAAACTATTTCAAAATCAATTGTGAAGTTTTTTCAGAGGTAATGTACCCAAACAATAGGGTTAAAAAAATTAACAATAAATTGTGTTATTTAACTAAAACTATCATCATATTTTTTTTGTAGGATGATTCAATTCTTTCAGAGAGTTGCCACTTCACATTTGTATATGATGACCCTGAGTACTCACTTGTAGTCCTCAACACCCAGCAGGAACACTCTGGTGTGTACACCTGCACTGCAAAGAACCTGGCTGGGTCCAACTCCTGCAAAGCTGAACTCACAGTTCACACAGGTGTGTTATCCAATTCTATCTGTAACACTAAAAACATGCTGTATGTAGATTGGTTTAGGCATGTTGATTGGAAGGAGAAACTTTTTGTTTTTTCTTTAAATTGTATTAATGTGAATTCATGAAGCAGAAGAATGACAACAGGTTTTCTGTAGCAGCTAATATTCATAGTTCAGTTTGATGGTTACTTGCCACTGTAAGCTAATATTGCAGCTCTAAATCTGCGCCATATGGGCGGGACCACAAGGTGTTTGCTACAACAATATGACACCATCTGTCACTATGCTGGCCAACATGTACACGAGTATACACAGAGAGAACATTTTTAAAAAAACCTATGCTGGCTCTTCCTACAGAACGAAAAGATGCAGTAGAGCCAATGGAAGATGAGGGAACCATTCTGAGGAAGATGAGACGTTTGACAGATTACTATGACATCCATAAAGAGATAGGGCGGTGAGTGTGACCTGGTACACCCTACTGTCTGTTGGAGCTCTGAGGGCTGGGTTGAAGGAAATGGGGTGACAGAATCACATCTTTGTAACAGCAGCAGACAGACGTGAGACATGAGTCATCAGTCTGAAAGCTCTTAAGGTGTATAATAGAGCAATCACAAAAGAAGAAAAAACAGAGAAGTTCACAGTATTTTCCCATGGAAGCAATGAAAGTTATATTTAGGTTAGTTAATCTTAAAACACTCAAAATGTTTAGAAAATCTCAATAGGAATAACATTGCATGAAACAATTAAACTTGTCAACAACTAGTTAATCTTTAGTGGAAGCAGATATAAATTGAGCCAGCTGGGAGATATTGTTTTATTTATTTCACTGTCTTACCAAAATGCACTTTTACAAAATTCACTGATACGATGAGTATTCCTTTGACAAGTATGATACATGTCCCATTAATGGGACAAAGTCCGAGAATAAAGTCAACTCAACAGTTGAGTTTTAAGTTAAAAAAAAAAAATAGCTGTAATAGCTACTCAGTGCATTTTCACTTCGGCTTAGCTCAGACAGAAATAACAAGTTGTCCTGACTCATTTATTAAGAGCTTTATTGAAATGCCATTCTGAAGGTGTAAAAGTTCAGTCAAACAACAGGTTCAGTTTAACCTAACTTGAAAAGTCAGGCTGACACCCACACGATTTTCCATACGATTTTCCATACAATGAGATTTTTTTACCTCAAATTTTAGAGCCAAATGTAGTCAGTGTCTGAGGAGCTTAGTAACACATGTCTTTATACCACTCAACTTGATTTAACCTTCCATATGTGCCATTTGGTGAATACTGAGCTACAAAACTATTTCAAGAAATGATGCCCCTATAAATGTTAAAGGGGTCATTTTTTCTTTTTAATATATTATTCTTCTTCATATTTGTAGCTCTTTCATGTATTGTATTCTCAATGTTCTTCCTGTGCTACTGTTGATGCAGGGGGACCTTCTCTTATGTGAAGAGGGTGACTCAGAAAAAAGGTAAAGATGCTTTTTCTGCAAAGTTCATTTGCGCACGGGGTAAGAGGAAAGCCTTGGCCCTCAGAGAGATGGACTTGCTGTCTGAGCTGGACAATGACAGGATTCTTTACTTCCATGATGCCTTTGAGAAGAAGAATGCGGTGGTGGTCATCACAGAGCTGTATCCTTTCAGTGCAGTTTTATGTAAATGAGTTGTTGACATTTGTTTCTATTTTCCTGTTTGTCTTACTTGGTCTGCAACAAAAGGGCATGTATTTATTAAGTAGAAAAGAACCACCTTTTCTGTAGTCATGTTTTAAATGTTACACTTTGCTGTGCACCAAAAACTGCACTCAAATATATCTTATGAAAACTGAAAATATGAGGCATTAATCCTAATGTCTTCTCTTGTCCCCTGGAGGCATGAATGAAGCACAGGACAGCTTTTTCCCTCTGACTCATCATTGATGAGTGGAATTAGCAAGAGATAGGATGTGTGGGAGTTTTGCTCATTTATAATTCATCTCATGCACCTACCACTTGGATTGTGCAGTCAAGTCACAGTTTTTTTTTCCTCAACCATTGTGTGAAGATGTCACGAGGAGCTGCTGGAAAGATTGGCCAAAAAAACTACAGTCATGGAAGTGGAGGTTTGTGTGCTTCTGTTCCCTGCACTGCGCTATCATTATATAACATGATTTTTAAGTTCATTGCTTTGTCTTTCTCGACAGATCCGCTGTAGTATTCAGCAGGTTTTGGAGGGTCTTCGTTATCTTCACCAGAAAAACATTGCTCACCTTGACATAAAAGTACATCACCTATTAACCTAAAACTTTTCATTTACATCTAATTTATTTGTTACCAGTTGGAATTAAAATTCTTATCCCTACCAATTTTTTTGTTTGTTTTCTCTTGTAGCCTGAAAATATTTTAATGTCCAGCGCCAGCAGTGACCAGATCCGCATATGTGATTTTGGAAATGCCATGAAACTGGAGACATCAGAGGAGCACTACTGCAAATACGGCACACCAGAATATGTTGCACCAGAGATTGTTAACCAAACTCCTGTCTCCACGGCAACAGACATATGGTGAGCCACCTGTTCTGCAAAGACGTGATTATACACTGCTACCACCAATCTTCTCTGCAAATAAATAAACAGTTGTTCCTTCAAATGTGCATCTAACTCATCTGTTCTGCTCCCCCACAGGCCTGTGGGTGTCATCACTTACCTCTGGTATGTTGCATAGACTTCAGATAAAGTTTTATCTCATCAGCTCCAGTTTAAAGAAACATTTTTTTGGTGTTCTTTTTTCAGCCTGACTGGCGTGTCCCCCTTTGCTGGAGAGAATGATAGAGCCACCGCTTTAAACATTCGGAACTACAATGTGGCATTTGAGGAGAGCATGTTTTCTGATTTCTGTAAAGAAGCAAAGGGATTTGTCATCAAGCTTTTAGTAGTTGACAGACTGTAAGCATACAAGTGACTTAATCCTGCCCTTATTGCTATTATGAACACTGTATATTTATGAATAAACACATGTACATGTCTTGCCCACTCAGGAGACCCAGTGCCATTGATTGTCTTCGTCACCCTTGGTTCAAGGTAAGCTGTTATTTAAAAAAAAAAATATAGACATGTATTTCAGTCTCAGCCTTCTTAAAAATAACCCCACTTTGTTTTGTTTTGCAGTCACCCACAAACAAAAGTGTCAACACAGCTATGTTGAAGCAAGTTTTGTCTAGAAGGCGATGGCAGGTAAGGGTTAAAACACATACACTGACTGGAGGATGTATATGATTTTTATAAACAGAATTCAATGAATGTTTTCTTATGTGCACCATTCCAGTAAAGTGGCAACAAAAACAATAAAACTAAAGAAAGCATAAACTAAAGCTACTTGTTAACTGAAATTTACAAACACCCTAAATATTAAACTAAGATAATAAAAACACAATGACTAAATAAAAGAAAAAAACTAATACAATTTAAAAAAACAATGAAACTTTAAAAACTAGTAATTTATGCCTGAACTATTTATGCTAACTCATGCCATATTCATATTTGTGACCCTTAACACAGTGCAGACTTTACATAATATCATCTTTTAAAAACAAAAAAGCAATCCCAAGATTTTGACTAATGAATTCATGTCTTGGTTTTCCTCCAGCGTTCCCTAATCAGTTACAAATCTAAGATGGTGATGCGCTCCATCCCAGAGCTCCTGAATGACTCATCCAGTCATATCTCCATCGCTGTGGCCCGACATCTAAAAGAAGGTTCTCCACCGCCATCCTCTTCCTCTGATTCTGATGCAGATGTAGATGAGCTCCCCTTCATTCCGATGCCACTGTCCATGGTGTTTTCTGGTTCCAGAGTCTCCCTTAATGAGATCCCAGGGGATGAAGATGCCACAAGATGGTCCAGTGTTCCTGCTGATGAGAAAAGTAGAAAGGAAAGCATGGAGGGAGCAGGTACAAACCTAGGATCTACTACAAAGATAAAAGATGAAGAGGAAACTCCAAGTGAAGAGAAGATGGAAAAGACGAGACAATTTCCCCTTAAAAAAGACTCAAGTGTGGAGTCCGATGAATCACACACAAAATCTAGACGGGCCACGATGAGAAGAGGCAGTTCTGCTGATTCTGCTTTGCTTCTCCTCATTGACCCAGAGGAGGGAAATACTAAGGAAGACATAGAAGCAAGTTGCAAAACCTTGAAAAAGGCTGTTTCTATGGAGCTACCCAACCGTAGCCCAAGCCCTGGGGCAGCTAAACTAAGCCAGGAGGATTATGCCTTGAAACTGGAACTGATGAGGCAACGGCTGCTCAGGGGGGGGAGTGTGGACAAGAAGATGAATGGCCTACGTGGGCCATTGTTTGAAACACTAGGCATGGAAGACAAGAAAAGAACAGGGTCACTTGATCGGAACCTGAGGAGGTCCAGAGCAGGTACATCAACTCTCACCAGAGCAGCATCTTCTGAGAATCCAACAGAGGATACTCCAAAGACCAAAGTATTCAGAAAAAGTGCTTCCTTCACTCAGGAAGATTCTGAGCCCATGCCCCTGCATCGCAGATTTGGAGCCCCCTTACAGATACCATCAACGGGCAATGCTAACATGGTAGGGAAAAAGCTACAAGAGGCAACCTCAATGTCTGCACTTACTGAACAAACAATAATAGTGGCTGCATGTGTCACACCCACAGAGAAAACTTTTGGAAAAGTGAACCAACAAAACAGTTTGCATGAACTGGAGAATCTCCAAGGTATGAATGAGAAGAACATAGATCAGGGAGCTGAGGGCAGGACCAAAATACAGTCAGGTAAAGAATCAGAATCTAGATCATCCTCGACAATTACAATTTGTGAAGAGGACGATGATAAACAAAGGAAGAAAGGAAGTCAGGACTTGCATTTTAATGAAAAAGAAGATTCTGCAGGAGTTGCAACACAAACTCGTCTACCATCAAAATCTCACCAGTTCAAAGATGCTCCTGCCAGTTTCACTTCTGGTGATAGAAAACCCACTGATGGCCCTGCATCATCTGAACATCCAGCTGTATTTGCCAAAATAGCAACTGGTGACCGGTCTCCTACTGTATCCTCATCATCCAACCGTGAGCTTCCTGCTATCCATCAGCCTGTGCTCAGAACAGACATAAAAGACATTGACTCAGAGGAGATCTTTGAAGCCAGATTTAAGAAACGTGAGTCTTCTTTGACACGCAGCCTTCGAAAACTGACAAGGAACAAATCTGAGGAGAAATCACCCGTGTTAAGCAGGAAAGTGAGTGAGGGAGGGGAAGAGGTTTACAGGCCAGGGCCAAGAGGAGCACCTCTGGAGATGGTACCCAAAGGACTACAAGAAAAGTCCAAATCCGTTCAAGACTTGAGGCAAGAAGATAAAGAAACAGGCCTTGGTCTTATTGGGAGGTTGTCTTGGCGGGCAAAGAGATCAGCATCCACTGACAAAAAGGGTGAGAAAGTGAAGGATGAAAAGCAGCAGGTCGCACAGGAAAGTGCTGCAAGCAAACGGGTTTCTTGGGCTATAGGTCGCAGTAAATCCCTTGATACAGGGACACAGAAGCAGCTAGATGAGAAAAAAGCTGAGGAGTCTTCAGTGTCTGCAATGAAGCGTATGTTTGAGTCTAAAGTGGCAGGAATCTCTGCCAAAATACGGACCCAGTCAGAAGAGAGGAAGGAGAAGGATGCTGAGGGAAGTCAGAAGGAGCTGGCACAAAAAGATTCAAAGAAGGTCCCAGATTCCCCAGTCCTTGCAATGCGTCAGAAATTTGAGACCAAAGTGGCAGGAATATCCCAAAAAATCCGCAGTCAGTCTGAGGAGAGAAAAGGGGAGGCAGAAGGGAAGGGGACCCCCCTGTTCACCCGCCATCGTCATTCTCAGTCTGAGGGCCGAGGCCTGAAAGGAATCGGCATCCCAGAGAACCAACTGGCAAAACAGACTGGTGGCGGAGCATCCAAGGAATCCATTGAATCCACTTCCAGTGTTCATTCCGAAAAAGTGCCTGAGAGTGACAGGCGATCACGGTGGGACCGGTGGGGGTTGACCAGGAGCAAGAAAGTCCGAACTTCCTCACAGTCTGACGTACCTTCATCTGTTCCCAAAGAGGAGGGCTTGTCACAGTCCCAGCAGTTCATCCGTTCAGCTTCAGATTTCGCTCCTGTGTTCCACATCAAGCTGAAAGACCACGTTTTACTGGAGGGGGACCCTGTCACTCTGAGCTGTCTTCCAGCTGGCAGCCCTCACCCAGAAATCAAGTGGATGAAAGGTATCTAAGACTCATACTTGTACTGATAGAATTGCACATTATGAATGATTGTCCTATATTCATGTATTTTTATTCAGAAACGTGTCATACTGTTGGTTAATTTTCATGTGTTCCAGATCGACAACCGTTGGAGCTGGATGACAGAATGAACCTGATTTCCCACCCAGATGGCAGGCAGCTTCTTACAATCATGAAATCATGCCGGAAGGATGCTGGAGTTTTTGAATGTGTAGCCACCAACACAATCGCTACCATCACCACCTCCTGCACATTATCGATAGCTTGTAAGTACTGAAGTATTCCAGCATCCATCAGCCATGAATGATTTGTCATGTCAGGGTGCAATATATAGGATTTAATGGCATTTAGAGCTGAGGTTGCAGATTTCAGCTGAATTGTCTTCA
This sequence comes from Siphamia tubifer, assembly GCA_020466265.1. Taxonomy (NCBI): domain Eukaryota; kingdom Metazoa; phylum Chordata; class Actinopteri; order Kurtiformes; family Apogonidae; genus Siphamia; species Siphamia tubifer. The sequence goes on from CM035784.1 coordinate 17,588,847, forward strand.
GCCTTCTCTTCTGAGTAAGATTTTAGTTTCTAAACTTTTTTAGCCTGAGGATAAAATTTCCTTCTCTCACAAGGACCTGTATTTACACAAATATATGAATTGCCATAATGTTTTTTTTTTGTAAGTGTCCAATAAATAAACTAATAAACCTACCATTTCTTAAAGTACTCTTAGTCTTCTAGCAAGACATCCTCACAAAAAAAACACAACTGATGAACGTCTATTGTGTAATTTTTGTCTTCAGGTTTCTCACTATTTTCATTATTTTAATGCTGTTGTTTTGTTCCACTTTTAATATAATTTTGTCTTCTTTTACACCATTTAGCTTTTTTATCCCTTATCCATGTTCATTGTTTACACCCTTTTTTGTCATTTCAGTATTGTGCTTTATGTCATGTACATCTTGTAATGTAATTTTCTTGTCATTACGTATTGTATGTTGCTTTTGTCTGGTGCTGACTTTTCTGGCTAGGTCATTTCAAGATATATACAGTCATGTAGAGAATACTTTAATTTTAACCCATAAAAACCCAAACATCCACTGTCAACCAAAACCATCTACTAATCTAAACTGTTTAATACCTGTTGGTCCGAGTTGATCCATCTCTGCAATGCCCGCTGGTGAGCAAGGCCCTGGTCCTTAGAGGGGGTGTGGCTGTGGTTGCATGATTGTATTCATTAGTAAGGTCATCTCAATCTGTCTGCCGTGGTCTAATTTCTTTCCTTCAAATCTTTTGTTTACTCATTTCTTTACTCTGGTGCTTTACACTATTACTCCAGTGTAGTCAGTCTAGCAGTCAGTCTAGTACAGACACACTAGTACGATCAGTGTTGTACAGACACACTAGTACAGTCAATCTAGTACAGTCAGTCTTGTATAGACACTCTAGTACAGAGACACTAGTACAGTCATCAAGTATAGTCAGTCTAGTACAAACACTCTAGTACAGTCAGTCTAGTACAGTAACTCTAGTATAGTCAGATTAATATGAACAGCTGTGGATTGTTTGTGTATGTGTGTTTTTCAACTAATAGGTCTGATTTAGTTTCTTCTTTATGTTTAAATCATTATTTTAATAATTTCTTTCTTCTTCTTCTCCTTATTATTTATTTATTCATTTATATATTTATTTTATTGTATTTTTCCCAGTTCTAGTTCTGGTTGCTATCATGGTTGACCCATTTGGTAATCCAGAGGTTTCGTAGTTACCATAGAAACCCTGTTGTCTTCTACAACATTGATTCATCAGTAAAACCCATGGAGATGGATCAATTGGCAGTGGATGGACACACTTGATTTACAGTATGTTCATTTAATGATAAATTTGCTGAAAAAGCTAGTTTTACTTCTGTTTCCTCTATTTTTGATTAAATAAACATCAGCTTTACTCTTATTTTTTATGAACACCAACATGAGTTAACTTAATTAAATTAAAATACCTGAAAATACACAAAAACACAGACAATACTTTTACAATAGATGATGAAAATTCACTTAAGGAAAGTTAAACATAGATAAAAAAAAAAACTGATAATAATTTGGGAACTCATGTAAAAGTAACACTGAGTCTATAAAGGTTAATTCACATATAGACAACTCTACGGCACTATGGATCTGTACCTTCAAATTTACGAGGTGTAGAGGATCCGACGTTGGAGCTCTTTAAATATGAGCAGCTCCTTCTGATTTTTATTTTCCAGTTGATTATACATTAATGAAATGTTAACTCTAAACATATATTCAATTTATGGAATTGGATCACCCTAAATTTTACATGGAGCACATTTTAATTGAAATCTTGCCGTCAGTAAAGAGGGATTTTTTTAATACAAAACCAACCATATGGAACATTTCCCTTTCACATACATACAGTAATTATCTTCCTAATATGATGTATCAGTTACAGATTTTCCATAATAGAATTTTAATTGCAAGGACAATGATATGAATAATAATACGAGCCAAATGAATATTAATGTTAACAGATCATCTTTACACTAATGGGGTTTTTTATTGTTGGCTTATTCTTCCTGTCACAAGGGCAAATTAGGTTTCCTGCTCATTGGTGAGTATAGCGCTTTATAAATGGGCTTTGCCAGGTCATCTTCAAGTCTTTGCACAAAGTAGCACTGCATTAAATTCCAGAATGTGCAACAAGACTTAAAAAAAAATACTTTTTTAAACGTCAGGTGCAATCTGCTGTTTGTGGTTTTTCTTACGCACTGATGCTATTTGTCTCATTTTGATTATACTATATCAGAAGTGAGCAAAAATGTAATGGACAGGTTATGTGGCATGAAGTAGTGGTTCTGGGATCAATGCTGTTGTACAGGGTTAGGGGAAATCAGGCGACAGCACTGTTTGTGTCAAGGTTGATTTTTTTTTTTAATTAATGAATTAATTAATTGATGTATTTATTTTACTTTTTAAAAATTATTGAAATGTATTTTTATTAAATTGTATTTATTTATTTATTTATATTTATATTATTTTATTTATTTATTTTTGATTAATTTTAACATTCAAACCATCATTTTGCTCCAAGCATGATTCAAAGCTAAAATTTAAAGACACAGCACAATCTGAAACAATATTTTGTCAGCTTCCAATTTTAGATGTCTTCATTGTCATTTTGATATCCATATCCTGCTCCATTTCTAGTCATACATCTAATTGTAGATATCTGAAATTGCTATTGTTCTAATCATAATATAAAGTGTGGATATCTATAATGGCATGTTACTTGTCACAATGTACATTCAAAGATATGGATATTTTTGTGGATATTTTTAATGACTTTTCATATTTAACCTTACTGAAGTGTATTAATCTTCTCTTAAGAATTATATCTGAAATTAAAGCGGGTATGGATAGAATGAATGATTGAATGAATGATGTGATTTACCATGACTCATGTGATTTATCCTTCAAGTGTCATTATGGTGTCCATATTTTCACTTTTAACTGCAGTGTTTATTCAATCTACCCTACAAATCTGAACACAGATTGTCATTCTTTTTCTTATGCATCATCTTTTTGAAATGGATAAATATCTCCCTTAACACAGGTCACTTTCATGAACACACATCTGGCATAAATAATTAGCAAGTGTGAAGAAAAAAAGAAAAACCCTCTCATTAATTGGCTCTTTTCAGGCAAACTTTAGGTGTACTCCATTGTTACCTCAGATGCTCCAGCAGTTGTCTTTTTTTCTAGTTCATTTGTCTGGGATGCACAGTCCCTGGAGTGCACGTGCATCAGTCTGGAAACGATGCTGCAGCAAAATAAACACACAAACAATGGAAAGGAAAACACACCACAGTGAAACCACACGCATACACAAGCTTTGAACAAACACAGAGAAGTGGAAATTCTGCACACACAATTAACAAAAGGTTTGTCCAACCCCACCTCTCTTTGCTTCCACCTGCTCTAGGTGTCCCAAAGCGGCCTGGGACTCCCGAGGTCCCCCAGACGTACAACAACACTGCCTTGGTGCTGTGGAAACCTGCAGACACAAAACCTCCATGCAGTTACACCCTGGAGAAAAAGACAGAAGGTGAATTTTATTCCATTTAGCAGCATTCTCTGTATCCCAGGAAATATATCCACCACCTCTATAAATACTTCCTGCTTGTGTTTGATGTACTATTGTCAGTATGATGTGGAAAAGCCACAGGGGTAGAAATGAAATTAAAAACAGTTATTCAAGTTCCTAGGAGGGAACTGTGTTTAAAAAGCTTTGACGATGTTTGCCAAGAAACTCTGGAAATTTAAGTCTGTGAATCCAAATCCGCAGACACCAGTCAGACAGAGAAAATGAGTAAGTCCACAGGGGAATAGTGACTGTAGCAGCACTGCTGTCAGAGCTCTTTGTCATCCTCCAGAATGAAGACCCTATATTTAGCTGGACGGAAATATAGCATATAGTAAACTTGGAAGAAGTTTTTTTATTAAAATCTTATGAAAACCTAAAAAGTTGTAACTTACAATTAGACCAGTAAAATATCTAGTGACAGTAAAATGTGAAATGAGCCGAGGTGGCAAAGTACCTGTTTTAATCGGTTAAAAAAACTTAGCTGTATTTTATACCCAGCTGCAAAGTAATCATCTAACTGAAGTTCAACTACTGTATTAGATTTAAGCTGTCATCAGAATCTGAAACAATTCCATTGTTTCACCAGGAATCACATATTCTGTTTCTGTTACATTTCAGCATGGAGTGTTCATATGTTTGGATGCAACACTGCATCAAAGGCCAGTAACGTCAGAAATTAACTTTGACAGCACTGCCATCTAGTGTGTGTTATGTGACTTTAGCACAAAATCATGGCTTAACCCATAAAGATCCAGTGCTACGTTTATGTCTGTTTCCAAGTGAATTTTTTCTCTAAATTTAACCATTCTTAAATAATTCTTCACCATTTGTAATATTATCCTCTCTATTTTGTATTTTTTTCAGTCAAAATCAGGTATTTTCCATTAATTTGATTATTAAAAAAATTCATAAAATCTTAGATACTTGACAATTATTTTATCAAAAACAATAAAAACTGATGAAGAGGTTACTTTTTCAGTAAAATATATCATTAACTGAACAGTCCAGTGTGCCCATCCACTGTCATTAATCCAACTCCATGTGTTTTTTACTGGTGAATCAATGCTGTAGAAGATGACAGCATGTCTACAAAGCCTCTGAACATCTACATCTGATGACCATGAAAAGATGACAAACTGCATTTTACACCATGTATTGACAATGTGTTATGACAAGTTTTGCCCTGCTGCTGGTAAATAATGAAATAAAGACTTCTGTCAATATTTTATTTCTTTGATCCATCTTTTTTTTGATACCCATTTTCAAGTCATACCTCCAAATTTCCTCAGAGGGGCTTTGATAGTCATGAGTTCCAGGTGTTACCATACAGTTGCCTTTTGGTACCTTCCAAGACACTTCATAGTAATTGGGGAGGGACTAGGTAAATGTATGGAAAGTTAACACGCAGTGGCAGGCATTTGGGAAAGCAAAACATGTGATGTAGATGTTATTGGTCAACAATGAATGTTTGGGACTTTATGGGTTGAAATATAAACTGTGCTTCCCAACATACTGTTTTATTGTTCTTTTTATCTCATCACTATCACTGAGGGTTACACTGGTAGATAATGAAGTCATAAAATGTATATATTTTTTCTATTTATTTTTAAATTAACCTTTATTTAACCAAATAAAATCCCATTGACTTTGAAATCTATTTTACAACGGTGACCTGGCCAAGACGTCAAGCAGCACACACCATAGCATAAATGAAAAACATCTGATTGTATTTTTACCCCTAACCACAATGTGATAAGATTAGGTGACTGTCTTTGTCTAGTGACTATTTTTGTGTAGTTCAAAACTTTTGTTAGAATCACACAATAACAATTACCTTCACCAAGGAGGTTTGTTGGTTTGTTGGTTTGTGCACAACATAACTCAAAAACCTATGGATGGATTTGAATTTAAAAAAAAAAAAAAAATTCAGGGTATGGTGGTAATGGGGAGATCAAAAAATTATTAGATTTTGGTGGTGATCTGGACCTGTCTGCCTTGGCAGAAGTCTGTGCTCTCAGCATGCTTTTCTAGTTTGTATTTACATTCTCAACAATCTTTAACTTGTACCACTGCAAACATCATCCTGCCTTCCATGTGATCAAATATTCTACAGAGTGTGCTGTGCTGGAGTCCATGCTCCATCCAAAACATCTACTAAAACTATTGTTTGCTTACAGGAGATTTTCGATGGCTCATTGTAGCCGCTGGAGTTGTGGACTGCTACTACAATGTGACAGAGCTGCCACCCAGAGGCAGCTTCAGGTTTCGTGTGGCCTGTGTCAACAAGGCAGGACAGGGGCCGTACAGTAACTTATCTGCTCCAGTCTGCCTGGACTCCACAGGTAATAGGACTGATCTCAAATAATATCAAACTTTGCTCATTAATATTCATAAGCTCTGAGTTTGCCGAATGCTCAAACAATCAAATGCATTATAATGGTTGATACCTGCTGTAGCATAGCATATAATATTGGATAAAAACAATGTCCCAACAGCTTCATTTTAATATAATTAATTGGAGAACCACAATATAGAACAACTTAAGCAATGGTAGAGTCGTCAAAGTTAGTGTGAAGAAAGCAGGATTAGTGGAAAGGTGTGTATTTTTCTGAACTAGCACTCTGTAGTCAATTAGGTCCATGTAATTTTATATATACACACATATATATATATATATATATATATATATGTGTGTGTGTATATATATATATATATATATATATATACATATATATATATATATATATATATATATATATATATATATATATATATATATGTGTGTGTATATATATATATGTGTGTGTATATATATATATATATATATATATATATATATATATATATATATATATATATGCAACGCAACAATGTACACTTACAAGACACAAACATCAGCATTTTAACCCGAACGAAACAAAGGCTAACACCTTGAGTGTTAACTATACAACATAAGTAGGGTGACCATATGTCTGGATTTTGTCTGGACCAGACGTTTGTCACTTGTCCTCACTTTTTACATACAGTAACCACCAAGATACACACCACACTTGTCCACATCATGTTTGGAAAAAAAGAGAGTGTTGTCTGTGCTGCTGCTCATTTCAGTCAGGTTAGTTAGTGGATGTTTTTTTTTCATCTAAGGTGAAGTACTTCCTTGTGTGTCTTGTCACTCTCATTTGTTTAGTCAGCCCCACCACAAACCTGTTTTAGCTGAGGCAGCCATGGCTCCTCTTTTTTAAGTCTGACTGGTCATGTGATTACACGCCAAGGGAGAGGGAGTGAGCAAAAGAATAACATGTGACTTGTCGACTCCTCCAAATTTAAGTGAACTTGTGCTACGGGAGTCGACGTTTCTGTTAATGCCTATTAACAGAAACGTCAACTATATATATATATATATATATATATATATATATATATATATATATATATATATATATATATATATATATATATATACTGATTCACTGGTTTATACTTTTATGATGAATGATGTCATGTACAACTACATGTTTACATTTTCATTCTGCTGAGGAATAAAAGGCTAATAAACAAAGGCTCATAAACATACCTGCATAGACATTACAGTCGCTGGTATTGGCTCCTCTCAACCAACTAAACACAGAAAACACATATAGGTTCTTTGGTCACATTTTAACTGAAAATTACTGTGGTTCACAAGCTTGTATCCAGTGTCCGCATTTCTCTGAATCCCTTTCAGATTTAGGAAATGTAACTAAAAAATAACTCTTCATGTGATGGTGATGACCATATCCAGTCCCTCCAACACAAACCAAAGTATCAGAGGTTTGTTGTCACCATGATACTGAAGTTGAAGCGATATTTAAGATGAAATTACAAGCCAGAAGTCAGATCCCCTACAAGGAAATCGCATATACTTTACTGTGCTGTATTATTAGTTTATTCAATTTCAATGTTGCTGTGCAACATGCAAAGTAAGCTGTTCTAAATGTAACATTTTGACGTAATTGTGACAAATCCTAAACTGACTGAAGGCTCAGCGGTCCTGATGGGATGCATTCAGAAATATATAGGTCAATGGGCCAATCAATCAGCTGATTTCTCCTTTTTCCTGCTCTAAATGTTGACTATCATACCAGCCTTTGAAACTGAACAGTTGCTCTTTAAGGGATTCTGTAGTATTTTAAATATAATGAGATATTTTTAAAATAGAAATGAAAAAAATACACTCTGTAACATTTAGATTTTTGAAGTGTATAAGGGCTCAGCATTCAAGAAATACCAAGGACAATTTTCAAAATATTGATGTTGAAATGTGGTTTTAATATAGTTCTTCTAGAATTGGAATAATGATTCATGAAGAAATTAGTAGTTTAATATGAATTCAGATGGGGAAAAAAATCAGCATTTCAACTGCATTAAGGATTATTACAATTTTCTGTGAGGTTTTTATGATTAATATTCACATTGTGCATATCTTGGGTTGATTTTTTAGTTTGTTTTTTTTAATCACAGCAGGAGGAGCTTCACCTCCAGTGGCTATTGTAAAGACAGTCCCACCTACTCCTGAACCAGCACCCCCTTCCTCAGTGACTATCCCACCTTTCAAACCCCTCCAGAACACCACGCCCAGGACCACTGCCTCCACCACCACCTCTGTTTTCACCCCTCCTAAAGACACAACCTCTCCTCCTCCATCCAAACCAACAGTGACCCCTACCCCTCTGTCGTCTGCGCCCCCCAGCCTGATTTCAGCCGCTCCTGCTCCACTTGGCGACCTGACTGAGAATAACCAAAAGACGAGCCTCAACCATCCATCTCCACCCACAGTTAAAGCTCCTCCTCCGTTTGTCATTGCAAAGGCACAGAGTCCAGTGAATGTAGTGACTCCTCTGACCCAGACTCCCCCCATATCCACTTCACCCACTATCGTCACCCCACCCTCAACACCGACCAAATTAGCTTCACTGCCCACATACATCCCCACCCACCCAACCCCTGCCCCTGTGGCCCCCAAACCAGCGTCTTTTACCCCACAAGTGCTTCAGTCATTCAGCCTGAGTCCGATCGCTGATGGGCTCAGTACCCCCAGCAGAGGAACCCCATCAGGGCGAGCCACACCTTCTAATGCCCTGCAACAGGGGGTTCCTCAGAAACCATATACTTTCCTTGATGAAAAGGCCAGGTGAGATTTTCCCTTTTTTTTGCCCCAAATTCAGTTTTACAACACAAATTTGCAGAAATGAAGAACGTAAGGTCAAACATTAATAAAATACTTAGTCATTAAACAGGAATTATTTCCAGTGATGTGTAAAATAGGTGACAAACCAGCAAATTAAAACATTCAAGTACAAAGCCTTATTCCTTCTCCTGTGGCATTTTCTTTAGTAAAATGCACAGAAGAATGGGGTTCTGTAAAGCCAGCATTTTGGTGATGCAGTTATTCTTACTCAGGGTGCTTGCACAAGTCTTGAAAGTCTTAAAAAGTATGGAATTTTGAAACACTGTTTTCCAGGCCTTGAATGTATTTTGTGTTTGTGATGTATTGGTTTAATAATGTCTATATGTTTTTGTCATGGAGTATTGTTTGTTTTATTGTTGTTGTCTTATACCTGCCTTAGGACAACTGATGAAATTTAGCATATTTATATCTGGCATATTTATATTGATGTTCTTACTGATGTATTGATTAATGTTCATTGTCCTAATCAAATAACCAAACAAACAAATACATAAATAAGAATATTGAATATTTAGGTGAAATTTTTAATAAAGTATGTAAAAAAAAAAGTTCAGCCACTTTGAAAGTAAAGATTTGCTACATTGTGATGGCTATTTTTTCCAATCTGTTAGAGTAGTAACAGTAATAAGCTGTAATAACCCGTAGAATAAGCAGGATAATGTAATGTATATTTCCCTTCGGCCCCATCGGGAAATATTTTTCTGATAGTCACGCGTGGGCAATACATTATCCCTTTATATATTTAAGGTTACTGTGATTTTCTTCTTTTCTGTAATTCTGAAGAACCAAAAGTATGTACTGATCAAATCAGGAAGGAAACTTTAACAAACTCCAAAATATTATTTGTGCTCATAGTATATTTAATTAGTAATAGTCAATCACTAGTCTATATAAATTACCTCTTCAGTTATAATAGAATACCTCGTACAAAATATTTCACTGTCTTCTTCTTCTGTCATCAGGGGTCGTTTTGGAGTCATCCGTGAGTGCAGAGAGAATACAACAGGCAAAATCTACATGGCAAAGATCATCACTTACAGCCAGGAGACCAAGCGGGAGATCTTGAAGGAATATGAGATCCTCAAGACCCTTCACAACGAGAAGGTCATGGCTCTGCATGAAGCCTATGTCACACCCCGCTATCTGGTGCTCGTAGCTGAGTACTGCACAGGCAAAGAGCTGCTGTACAGCCTCATAGACAGGTAGGACCAGGGTTTCTACCGGGCAGTGATCCAAACACTTTTTGTCAGTTCTCTGCAATATTGCAAGTTGTCAAAAAATTTCTTCTGCAATTTGGAAATACTTTCTGCAAATACCCAACCCTCCCTTCTACATCCTTCTCAATCTAATAAAACCTATATTGGCAGCATATATAGTTTTGTAACCCATGGCATTAATATAATTCTGGATTTCCTCACCGGTCTTCTAATTTCAGTCTTCTCAGATCCTTCTCTGAACAATTACTTGTCGTGTGCCCTGTCATTATGTCACAACTAACATCAATCAGAATACACAAAACATGGATTCATGTACCTTGGTATGAGAAAGGTAAATATTTTGAAGTATCTTCTTGACTTTTGGGAGATGCATGGTGGAAACTAGCGAACACTGCAGAGGTACTTACTCCTCCTGCAGGCTTCAAATGTGACCAAATCCAATGTTGGCCCGCCCTTGTTTTGGTTGTGATGGCCTTTGATCCCATGGTATTATGTAAATCAGAGGTGTTCAATACTTGACCTCGAGGGATGATATTCTGCATATTTTAGATAGACGTGATTCCAACATGCGTGATTCAAATGATCAGTCGTTATTGTTCTTCAAGCTCTGCAGTAGATCTATAAGGAACATCAGGTGTGCTGGAAGAGCGAAACTAGGGATTGACTGATATGTTTTTTTTTCAGGGCCAATACTGATAATATTGGAATTGGGAGGCTGATAACCGATAAGTGCAACCGATAAATAGAAATATTATTCACATTAAAATTAAAAATAGCACACACTGACGCTGACCTTAACGATGTTTAATTGTAGAAAGGAAAGGTGCAGGGGGCTGCCAGCAGCATTTGTCAAATAAAACCAGACATAACTTAGAATAAAATGGGAAATAAAATCTAAATAAATAATTATCAATAAAAAATGATAAATCACTCCCTGCTCATGAGTAAAAAATATGCTATTTTTTACTTATAAGTTATATAAAGTGAACAGTAAAATAAACATAATATAAACATTCCTTCACAATGAACCATTTACAACTGTCTTTGTTTTTTGTCTGTTATTCCACCTGTTTTAACCCTAAAACACACAGTAAATCAAAAGGAACACAAACACAGACTCGCAGACGGTTTTAGGACAAGTTCACAGCAGCACATTTGAAATAATGTCTCAGGAGTTAAAGAGTTAAACTAGATCAATCAATAAACGGGGATGGGAGAAGGCTCCCCTCCCCATGTTTTGAGTTGTGTGCGTGGATGCATAGCGCGCCACCACGCACAGGCTCATGGCGCACCGCACAGGCGCATGTGGCTGGATAGGTGACAGCAGATGTAGTGTAATAATGACACTACCTTGGTACATTTGCTAAAAAATAATTACAAAATGTGAGGCTACATGCTAACAGCTAGTCCTCGCCAGTTAGCAAAACATAGCTCTAAGTCCACTTTAATGAAGTGTGGATGCGTTCGGTTCCGGTGTTGTAGTAACTAGGGCAGTACTAGACTAATGTTAATGCTAATTTGCCGTGCGCACACTTTTGTCTGCCTTACACAGTGTAAAAACTTCTGACATGTTTTTTTTTTACTTTCTTCCATGACAGTTGAGCACATAGACATGGTTGAGTAAACTGTGCTACTGAACATTTTTGACATGTTCAGACAGACAGTACATCAGTTCAAATAGTCCGGGTGAAAATCATAGCGGAGGTGCCAGAGTGATATGAATTAAACATTGTGATGCCGTGCTTTAGCGTGCTTGTGACTAATTTTATGGGCCATCTTGAAGGGAGTTTGTTCTGTTTCAAATTCTCCCATCCCGGCCGCCTTGAAAGCGTTCAGTGTTCAGCAGTCTTGCATGTTGATTGGCTGTATTCCTTGTACCAAGCAAATCAGAGGCTCTAAGGGGCATGGCAGTGCTTGTACACTCAGAGCTTTTTTCTGCCTCTGTGGTGCTGGAATTGGCCTGGATGCTGCGTGATATTCCCGGCCTGAAATCCTGATCCAGTCTGGCCCTGGGAGGCTCATTATCCCACACTTTGACAACCTCTTTTCTAGAGGATCACAGATATGAACATAACATCCATTTTTGCTCACATAAGGTTTCGTTACTCTGAGGACGACGTGGTGGGCTACCTGGTCCAGATTATTCAGGGCGTGGAATACCTCCACAGCCGACGTGTTCTCCACCTTGACCTCAAGCCTGACAACATCATGGTGACCAGCCTGAACGTCATTAAGATTGTGGACTTTGGCAGTGCTCAGAGCTTCAACCCACTCAGTCTCAAACACCAAGACGGAGGACTGGGAACACTGGAGTACATGGGTGAGAGTTACTGACAATTGAGCAGAGGTGGTAAAAGTATTCCCATTCTGTACTGAAGTAGAAGTACAACTACTGGTGTAAAAAAATTACTCTGGAAAAGTACTGATTCAACACCTTTAGTGAAATAAAAGTAAAAAACTACAACTTCTCAATTCTAATAAACCAGAAAAGTAAAAAAAAAACAAAAACAAAAACCTGCATTTTTTAAAATGTTTTTTGCCATAAATGAATGCTTATTTAACCCTTGTGCGGTCCTTCGTAAAAGGCACACTGGCTGTGTCCTACAATCGGGTCTTAAAAACCCAGATTCCAAAGTTCAGTTCCATAGACTCATCACCCCACCCCCCAAGGATATATTACTGTTTTCAGTAGTAAGCAATGGCATCCTACAGTACGTATAAAAAGGTACATTTGTGAACCACCGGGTCTCTTTGACCCGAAGGACCGCACAAGGGTTAACCAGAAAAAATCTGAAAAGTTTCAAAGATATCTAAAAAATAAAGCCTTTAAGGAGTGAGAAAATGTGTTTGATCAGGTCACAGTACCCAGTTTTGTTGGTATGCGCAGGAAATTTGGGGGGCAAAGTCACCATTATGATTTTTTCCCTAAAATATTAGATTAAAAAAGTACATAATTCTGAGATTTAAAAAAAAAAATCTACCGTAAATTCCGGACTATAAGCCGCCACTTTTTTCCCAAACTTTCAACCTTGCGGCTTATTCAATGATGCGGCCAATTTATGTAATTTTTCTAACGGCCGCCAGCGGCACTCGAGTAGAAAAGGTAAGATTTAGACCGGTGGAATATATGCGTTGAGGAAGACTGAATGAAAAAGGAGGGGCGGAACAAACGCGGGGTGACGGGTTTAAGTGGGACCGTGAAGGTGACGGACAGACAAAAAAAGGTGAAGAGGGGGTAAAAAGTTGTTTAAAGAAAAACCCGCGGCGATGTGTGAGAGAAGACAGAGGCTCGACCAGACCCTGTGGATTTTTTTTGCACGTTGGCACGGAGGAGTTTGACCTGAACTCTCTGCGAAAGATTAAAGTTATCGCTGACTCTGCGATAGATGAGGTGAGGCGGCGACCAGCCACCTGTTTGTGGATGCGGCGGACAATAGTGGATATACATTTTTCCCTCCCTTACCTTTGGAAATATACACTTTTTTTTCCTTGGATTACTTTCAACGGGACCCGGACTCTGCAGGTCTGCATCAAACCTTAAGTATCATTTTCCGTTCATTTTGCCGGCTGTGATTTTTGGACTGTGGACTTTAATGAAGGGCATTTAGTTTCATTCGCGGGACTTGAAGTCGGGTTTGGGTTAATTTTGTGTTTGTGTTACATGTTTTAATGTGGGCACATGTGGCTTATATACAGGTGCGCTCTATAGTCCGGAAATTACGGTAAATAAGGATTTTTTTTTTTCACCATGTATGAAATAATACTTATTTCACCAGGCAATGTTTCAAAAGTATCGGGGGAAAAAAATCACAATAGAGATGAAATGTCATCATTATGGGATAAAAAAAGTTAGAAATATGAGATTTTAAAAATAGCAAATTGGGAGATAAAAAAAATAATTATAATTACATTTAAAAAATCAGAAATAGAATATAAAGAATGCCAAATTATTAGATAAAAATATATATATTTTTTTTCTACATATAAACAGTCATAATTATGATAAAAACTGACAGTTTCTCTCCACTGATTTTCCCCCTAAAATGAATTATTTTATGTACTATCATATCGGTTTAGTTTGAAAAAACTAACGCATCTATTTCTGTGAATGTAAGGAGAATAAGGTACAGATATTTATGAACAAACCTAAAAAAAAATCTACTTACGTACTTCTTCTTAGTTACTTACCACCTCTGCATCTGAGGCCTTTTTATATGTTAAAGGAATGTTTTTGATGTGTGCAACTCCACTGACTGTCTTTTTCATAACTAATGTGATCCAAGCTCCTGAGATGGTGAAAGGTGAAGTGGTTGGTCCCCCTGCAGATATGTGGACTCTTGGAGTTGTTGCCTTCATAATGTGAGTCTAGTTTTTGGTTGCTTTTAGGCCTTTAGCATTCTGGGGTGATTTTACTTAAAATACAGTGGTACCTCTACTTATGAAAGATCCGGCTAATGAATAATCCAAGTAACGAAAAACCTTTGCCTCAATTTTTCGTCTCTGAATAGAAAAGAAAATTCAATTTACTAAACGAAACCGAACCCCCGAGACATAAATACTATGTACATTACTGTACATTCTGTATGTAACTACGTAATGTCAGTAAATACGTCATGTACGTACTGTATATAACATTCCACTGGCTATGAGGGGGCTATCCATGATGGTTTTTGTGAGTCTTTGACCCTCATTCATCACAGTTCTAACCATATATGCATAAAGAACAGAGCCAAATAAAGTGGCTATTTTAGTCCAAAGTACAGGGTGTTACATTTACAAAGAGCCCATTCTTTCATCTGTACTCCAAACGGTTGAGGAACAGCTGGAGTTTTTATTGTTCAGGTAGAGTGGTACCTCTACTTATGAAATTAATTCATTCCAGAAATGGTTTCGTACCGTGAAATAGAGTCGCATTTTACATGTAAAAGGCCCCAAAAACTACCCACTAAAACACTTTAAAATTGTTTCCGGTTTCACTTCTGTTGGTGGCTTCTTCTTTTCGTTTGCACCAGGAGTCACTTTCTTTGGGCTTGCGGCAGATGCGTGCTGTGGTGGGGTTTCGGTGGGCGAACTTGGGGGGCTCGCGGGACAACATTGGCTCTGTCCTTTACGTGTGTATGGTTAGAACTCTAATGAATGAGGGTTAAAGGCTCATGAAAAGCATCATGGGTAAGCTACCTTATAGCCAATGGAATGTTATGTACTGTACAGTATGTATATGACATATTTATGTACATTACATAGTTACGTACAGTACATACAGAAATGTACATAGTATTTATGTCTCAGGGGTTTCGATTTCTTTTCGAAAACAACATTTTCTTTTGTATTCAGAGACGAAAAACATAGGCTTTTAGTTACTTGGATTATTTGTTAGCTGGGTCTTTCATAAGTAGAGGTACCACTGTCTCTACCTACCAGTCTGTCTGTCTGTCTGTCTTTTCACAAGAGTGTATGAAGCCATTTAGGATAAACAATAAGGGATTGAAACATGCCATTTACTTACAGACAAATGCCTGTGACCTTTACAGTTGAAAGTTGAGAACTTTCAAACTGTAAAGTTTAAATGTAAAACTGACATTCTAAAACTGTCAGTTTTAGAGCATTTTTCCTATGGTTATGTTTATTTGTTTTACAGAGAGAAAAGTTTAGGAATGATCAATTTGTCCAAAGTGGCTAGATTTTGAATTTAAAAAAACTGTTGAAAGTAAATAGTTATATACAAAATTACCATTGTCAGTGGTTAAATAAAGTCCAAACTAGTATTCTGGTCCAAAAATTCCATTGTCATATATCTTGGTCATTGTCTATCCACCTGTCAACACTGATTATACTGGTCTACAAGTAAAATGCATCTGGAATAAAACTACTGAAATGTTACCACATGTGTGTTGCTGATAAAGAAAAGTGAAGTCTTAAATGATGGTTGGCTCAGGTTCCCAAAAGAAGTCTGGGGTGAAATTCTTAGACTGAACAAGAGAATAGGTTTTAGTCCAAAGGAATATTGGTCTACCAGATCTACTTCAAAACACTGTCTGCACATCATGATCCATTCACTTTACAGGTTCCTTCCTGTGGAATATTTGCAAACAAATGTATACATGTACATAAGCCACCATATATGTATATATATGGAATAACACACCATCATATATATTGAAAATATGAGCTAACCAGCACTTTTGTTATTTGTTTTCTGATTCACCTCATTAAAGTATGTAGGATTTAGCATATTTAATATCTGAAACAGATGCTTTATAAAACATTATAGACCAGTGTTATAAATGTGACCTAACTTGTTGGAACATTGATAGATGATTGACCAAATGACAGCACTCAAAAGCCAAATTTCTCCTTTTTGTCTTTAGTATAAACCATCCTTTTGTGTATGTGGTGTTGCTGTTGCACTTCAGAATGGTTTATATATTCAGAAAGATGAATTTGCTCGCTTTCATTTGATGTGTGACAAGCGCATGTGCATTAATGTGGGAGCTGTATATCTATAGGAGTTATTAAATGTCATCTACGCCCTGGGGCTGGAACGTAACTTTTGAAGTAAACTGTTCCTCTGTTCTGCTCCCAGGCTCAGTGGACATCTTCCCTTTGAAGACAGAGACCCTCAGAAGGTGAAATCCAAAATCGTGGTTGCAAAGTTCGACCCAACCAAACTATACCCTAATGTGTCCCAAAGTGCCTCGACCTTTCTCAAGAAGATGTTGAGCAGTTACCCTTGGTAAGAGTCAGCACGAGCAAATTTACAGAATCATTATTCTAACAGTTTTATTAGTTTTTAGTTGTATTTAGTCTTTTTATTTATAATTATCATACATATTATTTGTATATCACTTTTCAAAAGCACGTTACATACAGTACAATAATAGCCAACTACAATAAAAACAAACAAAGCACTTACACATTAAAAACAGGCAAAATAAAAGTATTTAAATATTAAAATCAATATTAAATAAATGACTTCTTAAAAGGGATTTAAAAGTGTTGACGTCAGAACAGTGACACATGGAAGGGGAGAGTGAATTCCAGAGGTTTGAGGCGGCTTTGTCCCCTCAGGTTAGTCTGAGTTAATTTAATTAGTGTTTTTTATGAAAGAGTTTTATTTTTAATGAATTTCAGTATTTGATTTAGTGATTTAGTTCAGTGTTTGTGTTTTTCAGCTTTTTAAGAAAAGCTTTGACAAAAACTTTAAAAACGACTATGATGATGCATGGAATTGTTTATTAAAGATAAAGTTCTATAATTTTGATTTGTTTTACACAATTCATTGTAGTTTTTTGTTGGTTTTATGGGGTTTTTTTGTTATCAGAATGAAAAATGGCCAAGAGATAGAATATATGAACAAAATCTAACTGCACAGAGAGCATTATCTTGACACTTGACACTATTGGTTTTTAAAATGGTCGACCTGAGGTCCACTGCCAGTGTTGATATTTTTAAAAGTCAACTGAAACCCTACCTTTTTAATTTAGCTTTCAATTAAATTCTTACTTTTAATATTACTTTATTTTGTTGTCTTTATGTACTTATGTATTTATATTATTTTGCGGTTATTATTTTATTTTATTATTAGTTTAATTTTTTTTAACTGTACCTGCAACTGTGAGATAATGGGGGGTCTGTTGTGCTTTGTGCTACATGCACCATGAATGAAAGTGCTATATATATATATATATATATATATATATATATATATATATGCTATATAAATTTGATTGATTGATTGATAAATATTTAAGTGAATAAAAGTATTTTCACTATTGCTCTTACTCTCAAAATGAATTGGTGTTTCTGGATTAAAAAGGCTCATTTATATATTTGTGTTTTCAGGGCGCGTCCGACTACACGAGACTGTTTCACACATGCTTGGCTGCAGGACTCATACCTGATGAAGCTGCGGCGGCAGACCCTCACCTTCACCACCACCCGGCTCAAGGAGTTCCTGGTGGAACAGCAATGCCGCCGTACAGAGGGCGCCACCAAGCACAAGGTGTTGCTTCGCACCTATCAGGGCTCAGCCCAGTCCTCCGCTACTGGGGCTACACAGCCTGTTCCCAGCCCAAAGTGAAATAAAAAGGACCCAGCTTGTGTTTGACATTTAACTGCAGTACTTGACATGAGTTTAGAGAACTGTAATCTGCCTACAGTTGAAGACAGCCTGTCTGGTTTGCGTCTTAAAGTACACTGCGTATAAGCCAGCCTGCCCAGCGAGGCCCAGGTCCATGCAGATGGATGTGCAGAGAGCTGCAGTATAATATCCAAAGATCATAGAAGAGTTGGTGTGCTCAATTGGCAGATTTCAACACTACTGGGAATGTGCAATGAGGCAGAAACACAAGTGTTGTGCTCAGAAACTGTGGATTCATTGAAAGGACACAGGATGTTCTTTGGTTTTTCTTGACCGATTGCACAGATATATTTTACTTTCATCATCACATTGTGAATTCTGAAATTGCACATTTATGTTTGGTTTTTCAAAGCACTGGTCCCCATCCTGCACGATCAGCCTAGAACATGTGTGTCATCATTACCATTTCTACAGTGCAACCTTGTCCATGTCACTCACAACTCATATGAATGTACCATTGTGTAAGCTTCTTTTTTTTTTGCATTTTCTGACACATTTTGAAACTCAAAACCAAAAATATTATTTTCTTGAAATTGTTTACTTTTTCCATGTTAATTTATTTGCATGTGTGTGTATTTTTGATTCACTTTTCATATTCGTATAATAAGGCAAAACAACCTAGGGGAGTATCTTAGTAGGATTGATGTTAGAACTTACACAATGAAATTGATTACTTTAGGCTGACCTAGGAATTTGTGGTACAACTTATTTTTCTGTACTTGCTTAATTTAACTGTAATACAGGTATGAGAAGCAGTCTCTAGTGTAGATAACATTTTACCTGCAGACGTCTAACACACTGGTAAAATTGCTGTGGTTTCTCAGTGTTAACCATCGGTTGGTCAAGTGATCATCCAGTCAGTGCCTAAAAGCCATTAGTATCCAAAATACTTCTTACAAAGGTGTTCAGTGAATCCTATTGACATCTGATAAATAATCTGAACTATTACTATGAAATATTTGTGATATTTGGGCTTCACATCAACAGACAGATGCATATTCTACATACATACATTTCTACACATATGCAGTCCTTGTAATAATAGAATGTCTTGTGTATTGCTCTAACAGTATTCCTTTTTTTGTATGAATTTGGATTGTTGAAAATTTGTAAATGTACCAATTTGCGGTGTTTATATGTGGAAAACGGTTCAAGATGTTTTTATGAGATGGTATGTAATAAACTATTGATACAATTGGAAAAATGAACTTTTTTCTCTGTTTAAGAGGCAAAGTAGCCTCCCCTGCTTCTTTACTGTAGGTGTTGGAAGGTACTGTTAAAAAAGAATACACTTACTATCATACCATCTGTTCCATTTGTTGGTTAAAATGTCCAGATTCATGTCACGCCCAATACAGAGGAAAAAAGAAATAGCGAACACATATAGTACAGCAACAATTAAAAATGACTTACAAATATTCACCCCAAATTCTACCTAAAAAATGCTGCTCATATAAGTTTTTATGAATAAAATAATCAAGAATCAGCAGAGGTGCCAAGTAACTAAGTAGAAGTACTTTGTTCCTGTAGTTAAGTAGGCTACACATTTTTAGGTACCTGTACATTACTGGAGGATTTAATTTTCAGTTTTCTTCCCTACATTTGTTCATAAATATTTGTACTTTATGCTCCTTACACTCTCAAAATAGACTTGTTACTTTTTCAACCTAAACAGATGTGACAGTATGAAAAATAAGTCACTTCACAGGGACAATCAGTGGAGAAGAATTATGACTTTTTATATCATAATTATGACTTTTATCTTATCTTATTTAACAATTCTGACATTCTATCTCAAATTATGCTTTAAAAAAGTCATATTTGACTTTTCTTAGTCTCATGATAACTTTTCAATCATCATACTCCTCAATTCATCTCAATTGTGACCCCCCCCCCACCGATTTTTCCATTATTTCCTGCCTATAACCACAAAACTGGGTACTGTGACACATTATCTACATAGTAACCCACTTTACAGGTTTTATTTTTTTATACATTTGAAACTTTTCAGATTATTTGTGATTAAATATGTACGATTTCATTTATGGCAAAACAATGCAGTTTCACTTTTTCAAGTTGAGAAGTTATACTTTCTTAGTTTTTTTCCCCCCTCCATACAAGTAGCTGTATTTCTACTTAAGTACAGAATGTGAGTACTTTTACCACCTCTGAGAATCATCTCAGGACACAGTAACTGGGTTCTATTCCTGTCTTCGACGCTTTACGCTCTTGTGTCACTTTTACGACGCTCTCTAACTCTGGCCAGTTTCAAGGGACCCGAACTGGGCGTTCCTTAACTGTAGGTCCGACAAGAAAGAAAAAAAAAGTTTTGGTCTTGGGCAAGTTTTTACTAACAGCTGCAATTACACAAGTTATACAGCAGGTCAATCTTGTGTGTGTGTGTGTGTGTGTGTGTGTATATATATATATATATATATATATATATATATATATATATATATATATATATATATATATATATATATATATATATATATATATAATCGGTTGTCGTAGAAGGAAGCTGGGAATGGTGTCCTCGTTAGTCCAGCTGTTTTTTTTCTTTAGTAAGAAGTTAGCATTATCTTAAATTAATCGTGTGGTATTTGTAGCTCACAGATGAAAAACACGTAGCTTTACAATTTCTTCCAGCATAAAGTACATTGTTACGTGGGCGGCAGTCTGTAAACAGGATCTAGAGTAGACTCCAACAGAAGCCCGAACTGTATCATAAGCATCAGTAAGTTTTTAACGGAAAATAAATGTGATGTAGCTCTGTTGCTAGCTTAGCTGAGTTTTGGGTAACTTTGTTTCAGCCTACTTTAAGGGACCATCCTCCAACTTGTAGACGCCAGCCGGGGGGAGTGTTAAACATGGTGGTTCCCTTACTGCGCCACTTTAAGTGAAATGGGAAGCCTTGAAACCTCCGTGTTTGTATCTTGAAATTGCGAGCGGAGTTGAGCACCATATTGAATCAAAGTTGCCAACTCCTTGACAAATGTTTTCTAACTTTCTAACTTTAATCTTTAGTGAGTATCTGAGCGGACAACTCCAGCCGACGTGGAATGGACGCGCTGTAGGCGACTTAGTGCCATGTTTCCCCTTGCGCTTCAGTTTTGTTTTCCTACATGTTAAGTTGGTTTAATGCGGCACCGAGTCAGAGAATAAACGATCTTTGAAAGTGTGAGGTCAGCGCTCTGGACCAGACCTGGATGTGATGGACAATCCGTCCTCAGTAATCACCCAAGTAAGCCGGGATGAAGAGGGAAATAAAGCCACGGGAGAAAGGGGTAAGTGTTGACGTTTTCTTGTCCAAAAAGTTTTGCAGCTCCGTGGTCATAATAAGTGTGATCGTCTGCTCACAAAGCAACACAGTAAAGCTGCTTTACACTAACAACACGCATACACACACACACACACACACACACACACACACACACTAAGGTTCACAGCTGCAGCTGGATCGGCACCACACGCACAAAAGTGGACTAGAAACAAGTCTGACAGCTAAAAGTGTGAGAGTTGTGTACACATTATGGCTGCGGCCCTTTGGCCTGGGATGAAAGGAAGGGAAATGACGTACTTAAGCTCGATTAACAAAGCTATGAACTTTTCATAAAAAAACAAAAGATAATACAATACTAGTACTGTCTTTAACCCTTAAAGACCAAAACCTGCACTGGTGACCAAATGCATTAGAGCAATTTCATGTAAATGTCAATCTTACCCTAAAAAAAAGTAACATTCAACACTAAAAGTAACACTGACTGGGTTAAAAGTGAGTTAACTGAAAAAAAAAACCAGTTTGTTTTGTTTATTTATTTATTTCCAAGTCTGGTTGTTTTACTACTACTACTATTATTATTATTACTGTTATTATCTATTTTTATTTATTGATGCGGCCCTTTGGCCTTGAAAAAAGGGAGGGGAAATGACGTACTGGGGGTTGATTAACAAAGCTATGAACCTTTAATAAAAACAAAAGGTATTACAATACTAGTACTCTCTTTAACCCTCCTGTTATGTTCATTTGTCAGGAACAGCAATGGTGTTCCTGAGTCAATTTGACCCAGTTGCATGTTTAATTATCCAAAAAATGTTCAAAACAAACAAAAAAATCCTGACAAGCACTATTAATATTTCATTACTAAGTGTTCATTGGTGTTCTTTACCTCTAACAGGTAATGGTTCAATTAGGAGAATTCACTTGTTTTATTTCCATTTAAAAAAATACATGTACAAACTTTTTTTTTTTTAAACTTTATTACTTTTGAAATATCAACATAACATTGATACATATCTATTGCTGTCAAATGATTAAACATTTTAATTGGATTGATCACAGGGATTTGGATTAATTTCAATTCATCATGATCAAAACACTTTGTTGGTTGACTGTTATGTGATTTCTTTTTTTTTTTACTTAAATTTCCCACAAAAATACATTAAGAAACAAAAAATAGAATACACTGAACATAGTATGTAGAGTGAAAAGATAAGTCTGGAAAGTACCAAATATGAAGAGTAAGAAAAGTACCAAAGTTTTAGTCATTTATTGTTTCACATATAACACAATGTCTCTGACAACAGCAACAACCATTGCCTTCCAGTGAATTATCCAGACCCTAACCCAATTAATAATAATAATAATACTACATGATATAATAAATGATGAAAACTGGTACTTCTCGTCCTTCTTGTACTTTATAGTTTAGCAGGACAATGTTTAAGTTGTCCTGCTAAACCTTTAAGTTTTCATCAACATCTAAATTAATCATAGCTTATTAAATCTAGGAAAATGCCTGATTTACACTACCAAATGCAAAATACAGATATAATAAATGGCCTGCACTTATTTATTTAGTGCTTTTCTACCTTCATGGTACTCAGAGCTGTTTACATTAACCTCACATTCACACATACTCTCATACGCTAGTGGGTGCTGCAGCCATGCAAGGTGTTGCCAGACCTACTGCGAGGTTCAGTATCTTGCCCAAGGGCGCTTCAACATGTGGACAGTTGAAGCCAGGATTCGAACCACTAACCCTTCAGCTATTAGATGACCTTCTTTACTAACTGAGCCACAGCTGGTGATAAATCACTTAAGGGAAAAAAAAAATCATTTGGGAACTGTCTTTATGGGCTAAATGTCTTATTAGATATAATAGAATTGCCACTGTTAATATAAAATACACCCAGATAGAAGAAGCCCCCAGTGTAATGCAAAATGCATGTGTAAAAGTGTTTGAAAATAGATTACGAGGATATATTTTCCAAACTCATTGAATGGCTGTCTCTTCTACTTCTTTATCTGGTAATATTGCTTATTTCCCCCCAGGCCTGTGGAGTTAAACTTTTTGCAATGTAGCACTAACTTTATCAGTTCTGAATTGAGCAGCATGGATTTCTGGCAGTGCAGATGTACACAAACCAATGAGATGCTACTGAATGTAAACTGCAGGTTACCTATTGACCTACCAGTCACTCATTGCCCCTGAGAAATATCTGACTGTTCTTAATGTCTAACCTGCATACTGTGTGTGCATGGTGCCATTTAAATACACAGTGTCTGTAAACACCACCAGGCGTAACTCATGTTTTGGCATTACAGGTTAAAATGAAATGAGAGCAGCTGATTATCGTCTGAAAGGTGACACAGCAGACCTCTGTTGTAAACCTGTAGTACCTTAATCTATTGCAAAACCGTGTCACACTTTATGAAACTGTTTATTCGTTGCTGATACATTTGTTGTCTCAAGCACAATATATTTACTGTGCTCGGCCCAAAGCACTTTTTTTCAACCTTGAGGTCAGGACCCCATGTGGAGTCACCTGGTTTTCAAATGGAGTCACCTGAAATAAATAAACAGCAACTTGCAAAAAAAATAAAAAAATAAAAAAATAAAATATATATATATATATATATATATATATATATATATATATATATATATATATATATATATATATATATATATATATATATATATATATATATATATATATATATATATATATATATATATCATAAGTTGAGAGACAATCACAATCCATAAAAGACATGACAAACTATGAGGCTGAAACTGAAGCACTCTTTGTCTGTCAAATGTTCATTGGCTATGTTTATATGATGTTATTTAATTCTGAATTATTTATTCAGAATAAAATAATTCTGAATTAAAGTTTTTTCTTTCATGAAAATGTTAATTCTGAATAAAGGTTTCCATGTGAAACAGGTGTATTCCGTGTATTTAGTTATTTGGCCTTTAAGAGCAGGGGGTACAGACAATGGCTGCTTAACATCTGGATGCCTGCCAGAAGGACAGAATTGCATCCAGTCCCTGTTTTACTTTGGTTTCAACTATCAACATGGAAAACCAGATACTACATGTGATTTTTTTTCCCATTAATTTTTGTAGTAATTATAAAGCAACAGGTCAATCGAATCAACATACTAATGCCAGCAGTGCAGAATATGTGCATCATCAATGTGAAATATGTGTGTCATCACGACAAGCCCAGGAGCCTGTGCATGACAAGAATATTATTGAAGTGGCATTAACTGTCTCCATGTCAGAGGAATTATGGAATTCAAAATTAAGTGTGGAATAAACCAGTGACTGTATTTGGAATTCAGTGTAATTGGGAATAGTCATTTTCAACAGGAATTAGGTTTTTACAGTCATCTTAAATAGGAAATACCCTTTATTCTGAAGTAAACGGGAATAAAAAATCTAATGTAAATAGGCCCATTGTGGTTTCAGATACTGCAGCCCTTTCATAGTTTTGAGTTATTATTTGTTCAGTATTAATTGTCAGCTTTGTAAATACAAGCTGGACTGACCACTCACTTTAGTGCAGTAAACTATGTCTGGCTTTTCTGCATTTATCCACAATATTATACATTATCTTGACTAATTGTCATCTAAAATTAATTTATTTTCAAGGTAGGATAGCAAACCATTACATGACCAAAAGCAACTTAATTTTACCCAAAAAATTCTCTGGGTTCTGGGGTCAAAGCAAAAAAAGGTTGAGACCCACTGGCCGAAAGGGATGGCTCACATTATAACAACCTTTGTTTATTAGCCTCATGATTCTGGACTTTTTTGAAACTTATTTACAATTTTACAAATAATAGACAATCTCCACATTGTTCTGTTCTGCTTGTTCCACTGAGGTAATGTATAAATATGCCTAATCTTGTAATTATTAAAATTCTTATAATGTAAAACCATGGACTTTGGAGGGGAATTAGCTAGTTTAATCCACTCTCAACCTTCATTTCCTTTTGACATCGTACATCCTGTGCTGTGAACGGTGTCATGTGCACATTGTGATGACAATCTTTAAACAATATATCATACAGTCCTTAAACTTTAAGCAAGGTGTTGGTCTGACACATGCCACCTAAATACCTTCAGTTTTCTTTTGGATTGATTCTACTCTTACTTGCACTAAAGCTGTGAACCATAAAAATGTGGATAAGCCTCATTCCCAGTAATAATCATACATCTACATACATGCATCTGCATATTTTTACTCCTCTTCTAGTTTTTATTTGAATGAGAAAAAAATAATTTCCCTCAAGCTCAGTATCAAATTAGATTGGAAAATGTGTTTAAACTATTATTTTCCAGCATAAAGAAAGAGGCCTGACCAAGTAACATTTAGCTTTAATTTGTTTAAATTGTGATAATTGCAAAATTATCACAATTTAAACAAATTAATCACAATTAGTTTCTAACCTTGTTAGAAACTAATTTATCATTTTAACAAAAAGTACTTGACCATAAACCTAATAAATGTTTATAAATTTCCTACACTCAAAATCAAAGTAATCACCTCATAAGTTTAAAATCTACAAGTCCAGTCACACTGGAGTTGTAGATTTTATTCTACGGCCCTCTAGAACGTCCTGTTCATTTTGAATGACGTCAGCGGGCGGATTTTTTTTTCAAAAGGTTTTGTCACTTCAGATTCACTGTACCGTATCACTCAGCAGGTAGATCGGCCGCTTTTAAAGTAAATATTCGCTTCGTTATAACTGCTAGCTTATCCAGTGTTAACCTATCCTGATGTTATCCTGACCGTAGTCAGGAAATCAGGGGAAATTGCCCTCCTCCTCTCGTACAGAATCTCCAGGGCCGAAGTAAGTATTTTACCCCGGGGTTAACTCCTCTATGCTGGTTTTTAGAAAACAAGGAGCGGTTTCAGTGAGCTTCGTTTTGAGTATTTATTTGCAAGAACGGGACAACACCTGCTCCGGTCGCAGACCTGACTGTGTACATTCGTTTCTCTGTTTTCTCCACCTAGAACTCTCTGCACCCCCCTTCTGTCTGCCCCGCCTATTTCACAACACTAGTCTGTTAGAGTAGTGACAGTAAACCCGTAGAATAAGCGGGATAATGCATGGCACACGAGTTACTATAGAAAAATATTCCCCGACGGGGCGAACAACACCCCAACACCGAACTCGTGTGCCATGCACCATCCCTTGCTTATTTTTTACTATAGAGTTGTTTTAGTATTGATGTTTTCACAAGTTTGTGTGTGTTTTATTCCTAACTTTATGAGTTTAGCTGTTGTTAATTTTACTTTCACTTTTACTCTAATAAATTGACTACTTTTACTTTTCATTCTGTTTTTAGTCTTTAGTGATAGTTTAGGTCATGTTTCCAGATATTGTAGTTTTAGACCCTGAGAAACTTAGACTTGAATAGTTTGAGGACAGAAATATACATCCATGTATTTTTGTGGTTGAAGTCCTAATGACAGGGCAGATAAAGGCTTGTCATTTTCCTGCTTGTCTATCTATTCATAGGATAGAACAAAGGTCATTTCTCTCAGATCAAGTCATCTACTAATTATTGCTTTTATGCGCAAGGCCTCGAACAGCACTGGCATCATCACAATCTTTTATTACTAAGTGTCAGATTAACTCAGTGACGTTGTGAAGGTTCCCTCAGAAACAGACTTGGGCTTTAGATACACAAGTGGTTAATTAATAGTGGTTATTTTTGTACTTTACAAGGTCCGAATTTTTTTTGTATTGTCACATTAAAGTCTCAGGCTGTATGAGAAGTTGCTTCATCTCTGAATCGTTGGCATTTGCAGCTAAAGCACATGAGCATTAATAAAAGTGTGATACTTCATCTACCTGTGGCATTCCAGATTTTTGCACCAATAATAATCACACATTTACATATGGCCTATTTACATTAGTTTTTAATTCATGTTTAATTCAGAATAAAGGTTAATTCCTCTTTTGACATGACCATGTAAATGCCTAATTCCAGTTAAAAAAAAAGACTATTCCCAATTAAACTGAATTCCAAATAAAGTCACTGGTTTATTCCACTCTTAATTCCGAATTTGATCATTCCTCTTGAGATATAAACAGCAAATTCAACTTTAACATTATTCCTGTCATTCTGCAGATGCTCCTGGTCTTGTTGCGATCACGTACATATTTCGCATTGATGACACACACATTCCACACTGCCGATATTAGTATGTTGATTCGGTCAAGTAGGTGTTTCATAATTATTAAAAAAAATAGCATGCTTTCACTGGCTTTCCATATTGATAAAAGAAAAACGGGTATTGAACGTGAGTGTTTGCTTCCAGTACGCATCCAAACGTTAAGTGGGTGTTCTGTCCAATCAGAACTGTCTGTACCCCCAGCTCTGAAAGCTGAATTAACTAGAGCAGAATACATTTCCTAAGGAAAACTTTATTTGGAGTCAACATTTCCATGTAAACGCAAAGGAAATATCTTTAATTCTGAATTATTTTATTCAGAATAAATAATTCCAAATTAAAAAAAAAACATGTAAACATAGCCTTTGTGACTAAATCTCAGTTATCAAGGAGGCAGGAGTGTCAGTCCAGAGTGGACTTTATCTTATCTCATTCTACACAGATGTCATTCAGTGACTAAAACACCATCTGAACCAATCCATAAGTTATGGGACAAGAGATAACATGCCAGAGTGTGAACAGTTTCTGCATAGTTCCCATGTGATGCTCCTGTTGTTCATTACTTCACTTTGCTCTTATTTTCATATCCTGTTTGATATCTCTTTCCATTTTCTTGTGACCAAGTCAATATTATATGAACAGACCTCAAATACATGCGTTAGGCAGCCCAAGAAAGCAGCACAGTGCTTTAATTGCATTAAAAGCCACACATATGCAAGCAATTTTCTCTATTGCACTGGGTTATTGCAGCTTTTTTAAAAGCAGTGCCACATTGGTCGGTGATACTTAGAATGTGCCGCCTCTTTGATACTATTTACAGAGTTTCAAGAAACGTAACTGTATGAAGTAAAAGAAGGAAGCTTAATTTTATGGCAGACTGTAATAAAAAGGCTCAGAGGGTTGGATGAAAAAGTTATATATATATATATATATATATATATATATATTTAATCAGCCTGAATTCTGAATGTAGCACCAAATTGTTATGCTTAACTCCCCTTTAATCTGGATATTAAGAATGTAGTAGTTAGAAATCTACTACAGAGTAACAATATAAGGAAGATTTGTGATTTTTATCAATGGTATCAAATATTGAAGACTGCTTATTTGGCTAAATAGACTGCATGTCTTGATACCTTAACTTCAGCATTAATTCATAAATTGGACTTTTTTCATTTTCTCTCTCTCTCTCTCTCTCTCTCTCTCTCTCTCTCTCTCTCTCTCTTTAGGCGTGTGTTTTAGGATTCTTTACATTGTAAACTTATAATTAATTACCATATAATCACTGGTCAAAATGTCTAAACGTGTACATTCTGTATGAGCTGACACTAATATGGTTCGGCTCTTTATCTATTAAATTTCAGAGATTTAAAAAAATAATAAGTATGTATCAGCCATTTATTTGTGCCATAAATGTTGAAATTCATCACCGACTCTTATATTTAAAAAAAAAAGTACATTTTCCCCAGCTATTGTTAAAGTACTTACTCCTGAAACTGAACTGCAATACTTATAGAAATATGATCTTCAAAACAACATGAGTAATGAATTAATAAATTTATCAGCTGGTTCCAGACTTGTGGTTTTTGTTTGGCTCATTAAATATTCTAAGAAATAGACTGTACATGTACAAATATTTTTTTCTCTGATGATGTGAAAAAACCAGTTAAATATTCTGTCGTTTGAGCATCGTCATCGCAATGTACATGTGTGCATTGCAGAGTGTGAGATGTTGGAGACACATGAACTCATTTATTTTCGCTGTGCATGTAGAATCTGTATGCAGTGGCCCACCAATCACATTAGCTCTTAATCAGTTTGCTGAAGCAAAGTGACAGTGATTTGCTGTCTGTCTCAAAAGATGGCTTTAAAAAATGATCACCTCATTGACAAATGGTATGTTATTCCATCACACAGCTACTTTTCTCAACTTGCCATCCTGGAGCTGTAAAAGAAATGCAAGGCAGGAGTTAAAACAGAACTGTCAGTTGTAGAGTACTATGCAGTGACGGACCTGTGGTCCAGTCACCTTGGTGAAGTCAGTTTGATGTTTGATATTCAGATCCAACCTCTCCCCTGTCTATCCGGTCAAACTTATGCCCGGTGAGCTGTTTTAGGGCCGGCAGTATGACGTCTTATATTCAACGGATGTCCACCTTCTCCACAAGCATCGGTGGCTGTCTGTTCAGCCTTACCCCAGTTGACGGGCTTGAGGAGTGGACTAGAGTATGACATTTCTCGGGAATTCCTGCAGGTCATGTGATTCCCGTGGGATGGGAGTCAAAATGTTATTAATCTCATGATTGGGATAGGATGGGAATAAAAATCAACGGGTGGGGGCAGGAGCAGGAACAACATTGACGATGATTTTCAGCCCTACTAAATAACCAAAAGGACATGAATGTTCATTACTGTTCACCTTTCACTGATCCAAAACTTCAAAGTCAAAAGAACTACATATCCAACTGTGCTTTAATTTCCTAACCGGCCAATACTAGACGCTAAATGCAGAGCTTTGTAATAAGTCCTAACCAAAGTGTCACCTGTCGATGGCAGTGTTGCCTCAGTAGACCTGTGTGTATACTGATCATGCGTAGAACAAGAATATGTCGGACTACGTTGACTATGAGCTGTGAATAAACAGCTAGCTGAAGCTAGCATAAAGAATCAACACTCATTTTTTATTCATAGATTAATAACAACATTACAAGCTTGTGCCACAAACATGAAATTCGATTAAACAATTACTGGAGCTGGTGACAAAGCAATTAAGCGAGAACTACAACGTGAAGTAATAAGTAAGGATGCATCAGTCAGACGGACGGAATTTATAGGAAAATCTGAAATACATCACAAGTTGATGAGTTGAAAGTGATAGCGCCAGCATGTTAAATCCAGGGTTTAAAGCTTGTAAAATATTAATGAAGTATTCCAGTGAGTCTGGGACAAGTGGTCTCAAGAAGGACACATGTAAAGGAAAATCCAGTGATAACTGAGCCTAAGTTTATGGACATACTGTCAGTATTTTCGTTCATTATGTATACAATAAGTAAAAGTGACTGGTAAAACAGTTGTCTAAAAAGAAACACAAATTTGTTTGTGTATTATTAAAAAAAAAAAAAAGGGATAGGAGTGGGAGTAATTTTGAATGAGAGCGAGCCGGATGAGATTTTCTTTTTGCTCTGGCCTGGGATGGGGTGGGATTTTTTTTCTCTGGGAGTGGGATGCAATGGGAGTTAAAAACCACTCCCGTGTCATGCTCTAGAACTATATCATTTGCTGGGGAGTTTGGGGACCATCACCAAAACATAAAAATTGACGTGCACAACTAAAAAACCCCAAAACATTTTCTCCATTACATCAATTGTATATTATGTTTCTCTACATGTTTGTTTAAGTTTAAAGACACATTTGACTATGCGCTCTTGTTCATTTTAAAGTATCAAGAATGTGTGAAACTAAAGGGCTAAAAGTTAATCTTGAACTTCTAAATCAATTTCATCTTATTTATCTTATTAGAAATTGTGCATCATAAATGACTAAGGCAACTAGCAAAGTACAATTTTTTTTTTCCTACTAGATAAAAGCCATTTGACTCATTGTAATTTAAGCTTGCCGCCACTTACTGAAAGGTAAAAAAAAAACGTATGAACCTGTCCTCGGAGATACAGCCTTGTATTTTTTACCCTGACTCAGAAGATGATGGACAAGTCCAACAATAACCAATAACTGCATTTGTCGATGAACATTTCAGAATGCATGTCAGTAATTAATTTTTTTTTCCTGTTTGTGGATGATCATTGTCATGATATAAGTTATAAGAAACTATTGATTGTTTCTTTACAGTATCAACTAGGGATGTTAACCGATCACTGTTTGACTGATGGTTGACCGCATCAATGTTGTCCGGTCATAATTTTCTGTCGTCGGTTTAAAAAAAAGAGCCTGCATCTGTCATTCCACTGCACTATTTTGCATTGTAGTGTAGGCTATAAAGAGGTAGTTTTGTGATCTCAAGTAAGCGTTCAAACTGGTTAATGAGGCTCAATTATCGGAAAAGATTTTTCAGAAATTTCGCCATCCTTATGACCGACTTCAACCGGGTAATGAGGCTCAGTGATCGGTCAATATTTTTTATGAATTTCACCATCCCTAGTTTCAACATTCACTGCAGTCCTGTTTACTGTTTTACTGTTTACTTTTTAACACAGGGTTAGCATCCTGACCTAACCTAGCCTGCTAATGCTATTCTCATTAGGGCTTGGATTTCTGATAACATTACCATCATCCATGCACTACGCTAAGTTACACAGAACACACTGTTATTATTCTTGGTTTTTCGGCTTAGCCTTGTCTCCGGGTAACAACAAGCTGGTGTGATAGCCGTGGGATGATGCTACAAACATGTTATTTATAACTAAAACATCGGGTGGGAAAAAAATCACATTCACTTACCACATGTGCCCTGGTGGTTGATCATTGTGATGGAAAATATCCATCTTTTAACAACAACTAGGAAGAAAAAACATTACTGTAGGCACCCAAGTTAGAAAAGTCACTGTCCTGAAAATGTTTAGGACACATAACTAACGTCTGGGATCCATCGCTGGTGGTGATATCCGAAAGATTAATTCCAGCCATTTGTTTTGAACTTTTCCTTTCATGGACAAGGTGTAAAATGGAGATGTTTTATTTCTACAAATAAAACATGAGCGAGCAAGTTCTGCCATGCCTTCACTTTGTATTAGTGCCCGAGCTCAGGTAGCTTCTGAAAGCCAAATCTCCGCTTTCTTCCAATGGGTGGAGCATCAGCCCCAGGGGGCGGGGCACACAACCTTGTGACGAAATGATGTGCTTTTCAGGCTCGCTCATTTCTCTGTGTATTTCTTATCAAAGTCTCATGCAAGCAAGGCAGGTGGAATATCACTTTCACATTCTGCATGGGTGTAGAGCTCGGTGTGACCTACAATATTTCAAAACTGCAAGTAAAAGTGGTTTCCAGTTGAAGATGCACTTTTAAGACCACTGCACTGAAGGTTTGTAGTAAATAACTCTTTCTCTGTCTTAATAAAACATGTTACATAAGTATAATTACTGCACACTGTATATTTTTGCAGGCAGAACCCAGTCAGTCATCCAGTGGGTTGTTATTCCTGGATTTTGAAGTGAATTAAGACTCGAGGGAGTTCATGCTAGGAATGATAAGGGCATTAGGGTGTGAATGAGGGCGCAAGGGAGTGAAAAGGGAAACAAGAGCTCAATGAATGACACAGGACAGGAAATAATGGCACTGTGAACTGATTAAGGGCATGAAAGCATGATTCCTTTGAACACCTCACAGCTGAAATGTCAGAACCACACAAATTATAGTATAGTAAATTATAGTACAGTACAGTACCTTAGAAAACCTTGGAATTCATTATTGCACAGAAAGAGACAATAACACTTACATCCGTGATTAAAGATGGTCAGTGTCAATTGAAGAAGTATGGTATGTTAGTCAACGCCGGAACACAACGGCAGGTTGCTTCCTCCCCTAATCCCCTTCTGTTTCCTCTTCCTGTTTTGGCCTGAGCATGGCGCAGGGAGGGACAGACAGGGTTTGAATCCCAAAAACAGAGGCAGTGGGAGGGAATGAAAGAGGCATGAGAGATGCATAACAGAGGGGTTGTGTGTTGGTAATGCAGTCACGTCTGGTGGGGAGTGGGGGGATTGGAGGAGTTTGGTGCAGAAACAGGAGAGGCCCGTTATTTAATACCACCATTAATGTTGTCTGTTAAAGAGTATTGAAGGCAGCATGTTCACCTGCTGATCCCTCAGTCTATTCAATTCAATTAAATTGTATTCATAAAGCCCCAAATCACAACAAAGTTGTCTCACAGGGCTTTACAGAAAACACAATCAATCACAGAAATAGATAAACAGTCAGAAGCATCCCCTGTCCTTGGACCGGCCTTCTCGGCAAGAAAAAACCCTAAAATCCAGTGGGAAAAAAGACAAAATCTTGATGAGAACCACACTGAAGGAGAGATATGGACAGGCTATAGATGAACGTCCATTTATAAATGAAGGAAGTAGGGGGCAGGTCCATCCACCAGAAAGGTGAGGGAGGAGGTCTGGGGTCACAGGTCAGCACAGGGCACAATCAAGTCACCGCAGATCCTGTTGTTCATGGCTCCCTACGCGGACTCTGCTGA
The DNA here is from genome assembly GCA_020466265.1 of Siphamia tubifer. Taxonomy (NCBI): domain Eukaryota; kingdom Metazoa; phylum Chordata; class Actinopteri; order Kurtiformes; family Apogonidae; genus Siphamia; species Siphamia tubifer. Next base: position 17,622,710 of record CM035784.1, read on the forward strand.
GAGTGCTGGCACTCCCCCCAGTTAGGGGGAGTGTGGAAGGGGAACACCAGGTAACTAGCCATGAACAGACTTGGTATGTAAGATAGACCAGGGGTTCTCAAACTTTTTTGGCCCAGGTCCCCCTTGGAGGGGTGAAATTTTTCCATGTCCCCCCTCATCCTCGCGATACTGAAAATGATAAAAAACCACTTCAACAATGATTATTATGAAACAATGATAACCTTTTTTAATAGTGCTTTTGTGCAAACCAGCGACATTTTCAGGTATTATAATATAAATGAGCACTTCAGAAACAACAATTTTAAATAATTTTAAAATAATAAACGGAACAAAAGACACACAAAACCGTGTGTGTGTGACAGACAGACAGACAGACAGACAACTATCTCTTTAAGGCTTTTTAACATCTATTAAAATAATGTAACATACAATATTGGGATATTCAAATATGGCTGTGATTTATTATGATGATTATTATTATTAGTCTCTCAATGGTGCTAAATAATGTTTTTGCACATCCTACTTTTAATAATTATATAATAATATACAGTGCCATAATTATCTTGATCACATTTTTATATGAACTACATGCGTGTCTGCTAAGAACGGCGGATGACTTCTTCAGAGGGAGTTGAGGCCGGCATTTTGTTTAAAAGCGAGTTAAAGTTGTTAAATTAATTCATTCATTTACAATGCCTAACTATTATGTGGTGGAATGCTGTAGGAATGTAGCCAAGAAGGAGTTTGGTATTTCAACCTACTATTTTCCCAAAAATGCTGTAATAAGGTGGTCCTGGGTAAAGTTTGTGAGGCAAACCAGGGCAGACTTTGCAGAACCAGGACCTGAAGCAGTTATTTGTTTGTGACACTTTCAGCAAGACTTTTTTGATGTGCCATGTGTGTCTGTTGTGGACTGTTGGCAGGAATCTATGTTTAATACAAGGTTGGTATATGTAGTTCCAGCTTGCTATACATTAGTCCTTTCAATTGTGTGAAGCGCTAATCTCTCGCAGCATTGCATGAAAAGTTTAGAAAACCAACGGATCTCCCTCTCTCTCTTGCTCTCTCTCTGCTGACTTGAGTGTGCGTCTTTTAGCTGACCAGCAGGTTCAATGATGGTCATTGGCACGTTTTTCTGCATTAGCCTACTGTGTTAGGGTTGCAGGAAAGTCTCCATTCAGTTGTGTGTAAACAGTCAATATCACTTGCACTGCATGCAGAGAGTGAGAGTGGCGCTAATTTGAAAAACTACGTCAACGGCAATCGTCCCCGGATCTACACCCTACTAAATGTCCATCACCGCTTTAGTAGCGATCAAAACAGCCACAATGGTATGGAAATGACCCGTATTGTCTTGTTCATTTTAAGAGTGGTTTAATGTTTAATTTTCACTCCGTAAAGACACATTTCCCCACTGAGACCAATAAATTCAATCTAAAATATAAATCTACATTTTCTTTGGTAAATTTGTTAATCGGTAATTTTTTATACATTTTAAAGGGTTTGAGGGGTACTATTTGGAGCCTTGGAACGAATTAGGCATTTTACATGTAAAATGTGACTATTTACAAAAAATTCACGGTACGAAACCACTTATGGAACAAATTAATTTCGTAAGTAAGCACTGTATTTACTTTACACCCTTTTACTTTACACTTTGAATCTCTGTCCACCATACCCTAGCAACAAGTACATTGTTTATACCTATCAACTCCCCGTGAATGCGTCACCATCTGGGTTATTTAAAAAAATGCATACTACAAGGAATAATCGAGTCTCTGTCTTTGGCTGGGCACTGTTTAAAAAAAAAAAAAAAAAAGTCTGCAGGAGATATCAACTATCCATTATGCTTCATTGTTAATTATAATACGTTAAACAAACTAGGAATGGACAAAGGCATCTATATTTTAAAAGTCGTGAATGTTGATTTTTAATTATTACTGTCATAGTGGAGGAAGAAACTAGAAGTGATGGAAGCTGTAACATAATTAATGCAAGTCTCAAAAGAGTCAGATTGATTTAAAATTAATGACTTACTATGTTTTTATGCAAATATGTTTGGTGAAATGTGCTTGAGCGGGTGGAAAACAATAACGTATGGTCCCTGGATTGGTTAATTTTTTTACAGCTATATACATGGTGACTACATGGTCAAGAAAAAGATAGTTAATAGGATTTACTTTTGCCATAAAATACTTTAGTCTACAAATAAATTTCAAATGATAAATTATATAAAATGTATACAAAATTGTCAATGTTTGCACTGTTTGTGGAGCGGCATGTATGAAGTTGGTAGTGTCAGAGTTCCTTTTTTTCTAACAAAACAGCCTTCCTCTTCTTATGTCACATCCTTTCCTGTTAGTGCTTGATTCTGAAACTTATAAAGAAATTCATGTTGCGAATTCACATTTGACTGATTTACTGAGTTACTTTAATACATAGAATGCCTTTTCTATTGCAGTACGGTTTACCTGAAAGCAGAACAATACAGTTAACACTTTTCAAGCCAAAAGAGCAGAAGTGATAAAAGTACTCGCATTCTATACCTAAGTAGAAGTATGACTACTTTTGTGAAAAAATACTAAAAGTAGAAGTACTGATTCAACTCCTTTATTGAAGGTAAAGTAAAAAAAAAAAAGTACAACTACTCAATTGGAATAAAGTAAAATAAATAAATAAATAAATAAAAGGGGAAAAATCCTTTTTTGCCATAAAAGAAATGTTTATTTAACCAGAAAAACTAATCAAAGTTTCAAAAGTATCCAAAAATAATGTCTTTAAAAGTGAGTTACTGTGTAGAAAATGTGTTTGATCAGGTCACAGTACTCAGTTTAGTGGGTATGGGCAGGAAAGTTAGGAAAAATGTGATGGAAAAAGTCCCAATTGTGATCAAAAGTCATAATTATGACATTTTTAAAAAATTTCATAAATATGAGATTTTAAAAAATTCAAAAAAGCAAGAAATTTCCCAATTGTGGGATCAGTAGTGATGAGCGGGTGCGGTTATCCACGGTTACGGGTCATTAAAAAATATTTTTAATGATATTCAGGTTGTGGTCGGTCAGGTCGTTGGAGATAAACCTGGTAAATACGCTTCATTTACTGAATGCCCATGAAGGTGACGTACAACATCGTCAGTAGTGTGGAGGGAGCAAGAGAGAAAGTCACGTTAGGAGAGTGGAAGCTCCAGTAACATACAAACAAGAAAATAAGGTTTGGACATATCCACTGGGATGTTTTAAAGATGATGAGCGGTTCCCAATCTTTTCTTTTCTGTGGAAACCGGGTTCAAATGGCTCTTTGGATGTTACAGGTTGGCGACCCCAATGACGTCGGATTTTAACATGGAAATAAATGCAAGTATGTGAGTGAGGCTGTTTGTGGTTCATAAAGGCAATTGATTACAGTTTTAAAAATGCGGGTCAAGAAGCGGGTCGGGTCTGTTGTTTTCAAATATATTTATACAGTCCAAGCCACGGGCAGGTTAGTTAAAAAAGCAGTCGTTTGCGGGTCGTTTATACATCACTGATAAAGTACTTCTATTCTAAAATAAAAAGTCAAACGGGAAATAAGAAATGCATCATTATGACATAGAGTTCAAATTCTGAGATAATAAATCATAATCATAATCACAAATAATCACAGTTTCTCTCCACTGACTTTCCCTCTGAAGTGACTTCATGTTTTACCTTTACCTGTCTGTTTGTTTGTCAGCAAGATAACTCAAAAAGTTATGGACGGATTTTGATGAAACTCTGAGATAATTCATCAAGGAAGAAACCATTAAATTTTGAGCTATAAAGGTCAAGGTCACAATCAAGGGTAACCGCTAAAAAACCTAAATGGTTATTTTTATGGATTGAGTCAGGATACAGACAAGATAGTATCACAGTTTTTTTTTTTGCATTCACTTCGTCTTACCTTCGGACATCAGATGAAATGACACCAATAGGCTCAATGATGTCACAAAATTGCAAAATTGATTACCTTTACCTTAAAGCAGGGTTATTGACATTTTCTTAAATCTGACAAAATCTTGTGCTTCATATTTAACAGTAGATCTAGGTGAAACATTGCATAACATCAGTGATGTCATACGTGGTCAAATATTGAAATGGTCATATCTCAAAAACAGGACTGAGGAATTCTTTGAATTTTTTTAAACCCTCTAAACAATTGCTAATGACCAATAAAACGTTAGCAAACATGGAACACCAGATCCAAACCTTGGCAAACTTGTGCTGCTTCACGGAGGTCTGTGCTCTCGGAGTGCTCTAGTTTTTCGTATTGTCACATCTGTTTAGTTTAACAAGTGTGTTCTGAGAATGTCAGGAGAGAAATTACAGATATTTATGAATAAAGGGAGTAGTGACTAAAAGTCAAAAGGTTCCAGAAAAATAAATACTCAAGTACAGATGCCTTTATTTCCCTTTTTTATACTTAAGCACACTTCTACTTAGTTACTTCCCAGCTTTGCAAAGAGCAAACATATTTTAAGCCAATTATTAGGTTATGAAATTATGTCACCATGTGTAATGTTTTGGATTCAATTTGGCATTGAATGTGTTTAAGCACTTGATATACTGTTGGTAATGTTCAGAATCATCATGTTTATAGTGGTACTGGTACATGTGAGAAAGACATGTACCAGCCTACTGTCATGTGCCTGTTTTGTGACTATTTTCCAGCTGATACAAGAGTGTGTTAAAGGTTAAAGGAGGAAAGTAAACACCCTAACCTAAAAATCAACACATAGCTTTTACTGGACAGGAAGAGGATGAAATGTTTTAATCTGAAAAGTAACTACAAATATAGAAGAATGAGAAGTGGAAGTACAAAGCTGTTGGAAAACTCTATTAAATGTAGTTAAGTTCGGTACATGTGGATATTTAACTGTACTATTTTGTGAGCCTGACCTGAGATTTGTATTTCTTTTAGGGTTTTTTTGCGGCTTAGTCAAAAAATGCCTCGGAGGCATTACTTTTCCAACCTAAACCGGCAGGTGATTGAGAAAAGTGATCTTCAGATGAATCAGCAATGATAAAAAGGTGACTGTGGGGCAGGGAGCGTCTGAGTGTGGTTTGTGCTTTTAAAAACATATTGAATTAACTAATCGCCACTTAGTTTGCCCAGTGGGTATCAGATGTTCCATGTGATTGCAGTTTGTCAAGTGTCTTTTAACAACAAGAAATGATGTCATTGTTAGAGCAAAAACTTGTTGCTGGGGCAGTTTGGTTGCATAGCATTGTACAGTATTTCTCTGTGTTAGCAAGTACATTAGAATACCAGCAGTGTTGGTACATTTCAAGTATTGACTGCTGATACTACTTCTAATGCTTTTTTAAAATGTGTGTGGAGGTAAAGTTTTCCTGGTTGTTGATTGGTGGTTGAAGCCCGTGTGCTGCTTACATCACAGAAGTGGTTATGCAACAGCTGCTGGCTGGCACGTGTGTCTTCAGGAGGCTTTGTACACATGACAGAGGTATGAGGAAACTGCCAGGAGGTTATTCTTTTTTCGGTTTTTATGAGTGCTGAAAAAAGATGGAGTCATCACGTAGTTTGAACAGTGCAGGAATTTGAGTACACAGCACTTCTAGGTTCAAAGATGTCAAATGGATGTTTTATGGTTTGATCAGGTGGCTTTGTTCTGTTTAGTAGATATAACATTAAAATGAACAGAAGGAAAGTTCAACTCCTCAATACTCCAACTTTGTTTAGTATTGTGAAGCAACATTAGTAGGAAAGTAGGAACATAATTTACATATAACAGACTGAGGTTGTCTGTCTAGTGTTGAAGACACTATTGCATTTATATGATCCAACTCTGAACCAGAGGTGGTAAAATTACTACAGGTGTGTAAAAAATAGTCTTGTAAAAGTAGAAGTACTGACTCAACTCCTTTACTGAAGTAAAAGTACAACTTCTCAATTGTAACAAAGGTGAAAAATAAAACAGCATTTTTACCATAGATGAAATAATACTTATTTAATCTGGAAAAAGGGGAACATTTTTGGAAGTATCAAAAAATAAACCTATCCAAAAATAAAACTCAGTTTGAGGGTATGGATAGAACATTTTGGAAAAATGTGTGTGTGTGTGGGGGGGGGGGGGAGTCACAATTGAGATAAAAAGTGATCAATGTGAGATAAAAAAAAAATCATGAGATTACAAATCTAAATTATGAGATAGTTATAAATATAACCAAAGAAATCATGAAATAAATTCACAAACATGAGATAAAAGTCATAAATTTATGATACCGAAAGTCACAATTTCTGGCTTCCTGTCCTGATTTTCCCTCTAAAACAACTTAATTTTCATACCATCACATCTGTTTAGTTTTAAAAAATAACAAGTCTATTCTGAGAATGTAAGGAGTATAAAATACAACTATTTATGGGAGTAAAAGTAAAAAGTTGGCAGAAAAATAAATACTCAAGTAATTCTACAGATACATTCAAAATCTACCGAAGTAGAAGTAACTGAGTAAAAGTACTTTTACTCAGTTACTTCCCACCTCCTCTCAGAATACACTCAAGAGGAGAGTGGAATATGATTAGTAACGATTAAAAAGCCACACAAAACTGTCAGTGTTATGTTGGAGAAGGTTAATGTTATTCACATTGTACAAAAACTCAGTTTATCTTTGCTGAAAGAAGAGAAAATACAAAACCTAGACTTCTTTGATGGACTTACTTTTTTTAATTTAGGTCAGAGTGATGGCTGCGGTGATACAGACCAGCTTATAATAGATGTATCTGACTGTGATTACAACTGAATTTATTGTGTCTGATGCACATGGATGGTTGTTCACTTTTCTTTCCTCTTTAAGGGTTCTCCTTAAAGCAGAAGATTTGAAGACAAATAAGTGTTTGTCAAGTCCTCTTCAGATTTGAAGACAAACACTTAAACAGTTATATTTTTAATCTCACCCAACCAATTTTGGGTGAGATTATTGTAATCACATTGTGTCTGTCTGTGTGTATCTGTGTGTGAGTGTGTCTGCAGAGACATATCATGCTATAACTCAACAAATACTTCATATATCATCATGAAATTACATGGGAATATACATATAGCTAATGCACATCAGATACAATTATCCATTTATCGATTATAAACTCAAGAACGGGGGTCACAGAACTTTCAGATTCGTACCAAATTATGTGGAATGAAGATTTCTACAATTGCGATAATTGGTGTTATCACCTATGACCAATAGTTTTTGAGATCTCTGGAGGTCAAAAGTGATGCAAAATATTGCTAAATTAACTTCTATAACACTGTGTGTGTCAAGCATAGACATATCACGCTATAACTTAATCAATACTGGATATATTATCATAATATTACATGCACTGATGCACATATACATATCACGAAATTATCAATACTGCAAAAGGTCAATGGTTAAGGTCAAAATCACATTATTGGTTCAAATTCAAAAATGGGTTGTCATAGAAACTTGAGTTTGTCACAAAATAGGGACGAGATTATGCATTCTCTGAATACCACTTGTAGATGTTGCTCTGTTGGAATGATGTTTAATTAAAAAAGAGGAAAATGATATTGAATTTGTCTAAAGAAGTTCTGATTCTATCTTTGCGCATAAACATAAGAAAATGAATAACCCATTAATATGTACTGTATATGTATTAATATGTACTGTATATGTACTGTATATGTACTGTACATGTACTGTATATGTTCTCAGCTGGAAAAACTCTTGTCTTGTTATTAACATATGTTACAATACAGGGCATGTGTCACAGCATTAAAAACCTACAGTATGTATGAGACAAATGTAGGTCTGAATCAAACAGTCCAAACTGTTTCTAAAACCTGAATATATAATGACATTAGCAGAGCCCACAGGCCTGAATTAGAACATGCTGCTCTTAGAATCTTCTGTTTACTGACCTGTGTCAAAATCAGGGTTTTGTCATATAATATAATTGTTTTTAATATGGTCCACCTGACTGTGGCTCTAATCCTGGTGACCTCCTCCTGCAGGTTCATCCCCCTCTCTGTCTTCAAAGAAGCCCAGGAGCAGAGGCCTTTTCTCCAGCCTTTTCTGCTGCCTGTGTCGGGACCAGCCTGAACCGCCTCCAGTCAACAACAATGCCCCCCTGCTGGTGGAGGAGAACGGAACTGTCTCCAAGGTGTATTCATCCTGCCACACACCATATTTTTACCATTTGTTTACTGGCTATGTTTACATTATGTTTTTTTTTTAATTCAGTTATTTATTCTGAATAAAATAATTTGGAATTAAAGCGATTTCCTTCATGTTTACATGGAAATTTTAATTCTGAATAAAGATTTCCATGGGAAAACGGGTTTATTCATTAGGTTTTAAGAGCTGGGGGGTACTGATTGGACAGAACAGCTGCTTAACGTAATAAACCATTGTGTCCACTTTCTGAAACATGGACTAGATACTGCAATTTTTACATTTATTTTTGGAATAACTATAAAGCAGCAGTTTGACCAAATCAACATAATTATGCCGGCAGCGTGGAATACATGTATCATCTATGCAAAACATGTTCGTCATCATGACAAGGAGCATGTGCAGAACGGCATGAATAATGTTAAAGAGGAATTAACCCATTCCATGTCCAAATTTGGAATTAAGAGTTTTATAAACCAGCAACTTTATTTGGAATTAAGTTTAATTGGGAATAGTCATTTTCAACTGGAATTAGACATGGTCGTCTTAAAGAGGAATTCACTTTTATTCTGAATTAAACAGGAATAAAAACTCATGTCAACAGGCCGATTGTTGTTTGTGTTTGTGAATTCATTGCAATCTGATGATGATCTGGTCTTTTAGATCCAGGTGAAACCACTGCTGCCTCCGGTGAAGTCGAAAGACTCTGGGAAGATCTGTGTGGTTATAGATCTGGATGAGACTTTAGTTCACAGCTCTTTTAAGGTAATATAGCAGAAGAAACACAATATTTTCCTAATTAGAAAGGGATTTTGTTATTGTTATGCTATTGTGAACAACAGTCGGGCTTAAAGGACATATTAAGGATTACGTCATAGTAGTTATAGAAATTAGGTCATAGGTGCTTGAGCAGTGGAGAAAATTCCATATTTCACTTTTATTTATTTATGATTTTTTTTTTCTTTTTTGGGGGGGGGGTGTGATTGTCTGTAGCCAATCTTGAAATTTGCTGCAAGCATCCACGACAACTAAACTTTTCGATCTTTTATTCTTTAACTTCATTCAATTAATTTAATTTTATTTGGTATAGAGGGACAATGTACATTAACGAACATTTTGGTAAATGTAGCCAAATGGTTAATTTGCATTGTCAGTCCTCCTTCACATCCTTGCTGCCTGCATTGCATTTAATTTTGCCGGTGAAAATTCATAGAATTAAATAATTTTTTTTACTTATCCCCACATGTTTTTGTGGGTTATCTGTCTGGCACCAGATCCAATACAGAGCTCTTGTCAGTATCATTCACTGTGGAATTAGAATAAGGAAACTTTTCAAAATTTTCCTGGTTAAATAAGTGTAGTTTCATTCATGGGAAAAAAAATGCAGTTTCACTTTTTACTTACGTAATTTATTACAATTGACAACTTGAAGTGTTTTTACGTTCACTTCAGTAAAGTAATTAAATCAGTTGTTCTACTTTTGCCAAAGTATTTTTTTTACACAAATAGCTGTACTTCAGAATGTGAGTCATTTTACCACCTGTGAAATTCAGGGTAACTACAGTTACATATACTCACTTCATTGGTAACTAGGGGAACTTCTTTAGCTTGATTTGCCAAATATGAATTAATTCTTCTAATAATTTAATATAGCTTTGCTTTTCACAGCTCACTGTATTAAACTGCTCTAGACTAATGTAGCTTTATTTAAAAAGAGGCTCAAGGATGTAAATATACAGGATGCTTGTTTTAAATCATGCATTTTCTAACCATTTGCCTGTAGTTCTGTTCAGCAGTAACGGCTCCACATTCGCCCTGACCTGGTTGTTATTGTTCTGCCGGTGACATTTATGTCACTGCTTGCAAATGTAAAACCTCAACCAGCTGGTTCTTTAACCCAAATAAACACAGGCACTCCTCTGTACACACATACGCACACTGCAGACTGTTTGTTTCTCCCTGCAGTTCACACACCACTTACTTTTTATTTTATTTCCACCAGCCTGTGAACAACGCAGATTTCATCATTCCTGTGGAAATAGATGGAACAGTACACCAGGTATCGTAACCACAACACTCCTCTTCGATGAAATGTACAAAAATATCAGCACTTCTAACATTTTAACCGAAAATGTGACTCATGCTTTGTGGTTGGTGACTTGTGAGTTTGAAATATAACCTGTATTTAAGGGATTTGGAGGTGGGTGACGTATCGTGGGTCCGGGCCTGATTCAAGTAATCCAGGATAGGTTTGTTCAGACAAGTACAGCCTATTCCGGATGACTTGGTTCAGGAACGTTGTCCCTCAGACTCCACAGGAAGAAAGAAAGGAGAAAAAAAAAAATGGAAGAGATTTCACAAAATGAAGTGGATTTAAATTTTGTCCTCATGTACACACTTACCTTTTATTGAAGTGCTTTTGCAAGTTTATTACCGGAATTTATCCTTTATTAATGCCCCAAAATGCACTTCTCCTCAGGCACTTGTGGTTTGTTGAAACATGTTGTCTTATGGTAATGGAAGCTGGGTCAGAGACGTGGTTTAAAGATTCCTGTGTTCCAGGTGTATGTCCTGAAGCGGCCCCACGTCGATGAGTTCCTGAAGAGGATGGGAGAGCTGTTTGAGTGCGTCCTGTTCACTGCCAGTTTAGCCAAGGTACACACATCCTATCTTTATTGTGGATAATCAGAGGTGATAAGAGTACTCTCATTCTGTACTTAATTAGAAGTAAAGCTACTTGTGTGAAAAAATTTAAAAGTGAGTTACTGTGTAGAAAATGTGTTTGATCAGGTCACAGTGCTCAGTTTAGAGAGATAAATAATCACAATTATGATATAGAAAGTCACAATTTCTATCCAGTTTTTCTGTCTGAAGTGTCATATTTTTCATATTGATATTTAACATATTTGTTTAGTTTGGGAAAAAGTTACAAGTCTATTCTGAGAATGTGAGGAGTATAAAGTAAAAATATTTATGAACAAATGTAGGGAAGAAAAGTAAAAAGAAAAAGAAATATTATATTAAATATAATATAATCTACTTAATTACACTAACAAAGTACTTATACTTCGTTACTTCCCACCTCTGTGTATAATAAAATTAAATATGTGCCAAAATTTTCAGGTGTGACTGAATTCAGCATTTTTATTTATTTTTTCACGGACACAGTATGCCGACCCCGTCTCCGATCTCCTGGACAAGTGGGGCGCTTTCCGATGTCGCCTCTTCAGGGAGTCCTGCGTCTTCCACCGAGGAAATTACGTCAAGGACCTGAGTCGCCTGGGTCGTGACCTCAACAAGGTCATCATAGTGGATAACTCCCCTGCCTCCTACATCTTCCACCCTGACAACGCAGTGAGTATCTGCCACACTCTTATATATTTATTTATTTAAGTAAATTGCTTTTGAACAAAGCAAAACAAAAAGTAGAACACCAGACAATGAAATGTTTGTTCAAAAAGGAGTGGGAAAAAGTCTAAACTTGCCTAAAAACCTATCTTAAACTTATCTAATCCCATCTCTTCTCCCTACACAAATGATTTCTAAAGCCTGTTTTCCCAGTTTCTTACAAATACTGCAATTAATAACAATTATGAATTTACTGTTAACAACACTACTACCCTAACAATACTCGTGACAATAACAATACTGACAATAACAATAAACCAATTCTGATAAAACAACAAAAGATCATAATGACAAAACACAGCAAAAAACAAAAGCAACAAGCATAAAGCAAATAACAAGAACAACAAACAGAGAAGTAAAAACCTAGTGATCATCACAGCCTCCCTTCATCCCTGTATCCCTACAGCACATATTTTTTTATATTTTGATTTCAACGGTTGCATGTCTGGACATTTTTTTAACTCTTCACCCCATAGTCTCACCCCACAGAATGAAGTCAAAAATCTTTTGTCCGGATGCTGTTTACTTTAAAGTTGTCTTTCCCTCTTGAATGATATTATTGTTTGCTTTTTCGTGATGATTGACCAGTCACAGGTCTGTGACTGGTCAATCATGGTCTTGACAGTGTGTTTTTTTTGTTTTTTTTTGTTTTTTTTGTTTGTTTTTTTTGCTCAATGACTTTTTGTTCATATTTACGCAAAAACTGGAAAGGAAATATGCTACAGACATGAATCAATACAAACGAGAACAATCCCCACCCTCACACTACCCACCCGTGCTTCCAACAAGTGGTGCTAGGCACGACAAACCCCACCCTCTGCAAACATTTTGCCTGATTTTCCTTGTGTGTTATAATTGCAAAAACATTTTTGGTGACTGACCATGACCTATGACCTACATTCACCAAACCTTAATGGGATCTATTATGGGCCACCTCTATACCTTTCCTGAAATTTTCATGGAAATTGGTCCAGTAGTTTTTGTGTATATTTACTGACAAACAGACAAACAAACAGACAGAATGACAGACAAAGAAAAAAAAATCATACCCCTCTCCCCTTTCGGGGGGTGGTGTAACAATAAATGTGTCACTGGCAGATTGGCTTTGATTCTGAATACAACCACATATATTTTATTCATTGTCTGCCTGATATATACAAAATACACTTAAACACAGAGCAGATAAATTAAAATTGTGGTTTATGAGTATATTTTTAACACAAAAATACACAAAATGAAAACCAAATTGCATGTGATCAACCTATCTTTTTTGTAAATAGCTGATTGCTTTGGTGTGCTGAAGGCCACCCAGAATTTCCAGGAACTTTCTAAATACTTTTGAAGAAAGGAGCCCCGATTAGTGATCATATATGGACAGCACTAATATAAGGTTGAAAGACCAATATCCACATGAGTGTACACCATACAAGAGAGCTAATGAAACGCATGAAATAGTCAAAGGTTACATTTTGTTATTACCTTACATTGATTAATTTACAACACTTTTATTCTTTATTTATTTTGCACTTTAAAAATATAACATACAGAAGCAAGTATAAATATCAATGAAATATAGCAGTGCAACTTCTTTGTCAGTGCTTCTTTGTCCACAACTTCGTTCCCGAAAGGCTCAGCAATAATTATCTTTTGGTCTTCGCCAGGGTGAGTGTTAGTCACACTAAGGCATTAGTCACGCTGCTAGCCACTAGCAGTAGCGACTAATGTAAATAAACATGCAACGCATCTCAATGTCACTAGGTAAACCATATTACAGCAGTGTAAATGAGCATTTAACAACAACCTAATGATAATAGCACATCCACACAAAAAGTTAGCATTCGAACATACCCCTGACAAAGTGATCACTGCAGACACAGCCATTAGCATTAGCGGACTCTGCTCCTTCCAACCACAAATGGAGATTTAAAATCCACTGTTTATAGCATTTTTCTGTGAGCTTTTTCCATTTCTCACCTTTGTGAATGACAATCTTTGGTACTCTTAAAAAAAAATAAATAAATAAATAAAATAAAACACTTCCTTCTCTCAGTTATAACAACTGGCGCAGTGCCTATGTTTGGTGTAGTTTAATGTTAAACGCTGATATGCGCTGGCGAGAACCCTGCATTGACAAAACTTTCAAACCCTGTATAATATTCTGATAGCAGAATTATAACTAGAGCCCGACTAATTAGGGCCTCACTGATTAATCGATATTGGTTAATATGTTGAATATTTATTAACTTTTTTTTTGGTGTGGATATTCTGTCGTTGGCTCCTGCTGTGTGCGTGTATGTGCTTACCAGAGAGTTAGAGGAAAAGGAAAGCCTGTCAATTCCATTTTTACTTCTGTTCTGACAAACATGCTATCACCACACACAAAATCACAGACCACCTCCAAGTCCCACCCCAAACCAACCCAAATATCTGAGGGAAACTTATTTAAAAATGAGCAAACCTGTTAAATTACTAAAACCAGATTATCAGTTGTACATTTTGCTAATATCAGTTATCTACAGGTATATTGTCATTAGTATCAGTTATCTACAGGTATATTGTCATTAATATCGGTTATCTACAGGTATATTGTCATTAGTATCAGTTATCTACAGGTATATTGTCATTAATATCGGTTATCTACAGGTATATTGTCATTAGTATCAGTTATCTACAGGTATATTGTAAAGACTTAAGTTTAAGTTGTGTGAATTTATGTTTTATTTATGTTCCTGCTCTGTTGAAATTTTTGAAATTATATTTGTGTTTCTCTTTTTCTTCTCAGTAACAAAGTAAAACAAGTCATTTTAGTTAAATTTAAGTTAAGTTTAAATCAAACTCTGTTCGAATTCTATCGAATCGTTTGCAAATTTTTATGAATCGCCCTGAATTGGATCGTACTCTGTGAATTGAGATTTGAATCAGATTGTTTTGTGAGTGAAAGATTCAAACCCCTGATGAATAGTGACCTAAATCACAAGCATCTGCATGACGCTCATTCCCTGACATCTGTGCGGCTGCTCACAAAATTTAATGAAGGCTATTGCGCATGCGCATAGTGTCGGGCCGTCCCAGTTAACGTTATGCTGTACAAAATTCCTGGTGAGAACCCTGCAATTATCTTTTTGAGATAAAGATTCATATAACTGTTATTCCACATGTCCACAATTATCTAATAGCAGATATGATGTGTAGATAAATGCTCTTATTTCATATATCAGCCAATATATCCGATATCGGCCAATATCAGATGTCGGCTGATATCTACTAGATCAGATGTAATATATTAGCCGATGATCCACATGTCCAGAATTACTTATTCTTATTCTGTATACACAAATGTTCTTATTTCATATATTGGCCAATATATCGGATATCAGCTTTTTTAGCATCCAATATCAGCATCAGGCCCAAAAATTCCATATTGGTCAGGCTCTAATTATAACATACAGTAACTTGTAAATAACGGTTATATTTAGAAAACGGCTTGAAAACAAAGTTCTCTGGATCTGCCTGGACCAATTGTCCAGGCAGATCATTTTATGCTTAGGGTTTAAAGGGTTAAAAGCTGCTGGGGTCTATAGTAAATTCCACTTCCAACACAACATTACAAACTGTTCACTGTTAGACCAGACACATTTGGGGCTGTCACCTTGTAACTGAATACCCAAAAACTTAAAAGTTAAATCCATATCTGAGCATGGGTCACGCTGAGACTTTACAAAAGCAGCCATCAGTCCACCTGTATTTACACTGGACAGATCAGAGAGGTGACACCCCCATTTTCGCTGACACCAACTTAACATGAAACAATGACAAGACAAACAGCCAAGGAAAAGGCAACTCAAATATTATTTGATGATAATGTTTTGGAAAAAATTGGTTTACTTATACTTTTCATATAATTATTAAGTATCTATATTTATGTGATCGGATTTCCATGACACCGCAATGCACCGCAATGCATTCTGTAGCCACACACAGAGCAACTTACATAAATTTGAGCTGTATGTTGTTTAGAGAACCACAGATATTTGCGAAGTTCCCCGTTAAACAAAGTTCAGGGTCCACTGGAACATGAACCCATGTGATTCTAGTTGAAATGGAGCAGATCTCAGGCCAGAAATGCATAATTTTCATGCGCAGACAAGAACAGTGTAGAAAGTAAACAACCTCAGTCTTGCATCTAAAACATATTTCTGATAGACTAGATTTGAATGACTGTAAGTTTTCTCGAGTGAGATATAGTAAGATACTACAGATGACCAAGTTAAACCGGGCATTGATGATAGTTGACCAGGTCTTTCAGCATAAATGTATCCAAAACTTTTGGACACATTATGGTCTGACTATCATTTCATTCTATACTCTCGGTTGGAAGTAACAAAAAAAACTTTGATTAGACAAGTTGTATTTCCTGTTCAAGTTTTCAAATGACATGAAGAGTCCTTTATCAAATCAATTGGCCAAGTGTTGGATTCCCCTATGACACCATATGTCTAGGATCTTATTGTCCAGAGTCACTTGTAATGAGGCGGTTTTCTTTCAGAGGTGTTTGAGACAATTCAACCTTTAGTCCACGATTTTTTCTTGTTTTTGAACAAACATCTGTCCCAGATGCAGTGTTGTACCTGAACGCGTTCATTGAACGATCGTTCATGAACTATATCATATTTTTAACGAACGTGAACAATTCGTTCGCTTTTGCCAAATGAACGGGAAGTTGTGAACGCAGTTATTCTGGCATTTATTGAACTACACTCTTATGTAGTTCATATTTCATTCTTATCACGTTGTAATTATTGAGTCCTATAAGGAATAAAATGGGATCAAAACACAGCATTATCATAGATGTCAACATAATGTTGTGGAATAGCCAATGAGAAGCGTTGTGGGCGGGGCAGAGAGAGAGAGAGAGAGAGAGAGAGAGAGAGAGAGCGGGGGGTGCAGAGAGTTTTTGGGAGCGGAGAAAAAGAGTTAAATGTACAGAGTGTGACCGGCAACCAGAGCAGGTGTTGTCCCGTTCTTGGAAATAAACATTGAAAACGAAGCTCACTGAAACTACTCCTTGTGTTCTAAGAACCTGCAGAGGGACGTTAACCCCGGGGTAAGGTACTTACTTCCACCCTGGATGGGGCGGCATTTTCCCCTGACTTTTTGACTACAGGATAACGTCAGAAACAGTTAATAATACGTTTACAATAATAACCCAAAAAAGAACGAAAAAAAGAACGAAAAAGTTCATTTTGGGATCCATGAACTTCTAGTTCATAATTTGGAAGAATGAACGATGAACTGAACTAATTCATATTGAGTAACTTGAACTGAACTTTGAACTAGTTGCTAATTAAGGTGAAATTTTCCAACACTGCCCAGATGTGTGTTTGACCTGTTCTTTCTGCTCAGGTTCCTGTCGCTTCGTGGTTTGATGACATGTCCGACACCGAGCTGCTGGACCTCATCCCATTCTTTGAGAGGCTGAGCAAAGTGGACAACGTCTACACAGTCCTCAAGCACCAAGGGACTGCCAGCTAACAGTATTTCCACCTTTCATCTCAACCCGGAACAAAAAATTAATAAATTGGTAACAGCGGACAAAATGAAAAACGCACAGCAGCAAAGCTCCGGCACAGGCTCCAGCTATCACTGCCCACCAGGGACATGGACTGCTTCACAGCCCACAGAGCCTCTTCACCTTCCCAGTATGAAAACCTCCATGAGTCCCCAGAACTCGGATCACCTCCAGTCGCCTCTGGTGACGGCACTTCTCAGCCTGAGAATCTTCTAACTCTCCTAACAATTCATTGAACTATCATGAAACCAGCTGGAGTGAGTAAACGATGAAAGGACATTGGATAAATCCCCTGGACACAGACTGGGTACCAGATTTCTGGATTTACCTGAATCTATTTCTGCAAAGCCCAATACACACTTTGGTGAATAGGACTGAGAGGGTATACATGCAAATAAGCTTGATTAGCCTGGTCTTTGAAAGAACAGATGGGGATCAAGTACTCTGGGCATCTTAGAAATGTTTTAGAGTAGCATTGAAGTTGGAACACACCTTTTAAGGGTTACTTCAGATTATTTGAAATCAGGTTGTGTGAGGTACTTAAGCCAAGTCAGATAGTGGAAATAAACAGGAGCAATAACAGTACGAACATGGAATCTGATCATTAGTGGGTGGGCAGCAGCAAACTTGAGATGATTTTTTTCTGGTATCTTAAAAATATAGCATCTATAACAGTATATGATCAGCATTATGGGAACTGAATTAATTAAAGCCAAATTAATGCCAAATCAGTATCTCAGATATTAATTACATTTATGGTATATACCTAAGCGGCGTATCTAGTTGTTTTGTCATAAACATAATGGAACCTGCATTATGTTTTGCAAAAAAAATAAATAAATCACTGCATTTACTTTATCACAAAACTGTGTCTGGATTTCACATCCAAATACCTATAGATTTTTGGGTTGGACAATAAAAGTTCCTGTGGTTTGTATTTACTACAATATGAATAGGTTACTTGAATTATTTCTTGCAATCTTCCCCCAAACGAACCGTATGATGTATGCTAATGTTTGTGTTTTTAAGCTCTTCAGGAAAAAACACTTTAAAATTATGTGAATTGGAAATGATGCAGGTGCCATTACATTTGTACAAAAATGTATTTGCATATTTAATTGTCCAGCCAAAGTACACTTTGCTGTTGACTCCACCCACCTTTTCTTCTGCTCCTCCAAACTCTGACCACCAAGTAATACATCCACAGATTATGGATAAGTACTTCACACATCCCCACTTCAAAATGACAAACTAGCCTTGTAATTCTGCTAGTTATCATACTATACTGTTTGCTGTTGAAAGAATGTGATCCTCGGGCGTCATTTTAGAGATTTTAGAGCAGTATCGTCACATGTTTTTGCTAAATCATAACAGTGTTATGGACAATGTTGATCAAACACATTTTCAGAACCCAAAAGGGGACAACTCGCGATGTTAAATCCACTAAACAATACAATGAATGATTGGACAGCACTTTACAAGTAATCTGTCATTTTAGCAAAATTAGTCAGAAGAAAAAAAAAATCTGCAATGTGCCTTGTTATTTGTAGTTCAGTGTCAAAATAACAAAGGACATTTGGAAGCCTTTGTTGAAACTATTGCAAGAGTGTCACTGTTCATACATAGATGACTACAGTATGCCCCTACTCTGACACTAATGGAAATATTCAACCATCTGCACATGATGCAAAGAGCAGCTGCTACGTGAGTTTCCAAAGGTGGCACAAAGAGCGATGGACAGCCAACATGTAACATTATCTGTAGGTCAACACATGAGTCTGATCCCACAGAATAGAGGAACACAATCCACTTCTAATCCCACCTGGAAATTGTGAGAAGGTTGCACCAGAGCCATGGCTTCCCTGAAGAAGACGATGGTCGGCTGCTTATGGGTTTAAAAGCCACGAATGAAACTTGAATTCTTCAACAAAAACAAAAGACTGCGTTCTAAGATGGCAAACAGATGTGGCACAGTGTAAAAACAAGATACAGTTTTGTTGTCGTAAGCCTTAAAGATTTTGTTTTGTTTTTGCTCTCAAAACGGTACACATAGGCTGGGAACGATTTCAGGACTTTGTAATAAAAAGGTGTTTTGATGGAGAGAGCTGCTATAAGGTGATAAAAGCATGAAATGATTTAATTCAGACCAGATTTAAAGGAGAAATTCACCCTGACACTCATCAATACCAATTATGTTATGTCGCTGATAGTTCTGTTCTTTTGGATTGTACTTAGAATATCAAAGTATTGTATACAGTTCGAAAATAGGAGGCTGAGGTGTTTTCTGCAGCTTAAAAAAATACCAGAAATTGTTACGTTCGCTGTTTTAGTGCTACTGTCACTACATGTGCTAAAACCTTCTAGTCTCAGCATTGTTTCTAACTTGAATCAGAGGTTTTCTTTTGGTTCACCTCCTGATGAAACTGAAAATTCCATGTTTTTCTTGTCTTAACATGACGTTAATGCAGCATTAATAACATAAACTGGGGATCCAAGCAACTAATAGAGCTGTTTTTGCACCATTTTAGACTACACTTCTGTCTTTTTGCTACTTATTTAAATAAAGATTTAACTTAAAATGTAACTCATGTCCTCATTAGAAACCTATATTAGACACTCGTATAAAATAAGTTAAAAAAGAAAAACATGCGAATCCTCAATTTCACCACTTGTAAAAGCAAAAAATTTAATATGTAATTATTACTATTAGATTTCATATGATAGGAGACATGAAGTATATTTGCATGTGTAAGAATAAGTTTGCCCCCAATGCATTCTGGGTAATGTCGGAAGTCACCAACAAAAGCAGATATTCATTTAAAAACTTGGGTGATGTGAGGGTGTATTTCTCCTCCTGAGCCCAGAGGGGGTGTTACACATGACTTATTTTTTTGTTTGTTTTTTTTCCTACGTAGCTCTGCTGAGTGATGTCATGTTCAATTCTCTCCCTCACTAGCGTTGACAATATCTTTGACAGTCATGAATGAACACATGGATCTGATGACAAGCCTCTTGATGTAGACTTGCGATGAGACGGGGCAGACCATTTAAAAAAAAAAAAAAAAAAAAATTATTTAAAAAAAGAAAGAAATCCATCATATTAAGAATTATAACGTTATTTTTCTATGTTTAACAAATTGTCAATCAAATTAGCATGATCCTTTCCTAAATAATTACAGATTTTTTTGACAGGAGTGGTTCTCTGATTTGGTTTATTTACTGTTTTTTGTTACTAGACGTGGTTGGTGACTTCATATTTCGTCGGATTGCAAACACCAGCAGATGACTGAGAGGATAGTATCTACTGACGTGAACACATGATAGGGTAAATGTTTCACGTGTGTCACCATTACACCCTCTAATCTGTTGGTTTTGCAAATCCACATGTCAAAAACAGATATTTATAGGAAATTGTTATGTCAATTCTTTGCATTTTAAAACCGATGTGTCACTATGGGGCCCATTCGCTGATACTGTACTTCTTACACATTCAGTAGATATGTATATTTTGTTTTGCACAGTAATAAAAGCAAACAAATTTCATTAATATATGGAATATTCATGTTACTGTACTCATGATTGAATAGCTGTAACCTAATTTTTTTTGACCTGTTGTTTTATCATACCAAATTATATATGGACTTTATGTAATAATGCCATTTTCCCTTCATAAAAGCTAAATGAAAGATGTTTCTTGTGCAGTTTTTGTTCATTGTCTGTTCATTGTGTTTCTGTGAGTGATTCTGTTCAATATGTCTCGAGAATTATTTTCAAAACTCTTGAAAATGTACAAAATTGAAAACAAAAAATAAAAATATAACAATAGGCAACCAAACAAATCAAATAGTTGAAAAATTAACAAACTGGTCAATGACCCAGACAGGTTAAATATTTTCTGTCTTCATCACACATAGGACAATAAATATTGTGGTATTTTGATACACTGTGACTCTTCATCTGTCATATATGCATTATTTGCTGTACTTTAGATTACTTTACACAAATACAGTCTAACACTGTACATTAATTAAGCTGGATTATTTCTAGAAATTCCATAAGTGCAGGATTGTCTTTTTTGTGTTGTTCTGGTGGGAACGTTTGAGAATGGCAAACCTAATATTTTGTTCCAGAAACCCTTAAATCTTTTATTGTACTTGGTGCTCATAATATGAAACACTTTTGTGTCATTATTTGTGGTATTTCAGTGTTTGATCTTGTATTTTATATTAAGACATACAGTATTGCAAACATTTTGTCAGAAAATAAGTGTCATACTCTACAAACTTTTTATTTATTTTAAATAAAGCTTTATTTCAAAAACAAAAATCAAACCTACAACCGATCAGATCACCTGATTGACAGCTTGACAGCTGCGCCTGCCCAATCACAAGCTCAGAAAACAATATATATATATATATATATATATATATATATATATATATATATATATATATATCCAACACTTATCCAAAATGTTTTCACTAAATATAAATATTATTTATTTAACGTCTTATTTAATCAGGCGGCTCAATTCAGAACCAATTCTCATTTATGTTTCTTTTAGTGAACACTGGGACTTTTTTGATACTGAATTCCTTTTCAAATGTATAAAAAGGAAATAAATATTGGGCTGAATTGAGTTTCTTGACAGCCCTGGACACACACTAACACCCAGCAGAATTAATGCAGTCGAATAACCACTAGATAGCAGCACATCATCACATTGTCAGTTATGGAAAGTAACCCTTTTGCAGCTGCAATCCTATATTTACAGTATGGCTGAAAGATTCAACTCCAACTATTTATAACTTTATATTAGGTTTAATCATCAATCATCATGTTTAGTATCTGAAGTTGACTTTGGATATGTTTTTAGGTTTTAATTTATCTGTGAAATACTCTGTTTCTTCTGTTTTGTCATTTCATTATACAGTTCTGTGTAAAAGTCATATTCCAACATGTTTGTTGGTATAATAAATTATATTATTATAATATTATTCATTATATATATATTGACATTGCATAGAAATTCCCCCCAAAAAAAACTGCAAAAGAAAAGTTTTTAAAATAATCAGCTAAATCCAAAAAATAATCAGCAAACTGAACAAAACAATAAAATGACCAATGAAATAAACAAAAGAGAATAAAATAATCAATAAAATTAGCAAAATCAACAAAATTGAGCAACAAATGGTAAATGGACTGTACTTATATAGCGCATTTTATACACCACTTGGTGCCCAAAGCACTTTACAATTCCTCACATTCACACACACACTCATACACCAGTAGACGGCTGCTGCCTGACCCAACTGGGAGCAACTTAGGGTTCAGTGTCTTGCCCAAGGAGACTTTGACATGTGGACAGCTGGAGGCAGGACGCGAACCGCCAACCCTTCGATCATTGGACGACCTGCTCAGCTATATCCACTGTTTAATATCCACTGTTGTAATCCACTGATATTTTATATCAGTGGATTTTTTTTGCCCTAAAATTGTACATGTCCTGACCTGAAGAAAAGAATAAAATCTGAAGTGGAAACAGAAGATCAGTATGAGGTTGGAGGTGGAAAAATGCATTATGTCGCATGAAAAGGACAAAGGTGAAGAACACTTGGGAAACAGAATTCATGATATTTAAAATTCTGAACACCAACTAAAATGTGCACATTCTAAAGAAATGAAGATAAAGACTAGGATCGGTCTCCCAAGTGTACCAAAAATGCACTACTACGGACACTCGACAATGACAAAATATTTGCAAGTATAATTAATACATTTTAATTTTAACAAAGTGATATTGGATCATTTCTCACGGCGCACCTGACAATCTCTCATGGCACACTAGTGTGCCGCGGCACAGTGCTTGATGCTGCCATAAAAGAAGAACAACAATGAGTGATGAGTTCCTTTTATCAAAGTTGAGAAGGTGAGAAAACGTCAGCAATCTTTAAATTCTTTTTTACAGAAGTGACAACACTCATTAAGATCCATAATCCCCGATTTTGTACTGACCTATTGCATACAGAGGATTAGAAAGAGCCCACCTCCTCTGCTTATGAAGCGTTTCTAGATACATGTATGTATACATGTAATGAATAGGGATAGGGTGGCTATGCTATATTTTTGGTGCTTTTTTGGCACACTTGGTGCTTAGTAAGGGCTTTTCTGGTAGGAACGCCCAAGCGTTAAGTCAACCTGTCAGGAACAATAATACCCTCCCACCCCTAAGTGAACAGACCCTCATTGGTTTCTGTCTCAGACACCTTTCACCCACACCTCGTCTTTGACCAAATTAATCAAGACCTGGAGCATCTCTTCCTCAGGAAACACTTAAAAGGGTTCATTTCATGTTGCAGATCAGATCAAGATCAAGCTGGAATAAATGACATGGAATCACTGACGGGGCATGTTGTTTAATGGATGAGGGATGAGTGGGTGAGTGAGTGGGCGCTGTCAGGCCTCTGGAGAATGATACAGAAAAAAGTACAACAGTTAACCATGAGTCTGGTCTGTAAAGTGGGCTGGTGTGTGGAAGACAGGCAGCCATGCCCGCTTTGTAACTTGCTTCATTGATCCGTCACATTCTCATTAGGTGGTGATCAATGCTGGAGGAGGACAGCGAGAGGACAATTAACGTAGTCTTGATGACTCAGGTTGGTTCACTGTGGGTCTCTTGAGCATTTCCAGTCACGTGATGCCAACACTTATCCAAAATGTTTTCACTAAATTCACATGGGAAATGTACAAGTGTTCAAACTAAATAAGTCATTTTCAGTAGCAAACACTTTTGCTGTATCAGGATGTTCGAAAAATACTGGAGTTTGAAAAGTGAGTTACCAAGTCGGATGATGCGATTGTAACTGAATTTCTCAGTGGATGTAAATGACATTAAGGCAATTAAGACACACCCCTTCAGGAAGTCAACAGAGTCACCATGACAACATGTACGTTATTGTAATAAATCAGAGTTTCATACACACGTATGAAATGTTCTGAGCTGCTGCATGGTTGTGGTCCATATAATCTCTGGGTGGTGTTGTCCTCCTGCTACTTCTCTGCTTCAAATCAAACCAAGCAAAGACACTTTTGTTCAGTCATTGTTGCACTACACGAAAGGGCGTGTAGTGCCACCTAGTGCCTGGGAGTCCAATGTACCTCACTCAATAATTTTAATTTCTCTGGTGCATGTAAACACGGACTTCTGGGAAACTCCAGTTCGATTTGATTATACTCGTGTATATTTTTTAAGGATATTTTGTAGACGTGAACATTTTCGTCATGTAATTTTTGCTTTTATTTCACTTTAGCTCATATTGGACTGAATGTGGCTACTTAACTAATATGACTTTGATCATTTATCATACACAAGGTACTTTCCATCTCCAAATCTCCTCTTTTTTTCTCTGATCTCAGACCATCTGAGCTCAACTGAACCCAATGCTCCCAGTGGCTGCAGCTTCACAGAGTTTCATTTGTTTTTTCTTTATCTTTCAGCGTCCTTTCGTCTTCTCCAGGGGCGAAAGTAGCCCGGCCTGGTTTCCACACAGATGTACTCCCAAACAAAGCCCAGATTCATCCTCCAGCTTTTCATCTCACCACCTGTTTTACATTTTCAAAAGCTGCTCAGTGCACGTCAATTAGTCCCACAAGAACAAAGGAAAACGCAGCAAGGACATTTGAGATAATACTCCTTAGATCAGGCTTTCAGTCCCATCACCCTGTGACTATACTCAGCTCACTGTCATGCAGGTTGAAGCCGTTTACTCAGACATTTTTAGACTTTAATACGGGAAAACTTTAAAGATTGAATTTTCTCTTTTTAATGAACCATCTAATAACCTGGACATTCATGAACAGTTTTAATTAGATTTTGAAGAGGTGGTTTAGAGATGGATCACTCCTGAAATATTGTGTTTGCAACATCACAAAACGACTCAAGATACACATATACTTTCCACTTTATAATCACATTTGCACTCTGAATTATGTAATGTTGTTTTATTTATCATATTGATAATCTAGTTCTAGTAGGCTACTAATTGCTTCTTCTAATTGTGTTTTTATATAGTTTATATACACTATACACTATTAAATTTAATAGTTTCTTTTCAGACGGGAGCCTGGGATACAAAACAATGACAAATATATAGTCATAATATAGTTTTTTATTATTCTATTTTATTGAGATACATATTGCATGTATCTGCTTGGTTTAAAGTATTATCTTTGCTTACTTAGTTTTTTAAATCCATAATCATGGTGTTTTCACTGGTGTTTGTGGGTTTGTTAGTTAGCAAGATAACGCAAAAAACAAAACAGCTGATCTGCATTGGTGGAGTCTGCATGCTCTGAGTGCTTATCTAATTTTAAATGTCTACCTCTACATTTCTAGCTTCTTCATTTTTCAAGCTCTGAAAATGTGTAGTGCTATGAAAAACAATGTATCATTGGTTTGTATTATGTAAACTATACACAGCCTTAAAGTTTGCTAATGATGTCGAAATAGAACATTGTGGTGAATACTTATCAAAAAAGCCATGTGTGTGTATAAATAAAAAAATACATCATCTGTTAATTAGGGCAGAATTTTTTTTATTGTGATAACACAGTGTGGAACATTCATATTGCAAACACGTGCAATAATTTACTTTCTTTTGTTCATTATCTTTAATCCAGGTATGTCTGACCATTGACTGAGGTCAAACACACCTGGATTAATTACTTTGTCCAATAATGTAAGACAGGAAACAAATGAGCCGCATTAACTTCAAGAAGTAGTAGAGACGTGCAAAATTTTCTGGCAAAAATGCTGAAGTAATGCTACTGCTGCTGAAGTTTAGTTATTAATGTTGAAAAGATAGGATTATTTTCAGAGCACAACTTTGGGCAAGGGTTGGGCACTTGTATTTAAAGATTAAATTTTTATTAGCAATATTGACAAAAACCACACAAACAATTGAACATTGTTTTATTAAAGGTCTTAGGTAAATGGTGATTTGTTATTACGAAACACTGTTGCTGCATCCAGTTACTGCAACTCAGGGCCGGCCCAAGCTTTACTGGGGCCCTAAGCGACCCCCCCCCCCCCACACACACACACACACCAGTCTCCTCAGCATCCGAAGCTTTCATCGGATAGGCTACAGAGACTATGTGTACAAAACATATCCACTACCATTACCATCATTTATAAAGTGCTTAAAGTATGCCATTGTCATTCTGACTCTTTAAACCTTAATTATGACGCAAACTCGCCTCATATGAATGTGTACATTGAATTATTTTCATATTTGTAAAAGCAGCAGAAAACACACTGAATTTCAAAGTCGAACAGTTTAATTTTGCTTCTTTTTTAAATGCAAAAGAGATGTGCAAAAAATACAAATAATAAATAAGACAAATAATAAATAAAAATAAATAACAATAATAACAAATAAGATGACTAATAACAATAATAACATATTTGGGTGTGTTTGGCTAAAATGTTCTCAAGTGACCAAATTGAACTATTTTATTACTAATTTATTAATTATTTGTTGTACAAACCTGAAATTTTACACAGTAAATGTTCAGAGATGGACGGACAGATTCATGATTTACAGTGTCATGGTGAAATGACATCTTGTGGGTCTAAATTGACTTTGAAGTCAAACAAGTATATATATATATATATATATATATATATATATGACCAGTGAATTAGATCAAGAGAAATAAATGATTTTTGCTGAAAATGTTTAAAATACAGGGATAATATTAGAATAAATGGTGATAAATCAATTAAGAATGTGCTAGAAAAATAGTGCTGGGTTTTTATGGGTTAATGCTTTCTAATAGAAATCATATATATATATATATATATATATATATATATATATATATATATATATATATATATATATATATATATATATATATATATATATATATATATATATATATATATATATATGTGTGTGTGTGTATATATATAGAGATTGATTTTAATCTTAAACTGGTATGCTCTGAGATGTACATAAATACAATATAGGTCTGATTTACAGAAAATGTTGTCCATAGTGCACCTAAAACTTGATTATGGCTCAGTTAGTCATCGATGATATGACAATAGATTTAAACTCCCTCATTAGTGCTGGAGTAAGGGTGCCTGTCTGTTTAACCATTTGTTTTCCATAGAGGAAGAACAGAGGAATTATCATATGACATTGTTGGTTTTTAGGAGCTCTGTTGTGTTGTGTTGTGCCATGGCTGTTTGTCTGTGTGTGTGTACGTGTATGTGTGTATCCCAGAGTTCAGAGATTACTTTATTAAGTGTACTTTATGCTTAAACTTTTTCCCCGCTAGGGAAATGTTTGTGAAACTAAAGTAAATACTGTATATGTAGAATATATACAGTAAAGGAAAGTTATGCACACTTTCTTGAGATTTTCTTACTTTCAGACTTGTGTGGGGTAATTAGTTCTAATCTAACACTTCAATGATGACCTCTCCTACAGGTTTCCAAGTCTTAGTGGATACTGAACACATTCTTCCTCTCCTTTTCAGGTCAACCTGAGGGAAAGCACACTTACTGATTTGTTTGGTAACTGTAATACATGTTTGTGTCATTAATGATGTTCATGAAAACTAAGGATTTTCTTGCCATGAGTTTAAGTGTTGTCACATGTATGTACATGTGCTTGCGTAATCACAGACAGATGACAGATATCTCAGATATCTGGTTTCCACACCTCCTCATGTGGTGTGTGATGTGCTCCCATGTTCTGTGTTTTCTCCCAACCTTAAATATCTCAACAGGTAGTTATGGTGTTCTCTTCTCTTCCTGGTGCGGCACTACCGATGGACAGCATTGGAAGCAGCGGCGGGCTCTTCTGGGTGCCCCTGACGACACACTCCATGGTCAGAGTGGCTGAAAGGTCTACTAGATCCTACCAGATCCTACCAGATCCAGTGTCCCACCACCAGAGGTTCCTGGGAGGACCACCAGCTGTTGGGCAGGGGGGAAGCACAGGAGGATACAACCCAGACAACGAGGGAGGGAAGCGCAGAGGGAAACGCGATGCAGATCGGACGAGGGGATGCAGAGGACAACAGAAAGGTGACGTGCCAAGTCACCATCCGACGTTGTAGATGTCCTGAGGACGTCGTCATCCACTTTGCACTGCATGCACTCACACCCACATGACTTCACTGGCTGAAACCTAATGGTCATAAGGTGAAGCAGTGAAGTCTCATATATCCTGTCCTTTGCCTGGTCACTGGGGAGTGACTGAAGACCCCTTGGCCTCTCATTTACACTTATTTAACAATGGTCAGCACGACGGCCATTAAGGGAGGAGGGTGTGCCCTGACGGCCATCCTCTCCCTTTTCCTGCTGTGGTATCTGCAGTTGGAGGGAACTGTTCCCTTTACACACCCAGGTGAGCAGCATCAATGGATGAGACACTCTCTACCTCGTCCCCCACGTGATCTCCACATGATTGATCATCACGATCACACGGACAATGTGTGGTGGAGAAAGACATGTGATTTAATGCGAAGAATCACAAATCAATCTTGTTATGTCTGTGGGTTGTTGCCCCACAGCACTCACAAAGATATTCTGCTCTTTCTGGTTCCTGTACCGATCAATCACAGTCTGCTCATGCTGATGAAGGGGACATTGCGTGGGTGGTCAGATGCTACTTTGATCTACCCATGGCTGAATTGGAAGCCAACTATGGTCTTCAGAGACCCCAGAAAATTTTCCAAGTTGACAAACTCATCTGTGTGCAAAAGAATGTTGTTTTCCACTTGAGAAATGCTTCAAATCCTTTGTATGTTCCACAGTTGTGTTTTCACTCACCTGTAACTAAACACACACACTATCAGCTAGGTCATACAGAGGGGTGTAAAATTGTCGTGAATGGGTCTGGTGGGTTAGCTAATTGTGGGAACAGAATGGATAATGTTACCTTTCCTATGTCTGGCTCATCACGACCAGATCCGTTTATAGTCCTGTTTAACATCACTGCACTATTGGGCACTGCTTCACCTTCACAACATTATGATGTTACTTCTAACACTACTGTCACATTCAATTCTACTGTGGCCATTATACCTTCCAATGTAGGTTATGGTTGTCCCACTGATATGGTGTGGACATGTGGCAGGAGATCATATCTGTACCTGCCATCACGGTGGGCGGGCACCTGTTATTTATCTTATCTGCTCCCCGCGCTCTCCAAATTGACCATTACCCCGCTCTCGCGGGCTTAAGCATGCGTTAATTTGATACTGATACTGATACGTAAACATTTCGTTCATACATCCCTGAGTGGAAGGTTGTCTCCAGAGACATGTTGTGGTTACAATGGTATGAGAAGGACAGTGTTTTTCCTTCTCATACCACCCTCTGAATGTTTAGGGAGTATAAAAGAGCTGATCATCAGAACATCTCACGACAGCTCGTGTTCTCACTTGCATGCAAGTTCCAAATTAATTTGTTCATCTCTTCAATAAATAATTGTTTCTGATTTGAACAGTTTTCTCTCCCTGTGTGATACAAAACTTCCACGACAATATAGATGTGTGTCCTGATGTTTTGTTGAAGTCATCTATATGAGTGTTTATTCTGTGTGTGTTCATGTGCTTGTCTGCATACATATAATTGTACATTCATGTGTGCATATGTATGAGGACGTTAATATCATGTATGGTCTCTGTAGAATTCATAATGACAGCATCACACAACAGTGGAAATAACACAGAACAGTTAATTAACTCCCTGGAGATGATACTAATTATTCATCTCTACTGTTTCTTTTCTGTCTTGGTAAAAAAAAAAGTTGTTGCATTGTTTCTAGAGACATGAAAAATAGATTGATATTAGATTAGTATTTGAACACTTGGCTTAATATTTAGTTGAATTATAAATTTTTCACTGTTATTGCAAAGAGAAGATCCTCTCAAAATTCACAATGTGTGTTTTTATATCTCTCACGTACTGATTACTTAGTTCTTTTTGGGCAGGAAAAGAGAAAATACACATACAGGAAATCGAACTGTTATCATTTAATGCATGTGATTGGGCAACTGAATAATCAGCTCTTTACTTCCAACATATATTGATTACATCTGAAAACATGTCTAATGTTATGAAAAATTAAGTCTTCCTCTCATGTGAAAAGACATCATAGACATTGAAAACAACATTATATATTTATTATTACATTATTTATAAACCCCTCTGTAACTAAATAATTTTGCCACTGTAGACCAAACGGATGTAATATCTAGTATCATGTCGCTCAAATCTTACATCCAATTCCAATAAAACCTTTTAAAGAAATTCTGCCCCTAATTCATTAACACTTCACGAATTACTGGATATGTGCTGCAGTCATTTAAATATGCTGTTATTAAGCCAATTCTGATAAAAGCTACCCTAGATCCTGACATACTAGCCAATTATAGGCCTATATCCAATTTGCCCTTCCTCTCAAAAGTTCTAGAAAGAGCAATAGCTAAACAGCTGTGTCAGCACCTGTAGGATAATAGTTTATTTGAACAGTTTCAGTCTGGCTTTCATGTTTATCATAGCACTGAAACCACATTAGTCAATCATATTAGAATGTGATATAGTTATTGGAGGAGCAGCTCCCTGCTGGTTTAAATCATATTTATCTAATCACTACCAATTTGTGAACAATCATCGCTGTTCTCCAGAGTAAGTTATAGCGTGACTCAAGGGTCAGTCCTTGGGCCTGTTTTTTTTACGTTATATATGCTTCCTTTAGGTAAGATCATTAGAAATAATGGCATTCATTTTCATTGTTCCGCGGATGACAAACAGCTATATTTATTGATTAAACCTGATAAGACCAGGCAAATAGATCCAGCTTTTCATAAATAATAACTAGTTAAAAAAAGTACAAAATGCTCAAAATCATTTTCAGCAAAGACGTTTCTGCTTTATTCTCGAGATAGAAAAACAAAGAATCAAATAATAGATTCAGACAGTGTGTTTTCATTCCTTCCTCATCTGATTACAGAATATCTCAGTTTTCTTTGAAATCTCCTCTACTCATGAACCTATTCATGAACCCAACAGACTTGGATTTTATGTGTTAATATAATAATTTATTACAAATATCATTATCATAAATCTTACTTTTTTAAATCAAAAGTAAACATGATTTTTCTTGTAGAATTTAGTTTGAAATGGAATAATGTGTTGAATGTGAAGAATTTTCATGAAACCAAAAACAGACTGATAAAGGGGAAGTGTGAGGTAGAGGATGATGAACACTAAATAAAAGGAAACAGGATGAGTAGAATGTAGCAAGAGGTAGAGACTGTCCGAAGAAGAAAAACAAGGGCTTCAGTTTATTATTGAGCAGCTGTTTCCACTCCATGATCCAAGACTCCAAAGGCAGATGCTGGGGTTTAAAGACTCCCCCTCAATGTTGCATTAAAACCAGACATCTGAAACCTTTTCACATCCAAGATGAATGCCTGAGTTTGAGTTCCCAGACTGGAAACGGTGTCCGCTCCGGTTTCCACAGCAGAGACTGTTCAGACGGCAAAGTCTCCGTAGCCGGTGGGGCAGAAGGCGGCGCTGCGGAGGATGTCCAGGCAGTTGACGAGGATGAGTGTCCCAGTCAGGTGCTTCCATCTTTTAGTGATGGGGTTCCTCATCCTGTCCAAACCTGTGTGAAGCTCCTGGATCACATCGCGGTAGCTGTCACCGATCTGAGCTGCCCACGTCAGGAGGAAGTCATAAGCTGGTTTCCACATGGACTGAAGGATCCAAAAGGAAAAACATACATGATTACATAACCAGGTTTAATATTTTTACTATTTTTTTTTTTTTTTACTTTTCTTTTTGTTTTCATTGTAAGATGTTATTATTTCACAATGACGTATGTATATATTGGAAGCAATTTTCTCACAGTTTATCACTTATTAATGTGTTGGGAAACAACAAATAACAAAATATGTTGTTGTTCTTTTTTAGCAGAGTGATTTATAATAACATGTTAACAGATTACTGAATACAAGTAGGGTCCAGTTGTCTTGCGAATGTTGCTCAGTTGGTAAAGCGGGTCATCTAGTGACTAAAGGGTCAACAACAGTGGGCTTTGGCTGCCCACATTGTCCTTGGGCAAGACATTGAACCCTGATTTAGGCTCCCAGTAGGACTGACAAAATTCTTAGAAACCTACTGGTGTATGAGTGTGTATGTGAATGGGTGAATGTGAAGCTAATGTAAAGAGCTTTGAGCATCATGAAGGTGGAAAACTATATAAGTGCAGTCCATTTGTCAAACATTAGGCCCCATCTTTTTCTTGAGTAGCATTGCTTTTGCAGATTTAACATCAGAGAAGTTCCTTTGTTTGTTGTAGTATTATGATGACTAAATCTCCATACAGGAAAAAGACTAATCATTAACTCTTCTTTACTAATCATTAACCCTTATACTGCTGATATTTTTAATTAAATATAAAAAGGGAGGTACTTTGACTATAACTTATATACCCTTGGCCATATTGTTGTCTGGTATTGTGTTCTGTTTTAATAGTTATTTATATATATAATAAAGCATGATTTGTGATTAATAAAAAAAAAAACAAAACAAACAAAAACTAGAAATCCATGCCAAGTGT
The DNA here is from genome assembly GCA_020466265.1 of Siphamia tubifer. Taxonomy (NCBI): domain Eukaryota; kingdom Metazoa; phylum Chordata; class Actinopteri; order Kurtiformes; family Apogonidae; genus Siphamia; species Siphamia tubifer. The sequence continues at coordinate 17,655,511 of CM035784.1, forward strand.
GGTAACTTTACGAATCATATGCACTCTGGGATCTTGTCAAATCATGAATACATCATGATCATGATCATGTTAAATCATGAATACATGTTGAAAATGGCAAATCTCTGCTGTGATGATGCAAAAATTCAATATGGCGTCAGACCAGAAGTCCTGAGTCGATTCGAACTTGGTGTGTTTCTTCTTCTACAGAAGAGTCTCCTTCTACATGCCAAATTTCAGAACGATCCATCAAGAATTGGCAATGTTAGACTGAGAACAGTGGAAATGTGCATGCACACACACACAGACAGACAAGACAGAAAAACAGACAAACCATTAAAGAAATATAACTTCAGCGTATCTATGATTCATTCAAACATATAAGGCCCAGGTGGGGCTGGATCTAGGCATGGGCAAGGTTGCAATGCCCCACTAATTGCCAAGGCGCCCCCCCCCCAACAAGATGGCATCACAAAAGAAAAAATCATACCACTGGCATGAAAGAAAAAGCCCCCCCACACACGGACCCCGGATCCACGGTCATCTGGTCATATGACAATAGGCAGAGTTTTGGGGATATAAACACGACGCCTTATGGTGCAGGCGAGAAATCCGCCCCCTGGCAATTCTCTTGCCTCACCTGATTCTAAATCCAGGCTTGGCACAGGGGCCAAATCCAGCCTGCCAGAGGGTCCAATGTGGCCTTTAGGATGATTAACACTAGGCCACATGTCCAACTAAGCAAAAAGAAATTTGAAGTAAGCTAAATTGTTTGCAATATTTGCTCCTTCCTCATACAAAATGCCTATCACAAAATTTGTGACAAAAGTGGAAAGTAAGTCAAGTGTAAGACAGGTGTTTTACTAATGGAAACATTAGCTCAGTTGTTGATAGAAAAAATTTAATGTAATATTAACATGTGCATGCACCAGAAATAATTACTGACTAGTTTTCTTTCATATGTTGTCCCTGGAAGTTTAGTGTTGAAAGAAAGTTCTGTATGTATATACAGCAAAAACACAAAAATAATTACATATTATGACATGGCCAAGAACGCAACACAAGAAGGTTTAACCAATAATAACAATGCATAATTTAAACACATAAGATAACAAACAGATAAACAGCACACAAACACTAATAAGAGGTTGTTGTTTTCTGGTGCCACATTAATCCTAATGCTTGTGCATATTTGCTGGCAGTGATGCCTTAAACTGTATTTAGAATCACATCTGTCACAACAGGATGCATCTACCAAAAGAATATCTGATTGTTTGCCATTCATTGAGAAATTTATCAATATGGAGCAGCCAAAAAGGGTTCCACCGTGTGCAACCATTTTGATGTCATATCGGAGGATAAGATATTTAAGAGGAACAGGATGAAAATAAGGAGATTAAAACGGTTTCCACTTGATCTGAATTATAAGTCACTACTTGTGTTATTTTCTGTAGGTTAAATGCACAGGATCATCTGTGTCATCATGTGAGTGGGTGTTTTCTACTAATGACTAACTACTAATTTGTATAAATAAATAAAAATCCCAATCCACAAGCATCCTCATTCACAACACATTCAGTTAGATTTTCATGTTACGATACATCATTTATTTTCAATGGAAATATGAAATGCAATTCTATTTACTAGGACACCAAATTGGTGTCAGTTGAGTCTGTCAACGAGGTTACTTGTAGGGATTTTTAAGGCCCAGCAGGTATCAGTATTTAGTGACACGGAATTGATAATGTGGCAACACACCTCAACTTGGCTTCACTCAGTTTTGACACTAGTAAGACTCAAGTTTTCAGGTAAACCTTTGAGAACTGAAGAGGGATGATTGGAAAATGGTGGCTATGCAGTCACTGTTATTCAAATGTGCTCCTAAAGGCAGGCAAGCTCAATTGTGGGAAGTACTAAAACAAGGTGTGAAATGTAAAAGAAGCCTTGGTCTTCTTCTTTCAAGAGAAAGATCAGTCAGAAGCAAAGAAGATAAGCCCTGTTTTCCATTATTGCAGTTCAGAACAGTAGACATTTCATATAAAATGCGAAAAAACTGTCAAAAATGTCCATCCAAAATGAATTTGGTCATGTTTACGTGGCTATAACTCCCAAACGATACATCATTTTATTTTGCTGAAAATAGGAAAAATTTGTCAGATTGGCCCAGAGATTACACATGTGGTCTCATAATTCCTCCCCTCTCGCTCTCTGTATGTGTTTACCTTTACCAGAGTATCATCCAGCTAGGTTTTGTGCCGCTGCTTGTTCTGAAAACATGTAGGGAAGAAAATGAGGCTTTGTTTCCACAGAGAGCACAAGAAGCAGTTTTATCCACCATTTTTTTTTAAGTTTGTGCAGCAGCTACTGTGGCGCCCTCTTCTCTTGTAGATGCTAGACTACTTCAGATTCGCTGCAATGGAGGGCAGGCTTAACCCCACGTGGGTGTCGCTAAAGCCCATCTGACGTCAGATGGGCCGGCTTTTTCTGGGACCCTTGTTCCTCTCGTTGTTTTCTGTGTATGCAGCCAGTGGAGGTGACAAATTACTTTCAAAGGCAGCATGTAATGGTAAGTCAGGGTGACCCATCAGATTCCAAAAGGAGTGTGGAAAAGTGGTTTTCAGCGGAATGAAACCTTTAATGGGACCAACAACAAAAAATTGCCTTTTTTGCCAACGTGACTGCTTCACCATCCTTTATCACATGGACTTCATTTAAACTTTAAAACACAGGCATTTTTGTCTTCTCCACTGGATGTGATTCTCATGAGGGTGTGATGTATGGTTGTCAATAGAGAACTCATGAAATCCACCCTGAAATGGCCAAAATTGGACTTTTTATCAGTGGATGATGTCATCGCTAGAGCATGAGAGAAGCAAAAATTCACCTGAAAAATGTCTCAATAACTCACGCTCACGGCAAAACCATAAATACTAGGCAAACAATTTTTTCCACAAATGTTGCCATGGTTCTGAGAATTCTAACAAACCAGGGTTTGAAGATCTCACTCTTTTTAAAGTGAAATGACAGGAACCTGTTTGGGATGATGTCAGGGCTTTCTGTCCAGTATAAAAATAAGTTCAGTGTCTTTTAAATTGCCCTAACTCGGTTATTTTTCACAGTACAGACATAAAAAGTTGTATTATATTAAACCGAAGTCATTAATGCCCTAATAAATACATATTGGATTTTTTTTTTTTTTTTTTACGTACTTCGTTGTCCAACAGGCCATTTTTGTCACGGTGTGGTGCCTCATAGGCCTCCATTTGCTGCCTGGACACACGGGCCAGCTTCTCTGCCAGCTCCCTCCACCGGGACGCCACCTCCACAGCTGTGGTCAACAGGACAAAGTCCAAAACCAACCTGGCAACCAGACCCTGGCAGTCCATTTTCAGCAAAGCCTGAAACAGATGACAATATGTGGATTGGTTACTGGAACGGCACTGCATTCAATGTCTCCATGGATTATAGTAGTTGTGTAGGTGTCTATAAATAGCCTTGCCCCTCAGGCTGCCGCTGTAAATATGGTCTTACTCAACTAAAAGCTTTAAATATACTGAGCATTAGTGAAGGCAGCCGACTGGAAAACACACTGCAGAGGAGGTTTATATTTTCCTCCTTTGTGACTGCCAGAATGGAAAACATATGTTAATGATGAAATGATGAAAACTATTTGTGTTTTCACTCAGAATTAAGACATCAGTTTCTTTTGCAGTTCTGGAGTGAAACGAAAAAGTGAAGAAAAGCTGCAGTTGCATCGGGTTCCTCCAGTAGAAGAACATGGACGATGCTGCTAAACGAAATCCTGTCAAGACCGCATGAGACCATCTGCAGTCTTTTTTTTGTTTGTTGCACATTTTCAGTTTGTTTGTTGGCATTTTTTTTTATCTTAAGTCTTTTTTGTTTTTACATTTTCATTATGTGTATTCGTTATTCATTATTTTGTCTTACATTAGATCTTGAAGTTTTTTTTGTCTATCATTTTTATCTTGCATCTTATTTAACAATAATACAGTATTTTTGATTTTACACCATTTTTATTTTGCAACATTTTTGTTTGTTTTTGTTTAAAGTCTCGTTTTGGTGTTTTACCTTGTTTAATCTTTATTAAGTATTTTCCTTTTTTTCTTTTACATTTGTTATTTTGTTTCATTGTTTTTACAACACTATTAAAAAGCAAAAGTTGTAAGAAGGGTAACCCCTTAATATACACTATATATACAGCTGGTATGACTGGAACCTGTTTTTTTTCATCCTGTGAGAGGAATTGGACTCCTTGGCATCCTGTTTTGACACATCTAACACATTATATCTCATGTGATCTGTAACAGCAATGTTTTATTGAAATTATTTAAGGGTAAGAGTATTGTGATGTTGTATTTGTACTGGGGCTGTTTTTGTGAGTGTACTGTGTCCCGTCTACATTGTGTGTACTCAGGGGTGTGTACTCAGGGGTGTGAGCGACCACAGTGTCTAGCCTTCCTGTTACCCCCTCCTGTGGTGAAACATTTCAGGTTCTTCACAGGGTTTTTTTTCTCCTGTTGGCCATAGTGAACACCTGTGGACTTGTTCCTTCAGTGTTTATTCAGGCCTAGATGTGCTCTCACACTCTAGTGTCAGGACTGACTTTTTCTGAAGAAATTTATCAAAATTGATCAAACTTTTCAGTGAAAATCAGGTAGTTGCATATATAGATTGAAATGTATAATTTTTTTTTTTTTATTTTGGCAAGAAAAACAAGAAAAAAGGGCAGCATGGTGGTGCAGTGGTTAGCACTCGTGCCTCACAGCAAGAAGGACCCTGGTTCGAATCCCACACCAGACCTTTCTGTGTGGAGTTTGCATGTCCTCCCCGTGTCCGCGTGGGTTTTCGCCGGGCACTCCGGTTTCCTCCCACCATCCAAAGACATGCACTGATAGGTTAATTGGTTACTCTAAAATTGCCCATAGGTGTGAATGTGAGAGTGATTGTTTGTCTATGTATGTCAGCCCTGCGATGAACTGGCGTCTCATACAGGGTGTACCCTGACTTCGCCCATTGTAGCTGGATTAGGCCCCCAGTGACCCCCGCGACCCTAGTGAGGATAAAGCGGGTTCAGATAATGAATGAATGAATGAACAAGAAAAAACTTGACAAGAAGTTAAATTACATCACTAGCACTCTGAAGTAGTACACATTTGCACAATAGCTCATATCGTAAAGCATAAGTATGTGAATGAATATTTCTTTACTATGTGTATGCATGTGTATACATATCTGTATAGGTGTGTATATGGGCGTATGTATTTGTGTATATTTATATTTATATATATATATATATATATATATATATATATATATATATATATATATATATATATATATATATATATATTAGGGCTGTCAATCGATTAAAATACTTAATCGCGATTAATTGCATGATGATCATAGTTAATCACGATGAATCGCAAATTAATCGCATATTGTAATACTTTTTCAACATGACAATAGACAATGCTTGCTTTATGCAAAAAACATGTTTATTTATTGCTACAATGAGAAATACTCTCAGTTCAAGTAAGTAACATATGCAAACTGCATAGTAATGTTTATTAACACAGTAGTGTGTTGAACATCACACACCATTTAAGACAAAAGAATGCACCTCAATGCACTGCATAGCAATTTTGCATCATATTCAAAACAAACAGGGTGATGCACAAAATGACTTAAAGCGTGCATGAGTGTTATAGAACATGACTCAAATGATAGTGCAGTCAGCCTATACCCTATAAACCCAATTATATTCAGCAGAGGCTGAACAACCCAGCCTCCATCTCCTCTGACCAAATAAACTTAATTAAACACCAGCCTCCATTTCTTCTCTTTTTTTAACAGACCAAAGTATTACCATTATCAAATGGGCTGTGTCATAGAGAAATGGTGATAGCTCGCTGGATATGGCATAGTCATACGTTTCGTTTATTAATATAACATGCGCTCTAGTACGCTTTCTAGCACATGTTCTGGCACGCTATCACGCGTACAGCCATTGTGCGTGTCAGAAAAGTGTAAAGTGTGATAGCATGCCAGAACGTGTGCTAGAGCACGTTATGGAACGTGTGATATAATAAACGGAACATGTGCCTATGTGAACACTTTGGGTTGCCACACTCCGGTCAGCACCACTGTCCTAGTCTGTTGGTGGCATCGACCTCGGTGCATTGCTTCCAGTTTTCCAAGTTACGGAAATGCCCGAGGTTCAAATGCCAACTGCGTTAATCGCGCTTTTAAAAAAGGAGTGCCGTTAAAGGCACGTTGCGTTAAGTGCAGCTATATATATAGCTCAGTTCACAAAGACAACCAGATAATGACTTATTATATGGAACTGAGATAATGTGGTGATTTCATTGGGTTTTTCTTCAAACACATTCAATCGTTTATTCTTTGAATTGTCTGTAAATGAAAGGATCACTTTTTCATACAGAGCTGAACACAAATTTCTAAATAGGCAAAATTCTAATCCATTATATAATATTTAGGGCATAAATTGCATTCAGCAAGACTTAAAGCAAAGTAGGACAATGCCTTAAGGAGATGAGTGACTGTGGTTTGTCTGATGCATTACTGTCATATACACACACATATATATATATATATATATATATATATATACACACACACACACACACACAGTCTGCTTTCATGTCCATAAATAACTTCCATATAAGGACATGATGCCATTTCTGTGAAGTGAAATTAAGCTGCTGTTTAAAGACACCCCTTCAGGCCTTCACTGGGCCTGTTTTACATGACTTTTTATTCCGGTTTAATTCAGAATAGAGGTTAATTCTTCTTTAAGATGCCACCTAATTCCAGTTATAAATGACTATTCTCAATTAGACTTAATTCTGAATAAAATCACTGGTTCATTCCACTTTTAATTCTGAATTAGATAATTAATACAAAATTGTAAATAGTTAATTTCTGTTTAACATTATTCCTGTCATTCTGCACATGCTCCTGGTCACATTTCACATTGATGGCACACATATTCCATGCTGCTGGTATTAGTATGTTGATTTGGTCGAGCTGCTGCTTCACAATTATTACAAAATTACTATAAAATCACATGTAGCATCTGGTCTTAGTTGAAAGCCTGGTCCTAGTTGATAGTTAAAATGAAAGCAAAACATTTTCTTCTGGTAGACATCCAGACATGAAGCGGTCATTCTGTCCAATGTCCAATCTGTATCTCCAGCTCTGAAAGCTGAATTAGCTAGAGCAGAATAGACCTTTTTTCCATGGAAACCTTTATTCGGAACAAGTATTGAGAGAATGCCTAATCTCGCCCCTATTTTGAGCCAATCTCAAGTTTCTATGACAACCCATTCTTGAATTACAGCCAATAATGTGATTCTGACCTTTCTGCTGAATACAACCTTGACCTTTGACATTTACTCAAATGGACAATTGCGTCTGTTGCACATTAGCTATATGTATATACCCATGTAACTTCATAGTGATATCTCTAGTATTCATTGAGTTAAAGCATGATATGTATTTGCGGACACACAGACAGACACACACACACAAACAATAATCTCTCCCAACCAATGTTAGCCGACATTAATTAACTTTTCCATGTAAACACAAAGGAAATGGCTTTATTCTGAATTTTTTTATTCATATCAGAATTAAGTGGTATCAGAATTACCATTAATTTAACTCAGCTTTCAATTACATCAGCTGTACTGCCAGAAGCCCCATGGCATTCCTGCATTTCAACACACTAGTATATTTATATAATTGAATCTTTGTGCAGTCTTATAATATGATAAAGGGCAGTGTTCTGCAGTGCAGTGAACCTTTAGTTTTCATATACTCAGTTTAATTTTTGCATTTTATAAATGCATCTCATGGACATCAAGATTCTGTTCCAGTGTTATGTTAACTTCTACATATTTACATAATGGCATTTGTGTGCAGTTGGATAGAATGATGAGGGGATGTGTTGTGCAGTGCAGTGAAGCTGCAGTTTTAGGTGCAGGTTTTAATTAAACGAGTGTGGGCTGAGCTGTTCACTCTAGCTCATCGCTGATAAAAGAGCTTCGTGAGGCTCGTCTTGCAGAAATAACAGATGTCCATAGTCAAGCTGAGCCGTGTAATCGAGCTAAAGTGGACTTTTCCACTACCGCTACCGGAGAGTGGCTTCTATTGAAAACCACTGATCTGATCCCAGTGGCTCCGAAGCGGCGCCAACAGCATCAACGTTGACAGATACATTATTCACCCATTAACGTCCAACCTTATTAATCATTGACACTAGTAGAAACCAGAGTAAAGGTAGAGACTTTAAAGCTATGACTCTTTTAGATTCTGGCCTATGACTCAGTTGCTGGGCAGCTTTCGGCGCTTCTCTACATTTTGTACAGATAAAGTATGCTGACGACTCGGTTATCGTCAGCCTGCTTGGAGATGGAGAAGATAGTCATGGGCCGGTATTAGAGGATTTCGTAGCTTGGTGTGATGAATCCTTCCTTCAAATCAATGTTTCTAAAACTAAAGAGATGTGTATAGACTTTAGATGCCAGTCTCCTGTTTCTAGCTGTAGCATTATTCATAAGCAGATGGTAGAAGCGGTGAGTAGTTACAAATACCTTGGCTCCATTATTGATAACAGGCTGAAATTTGACGTGAACTCTGCTCTGCAAAAAAGGTCAACAACGCCTCTTCTGTCTCACAAAGCTTGCTAAATTCCAGGTAGACAGAAGCTTGATGAAAATGTTCTATGGTGCCTTCATTGAGTCTGTCATTTCCTTTTGTATTATCTGTTGGTATGGTAACATCTCAGTCAAAGGCAGGAACTCTCTTGGGAGAATAGTTCGGGTGTCCTCCAAAGTAGCAAGGGTGAAGTTTAGCAGCTTGGAAGACATTTTTAAGACCAAGGTACTTAAGACTGCAAAATCCATCCAAAATTATGGCACTCACCCCCTCAACCAAGAATACAGACTGCTTCCTTCTGGCCGCCGCCTAAAGGTTCCTTCAGCTACCAGAAACAGATATAAATTTTTGTGCCTCTCTCCATCCACATACTAAACAACGTGGAGAAGAAGCAGTAGACTGTATTCTGACTGCCCTTAGTCCTCTTGATGTTTGCGGTTACTTTACACATGCAGATCTATTTATTTATTTATTATACCGAAGTGTACATCCGTATGTGTGTGTGTGTACACTGACACTTACACATGTGTACACGAGTGTGTGTATACACACAGACATATGCACTTTTATTATATTTTATTTATTTATTTATTTATTTAGATTTTTTTTCTCTCCATGTCCCATGTATTCTACTGGTCTCTCAGCTTTTTATGTTTTATGTTTACTTGTGCTCACTCTGACCATGCTGCTGAACGTTTGTTTGACGATTATGTTTGTTTGTTTATCATCCTGCTCCACAACAAATCGCCCCTCGGGGACAATTAATAAAGTGAAGTGAAGTGATGCTATATATCATTGCTGTGGAAACCCCTTATGGCCAAAGCGGTTGTTTTTCATTAAACCTGAAAAAAGAATTATATTCTAAATACAGTGATACCTCTACTTACGAAAGAAGGACAAATCCAAGTTACGACAAACCTTTCCGTCAATTTTTCATCTCTGAATATGAAAGATTTTTACAAAAGGAAACTCAAACATAAATACAGTACATTACTATACGTAAGTACATAATGTGCGTCAAAACATCATGTATGTACTGTATGTAGCATCTAATTGGCTATGAGTGAGCTACTCATGATGCTTTTCGTTACCCTTTGACCCTCATTCATCCCAGAGCGGCTGCTGTGGCTCCTGGCAACACAGCTATTTAACAGTAATTTCTCCTACTAGACCAGCGCTTTTAGTATGAAAAGATCAGCGGAACAGTGCCAGAAGAGTATATGACCGGCAGACTATCATCAGCTTAAAAAAAATTGTTAAAAACTTGGAGCCTGGAGACACAGACCGTTCTACTGAACCTCTGTCTGCTGCGCCGGTCAGATCCAGCAGAGCCCCCCCACACACACACACACACACACAGAGGCCGGAGGCGGCCTTTTCATAAGTAGAGGTACCACTGTATATAGATGCTTCTCTTTTTACTTATTTGTATCTATTTTAGTCGACCGAATGGGATTTTGATTTATAATGCTGTAACCACACACTGGTTTTAACCTAAGGGTCCAATATTGTATTTCTTTCCAAAATAAACAGCCATAAAATATATTAATAGGGGTAAGAGCTGTAGTCACAACCTGTTTTAACGCTTTGCATGAAGACTGACCAATACAATCGTTTTATGACATAAAACAGACTATATAAAATATGTGATGCTAGTAGAGAATGAATTAGAATTTGAATGAAATATCAGTTATTCTATAAAACACTGACATTTAGAATTTACTACAGAATATTTTTTTAAATAACTTTTCAAATATAGAATATAATATATTTACTGTCATTGTCATATTGTCCTGATATTCCATAGAATATTGATGTTTAGAATTTATGAAGGACTTAAAAAAAATTGTTGTTCCTTTTCAGACATGTCTTTTTCAAATGTATTCACATTTTTCAAATTTTACAATTTTCACACAGTTTTACTGTTTTTTCCCATTTTTCAACTATAGAAGATCTTTAACTATAGTTACTCTTTACTGTTATTGTCATACTGACATCCAGATTTTAGGCACCCCTTCTTTTTTCATTTATTTTATTTTGTTTTATTTTTTCTGTCCAATCAGAACCCTCTGTACCCCCAGCTCTTAAACATAGCCTGGCTCATATACTCTGGCTTGAATTGGCCTGAAAACAACATGCAATCGGGTCATTGTTTAAAACCATCATGAACTGGTTTAAGCTGAAGCCAATTAGCCGTGTGGTCATTTGTATTCCCTTTCCTTTCGTCCCTATCTGTCGCCGTCTGGTTGGACCAGCTGGCTTTGATGGACACTTTGCCCTGTACTGTGATTGCTTATTCAGGCTCCCACAGGTTCAGTCTAAATATAAAGCAGGTCAGTCACACAAACACACATGTTCTAAGGTGCCTGGATGCTTTGTGGCAGAAGTGTGTCGTTTAAGCCGGAAAAGATTAAAGCAGCAGACGTGACCGGCAACAGGAAGGGGTTTTGTGCATCAAAATAAAAGTTATTAGCTCATGGAAAACACACACACTGGGATTTAAGATCAACCACTAATTAGAATCCTGTAAGGTTAATAAAAAGACAGCAGGAAAAGTATTGAGCCTGTGCTTCAACACAACACCAGATGAGGGTCAAAGGTCAACCTAAGGTTCTGCTTAAAGACACTGTCAGCTGTAGTTTCAATTCCAGACAGCGTCATTAACATTCACACGTCTGCCTTTTACTTTAGCTTAGGTAAGGTAGTTTAGTTTCACTTGAGTTCAACTTTTATTTTTTTGTCTTGATATGTAGGGAGTACAATTAAAAAAACTAAAATAAGTCCAAGTAGAAAGGGACTCTGAAAGTGCCAACCTCCCCCTCCGAATGAAACCTTGGGAGGTCCGCGAAGAAGGTTATGTTTTCATTGGAGTTTGTTTGTCTGTCTGTCAGCAACATTACTCAAAAAGTTATGGATTTTGTGAAAATTTTGTGACGTGAGAGAGTGTGTAATTAAACAACAGCTGCATGTGTGTGGTACCAAAATATTGATCTCTCTCTCCTTCTGTGTGTGAGCGAGAATGACAGAATCACATTGGGAACCCCCCCCCCACCACCACCACCATCACCACCAAAATCTGTCTGTGGTGCTTGGTTTTCATTCTGTGGTTCTAATTACTCTATGTATAGGAAACAATGTTAATCTATTAACTTCTCTGTCTCTGATGGCACAATGGCACATTACTGTGTTTGGACCCTATATTCATGTTTTTTGCATATGTTTTGGATATTTTAACAGTTTTTTGTTTTTTTTTTCTGTATTTTTAGAAGTTAAGCATATGTTTGGGATTTTTCATCACTTTTTTTGTTAGTTTATTTTTTTATGAATTGTATGTTATTGTCTCTCTACATTTTGTGTCATATATTTTTTAATATGTTGTGGGAACTTTGAGTATAAACCACACACACTCTACAAGACGGAATTTTGTTTTCACTGAAATACTTCCATCTTAAAAGACCACATTAATGTGAAGCATTAGCGATTCTGCTACCACTTCACCCAGCTTCTTGAGTCTGATTCCTCAAGAAAAATAACATAGATTAAAATAAATTTTTAATCGTGATTAATCAAAATTGATCCACAGAACCCTGTAATTAATTTGATTCTTTTTAATCATTTGACAGCTCTAAATAATGATAATAAAAAGAAGAAAATAAATCAACCTATTACATGAGGAAGACAAAAAATATAATCAGAACGTCACAAACAACAGCCCTGACAAAACCACACAACAGCAGCTGTTCACATTAATCTGTTGCATCAGAGTGACTGTGCCAGAGTGCTAGTACTAGAGTAATGCACCAGAATATAGAAAAGAGACGGCCTGAGTGATGAACACATCCATGCAACTACAGCCAGATAATAATAACATTTCAATACAATAATCTTACAATTATATTGCTAAGGTTTGGACAAATGCAGTACAGCACAAATAAACAACATCAGAAAACCAACCACATGTACAACCTGTGGGTCAACACATTAAATATTTATAGGTGATTCTGATAGTATCTGACTGGCCTAATCCACTCATATAGGTTTGTATCTGGAACCTGAAATACAATGATTTTGATGCAACACTTCAGTCTTAACATTGTCATTGTAATTTGTACATTTCTAAAGTCCTCCCATGGCAGGGGTGAGACTGTGCTTTTGGCTATTTCAGCTCTGTTTTGAATTGCTTTAAATGGTCATATTAACAAATAATTCTAGTCTAAAAATAGAAAAGCTCAAGTAGAGGTTGGATTAAGTGAAAAGTAGGTGACAGCGTCAGTCATATGGAGTTGACAGCTGACAGAACGGCTGTGGGTGAAACCAACCTTATTCTGAAGAGCTTCAACAAGAGAGTCTCATTACAATAATGTCAGCATAGATAGGCAGGAAGAGAAGGAGGAGGAAGAGCAACAAAGAGAGACAAAGGACAGAAAACAGAATAAAAGGAGACGAGATAAGAAGAAAAACACAAAACAAAGTGACACAGTAACATCACACCTTGCACAGTCCAAAGGTGTCATTCAGCTAAATGAGTTTTAGAGGTGAAATTGAAAAAGTAATGGAAAGCAGCAACGCTAGGTGTCTGCATAATTATTTATCTATAAATCAAATTTGCATATGGACAATGATTCAGCCCAGAAATATGTCTATTGATTTAGGATGAATTAATGCTTATATCACAATACTGTCTACAGTATACATTAAGGTCATTTCAGTGTTTTAAAGAATGGTGAATAGATCCTATTTCAATAGAACAGTGTCATATTCACCTAATTCAAGGCATGTAACCCTGGCACTAAATGTACAGTCATTCAGTGGTAACTGTTGCAAAACACCAGGAGAAAGACAAGTAAAAAAGAAAATAAAAGTTAAGTTAAGTCAGTTAATAATGTTTATCATAAGGCTTGTATTATAATGTTTAATACTTTACTGCTTGTTGGATACAAGCTCATTTATGAACCATATGAAAATCCTATATTAACCATTTATAGGACACTCAATGGTCTTGTTTACATGAGTTTTTACTTGTGTTTAAGGTTAATTCCTCTTTAAGATGACCCTTAAACCAGACCATCCAGGATTTCACAATGTTGTGATTTGCAACTTTAATGCAAATTCAGCTAATCCCTGTGAATTCAGCACAATGTTGCCATTTTAATGAATCATGCGACTTTCCCACAAAATGTGACCAATCATTTGCGACGTCTTGAGCTCCTCTACCACCTTTTCCTGTTTACCTTACAGTACGAAGCAACATGTGCACGGTCAGCAGGTCATATTTGCCTATTAAAATTATGCACTAGTACCAACAGGTGCATTTGGAAGAGTACTTTTTTTGCTGCATTTTTATCATCCAGGTAATATTTTATTCGGCATATTTGAAAGGTTGTCTTAATATCTCAGTGTCTTTGTTCTATTTTTATCAGGAGAAACTGCCTCTACTATACAGTACACAGTACTAGTAATCATGTGTTTTTTGACTGACTGAGACATTTATATTATGTTTTTTTATGTATTATGTTATTTATCTTGTATTATGTTATTTTGTTGCGTTTTTGTAATCCACGTAAACGATTATTTGCCATCTTGGTAAAAAGAAGTTTTGAGGACCATATCACAATGACTTTAAATTTACTTTCCATGAACTAAATATTTTAAATATTACTTAATTTTGATTACAAAATGTGAAAATCACAACTATTTATCGTAACTTTCACTTCCTCTCGCAAACAAAAGCCTTTTTTCTTTTTTTTTTTTTTCGAAAAAGCTCATGCAACATCACACATTTTAGGATGCAACAATCTTAAAAAAGGCCTGCGAAATCCTGGAGTAACTACTTAAACACCTAATTCCAGTTGAAAATGACTATTCCTAATTAAACTTAATAGTCACTGGTTTATTCCACTCTTAATTCAAAATTTTATAATTCCTCCGACATGTAAATAGTTAATTCCTTTTTAACATTATTCGTGGCATTCTACACATGCTCCTGGTCTTGTCACGATGACACACATATTTTGTGTTGATGCACATATTCTGTGCTACCACCATTAGCAATTTGATTCAGTCAAGCTGTGTTATAATTACTACAAAAATAAATGTCAAAATCACATGTAATATCTAATTTTCCATGTTGATAGTTGAAATGAAACAGGAAGCTGACATGATTGTTTTCATCAGGGAAACATCCAGACACTAAGCGGCTATTCTGTCCAATCAGAACCCTGTGTACCCCCAACTCTGAAAGCTGGATTAACTAGAGCAGAATACACCTGTTTCCCATAGAAAACTTTATTTGCAATCAACATTTCCATGTAAACATGAAGGAAATAGCTTTAATTCCTAATAATTTTATTCGGAATATATCATTCTTAATTAAAAAACATCATGTAAACATAGCCATTGTCTTATTAGACATTGTTATCTTCTTCCTTTTATGTTAAAATATCTGAGCAGCACTTGCTAAAAAGTGAAACACATCCAATACAACTAAACAAATAAAACAACTATTATAAGGACATAAACTAATAATTATCACTCATATTCACTATTTACAGCTTCAAAATGTCTATAAAATCTCTGTCTGTAAAATCTATTAAATAAACGTGCCTTAAGACCTCATTGAAACACGGGATTGGTACTATATTTAACATTTGAGGAAATTTACCAAAATTAGTCACTTGCTCTGCACTTGCTTCTATTCTATTCTATTCTATTCTATTCTATTCTATTCTATTCTATTCTATTCTATTCTATTCTATTCACCATAAATAAAAATTCAGACGTCCTAAAACAAACACAGATCTCCAGCAGATTAATGCATTCTAAAACTGAGTCCCCAACCTCCAGACATGGATCATCATGCTTGCTGTTAAATATTAATAACCTCATTAAGATGCTGATTTAACTGGAGATGGCGGTGGTGCTACGTTCACAAGAAAATCTGCTTTAGTGCCCATAGACGGCTATTGTGAGTTTTATGACTTCGATCGGTTCTGACATATGTGTGTGGGGGGGTGTAGATCACACACACCCCACTCCCCACCCCCTCCTCCCCCAGGAGTGATTCCCATCCTTTAGCCCTACCGTTCCTCGCTGATCTATTATTAAAGGAAACCCTCGCCGGCTTTTCAGACACTTCCCCCCTTGCCTTTCTCATGTGTTCTCCACCTTTCGTAACATGACCCATCTTTAAAAGATCTACCGGGGTGGTGTCGTATACCTCACTCCACCCCCAACCCCACTCTCACACCCCCCAGGCATCCAGCTTGCCCTGATCAATGCCTGCTCGCATTTCACATGGGAACATCTGTGGACTGACGAGGCTCAGGAGGAAGGTCTGATGAAACGAACCATGAGCACTTTCATTTTCCTGTTGTTTTCATGGATGGTGTATTCAGGCTCCAACTGGGGCCGTGCATGCAATGCAATGATTTACTTTTTACCAAAAAACAAGAAAAAAACAACAACTTAGATTTCCTAATGTTAGATGATTTATCTTGTTTTAGAGTTAATTTCTGAATTTAACTGTTCATACATATGTACAATCAATTTTAAATTGATATTTGATTATTTGATTATGATCCACTATGTAAAATAACTACATAAAGCATGTATACACTCACACCAGTTAAGCGGTGTGAGTGTATACATGCACATGAACCATACACACTATTTAAAATATACTGCATGTATATACACACACACTATGTAAAATAACTATATATGGTAAATGGTCTGCACTTATATAGCCAGGGCCGGACTGGATCAGGATTTCAGGCCGGGAATATCCCACAGCATCCAGGCCACTTCCAGCACCACAGAGGCAAAATTTTAGTTTTTTTTCCCCTCCAAATACCTTTTGTAATTTCCTTACAGCAATTAAAATAATACTATTACACTGGCTGTGACACAACACCACACTATTAAACTAATGCATGACAACAGCTGACAGTACAGTCCAGTACTTTTCTCTCCTTCTCTCCCTGACTCAATATTAAAATGTTATATAGTTTTATATATATATATATATATATATATATATATATATATATATATATATATATATACATATCAGTGACGTGCAGTGAGGTCTGTGGCAAGTGAGGCACTGACTTTTTCTAAATCAGATCATATTTTAATATGCATATTTGGGCAAGGAAGAATGAACATTGAATGGGGGCAACTTCTACAAAACACCACAGTGGACACCACAGTCCACACTACAGAAGCCGGGTACCATACACAAAACTAATCACACGGCGGATGCCACAAACACAGCACCAGACAGAAGAGAGACAGAACAGTTCCTTAAGCTATGGCGTCGGTCGTCCATAGGAAGCCTAAGCGACACGATTCTATTTCCGGTCGATTTCAGGCCTGAGTAAAAAAATTAACGCGAGTCAATGGAGGGATAAAAGTAATTTTCTGGTCCCGTTTGAAATGTGCTACGGTTTTCACAAATGATGTCTGTGAATTTTAAAGTTACATTTTCACATTGAGAAAGCGCTCACTTTGGACAGGCATCAAAAGTTACGTTAGGTTTTATGTGAGAGTAAGTAATGGACTACAACGTTCGTCTCACAAATATTACGTCACCCCCAAGCTTCACCATCAAACTCTTTGAAAATGGCTGTGACTTTGGCGAGCTTCACCTCCTTCTTTCAGGACCACAGCAAGAGCATCAAACGTATAAGGCGGTATACGGTTTTGAAATGTTTGCAGGAACGTCTCATATATAGTCCAAACAGAGTCCACATAATTACATATTTTACATGCTAATAAATCACAAAACACATATCAAAGAAACTCCAAACGCACATCATTGGTTATGATTTTAATTGAAGCACAGCAAATGTGTGATTCAGGGCACAAAGTAAAGTGGACCAGAAAATAATTATTTTCTCCTCATCCACTCTCATGTTACATTTTCCCCAAACTTAGGCCCACTAAACTGGCCGGAAGGGGCAGAAACTTAGGCTCCCTATTCTTTATCAAGTCCCGTTTTCCTTGAAAGTCCAACTTTAAAAATCCTTCCAGTTTAGCTATAACATCCTGATCCTCCATGGTTTTAGATCAGTGGTTCTTAACCTGGGTTCGATGGAACCCTAGGGGTTCGGTGAGTCGGTCTCAGGGGTTCGGTGGAGCCTCAGCCACAGAGGTCCACCCCTCAGTCTAGTCTGCAGTTAGTGAACGCAGTCATTGAAAGCGTCCTGCTCTGGGATTTCCTACCGGTCCACTTTGAGGTTGCTGGTTTATGCAGCAGAGTGAGACCTCTCTATCAGACCACTTAGAGAGGTCTGATAGGGAGGTCTGATAAGCAGGTATTAAAATATTTCTAGTTGAAGTCTTAAATGTTTCTTTGTTGCCTGTATTTTTATTTATTTATTTTTTTAGGTGCTGTAAACACTGCAATTTCTTTACGGTGGGATCAATCAAATCTTTTGGTTTCTCAACCAACAGCTCATTTGATGTTGCTGAATGAAATACAACATTGACCTTATAATTTTTACAACCCCAATGATGATGAATAAATAAAAAAAGCAGCGGATGGACATTTACAAGTGCAAATTCTACAGCAGATTTGTCTGAAAATGGGGCAAAAACCTGTGATCCATTTACCCACAAGCCCGCTTGATATGTGAGCTCTTTTGTTTGTGGTTTCAGGGGTTATCCGTTTTCACATACCACCCAAGCCCTCATTTTTATCTGCTTCCTGTTGTCACTATTATGATTAAAGAAAACCACAGGGGTGAAATAAACCAGCAATACTTGAGTAGTGAAATGTCGCTCAGTTGACACCCTTTTAAGTGTGGCTATGATTTACATCCACTGTATCGAATGTTGAATGTTTCACTTCATCATGAATGAAAACACAGAAGTCAAAAGAATTGGTTGAGAAATGGTTTGACAACTGGACTATTACATTTATATCACTAAACCCCTGTTATTATATAGGGTAGGTGGGGGGTGAAAAGAAATTTTAAGAATATTCTGCCTTAGTTTATCATTTGCACTCATTTTAGTAGAGCTCACGTTCAGACCAATGTGATCTGAAGTGGATCAGCAGTAAAATATTATAGAAAAACTAGGGCTGTCAAAATTACATTAACACAAATTACTCCGTCATCATGATTAATCTGATTTAAAAGTAAGTTGCTTAGAGTTGTTTTATTTGAAGGTATTATGTTAAAGCATATATATTGAGATTTCTGCATGTTTTGGATATTTTATTGCCTTTTTTGGTGTTTTTTTTCTGTATTTTTAGAAGGGTTGGTGAATATGTCTTGAATTTTTCATCACCTTCTTGAGTTAATTTTTGAGGATTTTAGCATGCTTATTATTTTCTCTCCATTTTGTTTTGTTCTTTAGTTTCTTTTAGTCTATTTTGTGGGAAAATCTTGTACAACACCCCCCAGACATAACAGTTAACTGACACCGTGATTTGATCATGATTAATCAAAGTTAATCCAAAGCAACCCTATGATTAATCTGATTAAAATACTAATTGTATATATATATTATTTTTATCAATATATCATCAGTATATCATATATCAATATCACAATGGTTTTGTAGATCCACTGTGATGTGTAAATACAATATATTGATAAAATAACTATATCGATATATTGTAGTGCTCATAAATTATGGGGTTAATACAGAATTCACCTTCATACATGGATTCTCTTATATTGTATTGTGGGTACATTGGGATCTGTGTTGTGCTTTGTATGGTAGCCGCGGCCACAATATCATCATTATATCATATATCAATATCACAGTGGATTTGTAGATCCACTGTGAGTTTACACATGACAGTGGATCTACAAATGCACAAATCATCTAGTAATCATCTAGTGGAATATTAGTACATTCTTGAAATGTTGTTATACATAACAAAATTTGGAATTAAATTGGTTTTGACATCCCAGATTGTTAATAACTACAGTGTAATAAATGCTAAATGTAAATTTTGTGAACAAACATCTTTTTCCACTTTGCTCTGGAGACAAAATGCCTTTGTTCAGACAAACTGACTCTGGTCCACATACATGATCTGCCGGGTGGATTGAAAGAAAGGCAGAGGAATGTTGGGTTGTGTTTCCTTTGTGACAAATGTCAAATAATTAACATCCATTACATAATGAGGCTGTTGATTTGAGTTTTGTTTGTATAAAACTAAATGAGTATTTTTTTTAAAAATGTTCCCTCACATGTATGGATTACTCTTCTCCATTTGCTTTGAAGCAACCGTATATCACTCAATATTTGAACTCTTTGCTTTGTGGATTTATGATCCTACCAAAGTCAGCTGTAAAAGCCCCTGTTTGGTCTTTTTTATTTGGCCTTGAAGATGGCCCAGATTCTGAGTTTGGGAAGAACGTTTGAAAGGAGTGCAGGATTAAACAAAGACACTGAAGGAGTCTGTTTAATTTTCCAGTCACTTTGTCGAAAACCAGAGGTGAGAAGTAACTATGGCAAGGTACTTAATTACTGTACTTGAAAAGATTTTTTAGGTATCTGTACTTTACTTGAATATTTATTTTTCTGACAACTTTTGACTTTTCCTCCCTAAATTTGTTTGTGAACATCTGTACTTTATACTCCTTAGATTCTCAGAATAGACTTGTTACTTTTTTAAGCTAAAGAGATGTGACGGTATGAAAAACAAGTCACTTTAGAGGTGAAATCATACCATAATTATGACTTTCATAATGATCGTAACTTTTTATCTTAGAATTCTACTTTATCTCACAATTTTTTCTTTTTATCTTATAATTATGCTTTTTTCAAAATTTCATATTTATGACTTTTTTAAATCTTAATTGTGAACCCCCCCCCCCGCCATTTTCCCTAAATTTCCTGTCCATATCCACTAAACTGAGTACAGTGGTCTAATCAAACACATTAACTAGACCAGGCATGGGCAAACTATTCCACAAAGGGCCGGTGTGGCTGCAGGGTTTTGTTCCAACCAATCAAGAGTTCACAGTTTGACCAATCAACTCTCTGAAGGCTGAAATCAGTTAATTAAATTAATAAAGTCTGGTGTGATGCTGCTTGGTTGGAACAAAAACCTGCAGGCACGCCGACCCTTTGGGAATGGTTTGCCCATGCCTGATCTAGACATTAACTCACTTTTAAGGGCATGATTTGTGGGCATACTTTTGAAACAGATTTTTCCTGGTTAAATAAATATTAATTCATGGCAAAAAAATTTGTTTTACTTTTTACAATTGGAAAGTACTTTTTACATTTTATTTAGGGTAAAGAAGTTCAATCAGTACTTCTAGTTTTACCAGACTATTTTATTCAAACAAGTAGCAGTACCTCTACTGAAGTACAAGTGCTTCATTTACTTGTGCATAAGTACAAGGAAATTAGTTTATATAGTGCATTTTATACACCAATTGGTGCCCAAAGCACTTTACCATTCCTCAAATTCACCCCATCACACGCACACTCATACAGACAGCTGCTGCCAATACACAATGTATTGGCAGCATGTCCCTATTAAGGGCAACTTAGGGATGGATGGGATGCTTTGACATGTGGGCAGTTGGAACCAGGATTCGAACAGTTGAACTGCTGGTCATTGGACGACCTGCTCTACCAAGTTAGCCACAGCCGCTGTGAGTACTTTTACCACCTCTGCCCAAAACAGTCAATCAGATGTAAGAAAACCAGGAAAAGTAAAACTAACACATTAAAAATATAAGAAAGTCATAAATGGGAGCGGCTGTGGCTCAGTTGGTAGAGTGGGTCATCCAATGATTGAAGGGTCGATGGTTCTCTGCCTGTCAACATGTCGAAGTGTCCTTGGGTAAGACACTGAACCGTGACTTTAGGCTCCCAGTTGGTCTGGCAGAACCTTAGAAACCTATTAGATAGATAGATAGATAGATAGATAGATAGATAGATAGATAGATAGATAGATAGATAGATAGATAGATAGATAGATAGATAGATAGATAGATAGATAGATAGATAGATAGATAGATAGATAGATAGATAGATAGATCCTCACAGGGAAATTAAGTTGTGTGTGTGTGAATGGGAGAATGTAAGGCTAATGTAAAGCATTTTGAGCACCATGAAGGTGGAAAAGCGCTATATAAGTGCAGTCCATTTACCATTCAAACACATGGTCTCTGTACATTGTGTTCTGTTTAATTGAATGAGGAATACCTGAAGTATGAAATGTTAACTATTCATTACTGAACCACTAAACATTCATCACATATACATTGATTATCTAGGTTTCCTGGAACAATGCTGTGATGTAAAAGCAACATCAACAGCAAATAAGCAGAGCTTGTTTCCCTTAAATATCCCATAAAGGAAAACACTTTACCCCCTGCTGTTGAGGTAGTCAGAGCTTCTGGCCTCATCAAGTGCTTAGAACAGCAGTGCACGCTTCAGAGGTTCTGTCTACATAAACAAGTTAAACTCCACTCTGCTCAACTACTTTATGAATAATGGTGCCTGGCAATATAAATGTAGGGGAATATTTTGTGCTCCAGGGTGCCACTGCTGTCAAGAAGAGTAAATGGATTGAGGGCTGGATGTCTGCATTTGACAGAGTTGTTTTTGCTTAAATTGCAGATGTTCAGCTTCATTCCAATGCCTTCCTTCACATGGTTTTTCCTTCCAAATCCCTCACCTCCCACTTTCCAGTTTTTTCATGTGAATTATAATCCTGCTGAGAACCACCTCAGGGTAAAATAAATAGTTTATTCATTCTTTAAAAAATGTGAATAACCTGAAATTTCTCAGGAAAAATATGTGCAATCTAAATAATATGAAAGCCAAGAAAAAATATTTAATCTATTTAATATGTCCTTTGAGTCAAAAGTCCAAACAAACATTGGTTGAAGTAGAAGGAATTCATGTTGAGGAAATTACCAATTAGTAGAAGGGTTTTTCTTCACCTGCAACAAACTATAACCTGCTGATAACCAGTGATCCAGATCTGCTCCTGTTCTAATCATGATGGAGGTCATCTCAGGAAACAGCTGTTGTTCCACTTATACAAGGCAAATGGTTTTTACACTTAACTGTGCAGCAAATGTTTTGCTGAGTAGGATGTTTTTATAAGACGTATGCAGTGTAGGGGAACAATAATATACCTGATTGTCTTATTCAAGGATTAGCTTTTCTGTGTTTTGTCATTTTAAATAGAAAAACTCATGGAACAACTTAAAAAAAACTGCTACCAACAGAGGGATGTATCTATATCTGACTTGCATGTGTTTTAACCAAACCAATCTGTGCGTCTTATATCTTTAACCAATGCAAACACACTGAATTGGAAAGAAATCAATCAATAGCAAGTCAGTATGTTTACAAGCATATCTAATGCTGTGTTTCCACGGTGTGAAGTATGAGCTCTACCCAATTCTATTTGCTTTGGTTATGATTATGAAAAAGGATGGAGTCCCATGGTATCCGGTCCTAGATATTTGTTACCTACTGCGTTGAGGTTCCAAGCAATACTATAATGTGACGTATAAATCACACACATGCGGCAGTCTGAGCGGCAGCAAGTCCGAGTAGCTCCGTGTTTTTGTGTGTATTTAATTTATCTTTTTCATCTTGCTTATGGGTGATGTCACACGATGTGTACTACTTCGGGTAGAGTGGTATACACCAGGGAGGCACTGCAGACCCTGATGAGGACGGGACACAGGATGAAACACCTAATCCTGGCAATGCTGAGGAGACCGTACCAAGGGTGCAGAGTGGGGGCTAACTAAAAGCTAAAGCGAACAATAGGAAGTGGCGGTACAAACCTTTTCTGCCTTTTGTGCTCATGATGAATGTAAACTCACTTCAAACCAAGTGTGACGAGTTGGAGGCACTTGTAAGGAACCAACGGCTGTACAGGAAATGCAGTTTGATATGACTCTGAGTCCTGGCTAAATGATAACACGCCAGACTCATGTGTGGATATGAGTGCTTTGTCTGCTATACAGGTATACAGAGACCCAAAAACGAGCGGTAGGAGAAAAGTTGGGGGGGGTTATCCTATTTTTCAATCAGAAGTGGGTTAACCATCAAAACGTGACTGTGAAAGAGAGGGTTTGCTGTCCGGACATTGAACTACTATTGGTTGTTTACCGTCCACAGTACGCGCCAAGAAAGATCCCATACATAGTCGCCATTACTGTTTACATTCCACCGAGAGCGGCGCCTAAGACAGCGTGTGACATCATTCATGATGCCGTAGACCAGACCCAGCACCCTGATGCACTCATTTCAATCACAAGGGATTTTAATCACGTCTCTTTGTCTTCCTGCCTGGCTGAAAGTATGTGGACTGTCCAACATGAGGAAATAGGACATTAGATCTGTTCTGTGGGAATGTGAAAGAGGCCTACAGGGCTGTAGCTCTTCCACCATTAGGCAGATCTGATCACAACATGGTCTACCTACAGCCCATATACAGGTCGTGTGTGCAGAAGCTTCTTGTTACCACCAGGTCTTTCAGGAAATGGACACCAAAGGCAAGTGATTCACAGAGGAACTGCTTTAAGTGCACAGACTGGGATGTAATGCTGGATGAGCAGAATGAGGACATGGACCTTGACAGAAGAGTCAGCATCATCACCAATTATATTAACTTCTGTAGGGACACAGTTCTTCCAGTGAGGAGAGTACGCTGTTATCCTAACAAGAAACCATGGATCACCAGTGACATCAAGGACCTACTGAACCAGAAGAAGAGGGCGTTTCAGGTCGGGGACAAGAAGAAGCTGAAGTGTATACAACAGGATCTTAAAGACACTGAAGCAGGGAAAGGTGGATACAAGAGGAAGGTGGAAAGTCAGCTGGAGAACAAGAACACCAGGGAGGTGTGGAGAGGGGTAAGGACCATCACTGGTTATAATCTGAAGAAGTCTGTGGAAGAAGATGTGGACAGAGCTGATACCTTCAACACGTACTACACCAGATTTGACTGTTTGGTTGGTTCCCCCTCCATTTCTGAAGTTCCACCCTCCACCTCCTTCTCCACCTCTGCAGCTACACCCCCCACCTTTGCAGCTGCACCCCCCATCTCTGCAGAAGCACCCTCCATCTCCTCTACGACAGACTCCCCTGATGTCATTTCTCCTACACAACTTGAGCAGCCCCCCCTATCAACAGAAGAGGTGGGGGCTGAACTTAGGAAACTAATCTTCCAAGCTTTCCAAGCCTGTCAAATTAATGTTATTCTAGTCCATCAATATTAATAAAATATAATAATATAATACAGAACAATAGGTTGCCTTAAAATAGGCCTAAGGTTGAATATGGAGATGTGGGAAGTTGAATGATGACACAATATGATAAAAAATGAAGCTGTGCTTCAATTGTCTTCAAACCTTCATTAATCTATTAGAACTAATCTCAATATTAATCAACTACTGTCATAGCAAGCAATAAACATAGACCTACAAATGTAAATAAATTAAAATAACATTGTTGAATGTGGAAAGTACAAAAATAACAATAATATAATAAAATAAAATGACGTGTATTAAACAATGTAATAGCGAATGTAAATACTGTATGATTAGATAGGGCTATGTAAATTATTTAGGTTATATGATCATGTCATTTAAATCAGATTTAGATGTGAAGCTCCAATTAATGACTGTTGTTCTTTCAGTTCTGTGGTCAGCTTCACCTTTGTCCTCACAGCATTTTGCACTATTGTCACTGAATATTCATGCCGGTCACTGTTTACTGTAGTAATCAAACTAGAATGTGTAAAAGGTACAAAATAGTTCCATTGTAGTTGGGGCTGAACACAGACATTTAAACATTCAGGGTTGAGGGAATGTCTACCAAGTCGTCATTATTTGGTATAAGTTTAATTTTAGATTTCTGGACTGGCCCAAATATTTCAGGACATCTAGTCTATTTGAAAGTATATTTATTTTCATGTGTCTTTGACCAGTAAACAAATAATCAATCACATGCGTATGATAGATTAGATATTGATGTTGATAAGTTGTAAGTAAGTTTTGTATGATATGAATGTTATGCACATGAGTTGTCTGCGTCCATTGAGTTCAATGGACGCGACAATTGCCTACCTTTTGAGTAACTAAATAAAAATACAATATTAGAAAAATAAAATATTAAAAAAGTCTACCTATAATCGGATCATTGTATGATATCAATTGTAATGTTTCCAAATGCAAAGTAACATATTTTGATGGAATAATGAGAATTTTTTGAGATTATTGACAATTTTGGCTGCTGATAGCTCATTTCTACAGAGATTCCCATTTTGACAGAACACCCTCCATGATTACAGTGCACTTTCAAATCCAGGTTTAGTTGGTCCAGACTTAGTTGATCCAGTCTCACTCGAAAAATTAAACCAGAGCCAAGTTTTTGAAAACATTTCTGTGTCCATCTCTTTACTTTTTTTTTTGTTTTTATAATTTAGTCTTTAGTACAACCTGATTTTTACTCATTTCCACCATTTATAATGTGTGTGTATTGCATTAGCTTGTCTGGGGTGATGTCACATGTTATGGGCGGCTGTGGCTCAGTTGGTAGAATGGGTCGCCCAATGACCGAGAGGTTGGCGGTTCACGTCCCAGCTCTGGCTGTCCACATTTCGAAGTGTCCATGGGCAAGACACTGAACCCTGACTTAGGCCCCCAGTAGGACTTACCTTAGACCTTAGAAACCTACTGGTGTAGTATGACTGTGTGTGTGAATGGGTGAATGAGAGGCCAATGTAAAGCGCTTTGAGCACCATGAAGGTGGAAAAGCGCTATATAAGTGCAGTCCATTTACCATTTACAACTGCAGTAGAAACAGGCACAAAAAATTAAATAATTCAGGTGTAGTGTGTATGTGATGAACTTTCTCAACAGAAGCTGTGTGGAAAAACCTGGAGCTAGTGCTTCAGATTCTGAGATTGATTCTTATGCCATTTGTGGTTTAACCTGGCATCTGACCATGGCGGTGGCCAAAAGGATCGTGCCATGACTACACACGTAACTATACAGGCGTCCTCAATACTATTCATAGCCTTGCTATTTTTTGTGACTTTTTGTTTTTATCATAAAAATAATGAGTTTTATCCAGTTTCTTTCTGACCTGTATGTGAAACACAAGTGAAGGAAAAACAACAAATGATATTTGGAGAATTTGTTTTTATTTCAGGAGTATTTTATTACTTGATTTCCAAAAAACACCATCTTCAAAGTTATTCATACCCTTCATTACTGTACTTAAGTAGATGTTTTAGGTATCTGTACTTTACTTGAGTATTTATTTTTCTGGCAACTTTTTAATTTTACTCTTTACATTCTTAGAATCAACTGAGAATGTAATCAACTATTTTTGACAGTATGAAAAATGACAGAGAAAATCAGTGGAGAGAAACTGTGTATTATAGTTATATATTATATTATAGTTATTATATTATTATCTCATAGTTTAGACTTTTTATCTCCTAATTTTTACGTTTTATTTCATAATTTAGATTTTTTTATTTCATGATTTACACTCTTTATCTCACAATTGTGACTTTTTATCTCATAATTTTTGACTTTTTATCCCATATTTATAATTTTTTTATCTCAATTGTGACTTTTCTTCCCCCATTTTCCCTAAATTTCCCATCCAAATCCACAAAACTGAGTGACTGTGACTCGAACAAACACATCATCTACACCAGAGGTGTCAAGCATGCAGCCTGGGGGCCAAATTCGGACCCTGAAAGGGTCCAGTTCAGCCCCTGGGATAAATTTGTGAAATTCAAAAATGATAGTGGATGTACTGATTTTATTTCAGGTTCCATATACAGATCAAAATGGTTTGGATCAGTAAAATGCGATCATAATAACATATAAATACTCACAACTCCATGTTTTGCTCTTTAATTTAAACATTTCCATGTTATTTTACTTAATAAAACCAACTATCATTTCACAAAAACACGAATAACCTGAACAAATAACATTTGGAAATGTTCAACAATGTCAGCCTGTTATTAAATGTTGTATGTGTATAGAAATGTTGTAATGTGTATTTGTAGATCCACTAAGAAATAATCTGTATGTTGTAATTGATGTGTAAATGATAAACTGAGACATGACCTTGCTTTTGTTTTCTGAAGAAGTGTCAGTTTATTCATATTATTCACATTGTTTTAAAGGATAGTTGGTAAATGTGAACATTTTCGTTAAATAATTAAACTTTTTTTGCTCTAAAACTTAGAGGAAAATTTGGAGTTGCCATTATTTATATATTATATTATTATTTTAGTGGTATGACCCAATTCATATCAAATGTGGCCCCTGAACTAAAATGAGTTTGACACCTCTGCTCTACACAGTAACTCATTTTTAAAGGCTTTATTTTACATGCTTCTCTGATTTTACTTTCTGAAGTATTATTGCGTTCATGACAAAAAAAGCAGTTTTACTTTTTAATTTTGTAATTTATTACAATTGAGAAGTTGTATTTTTTACTTTTACTTCAGTAAATTAGTTGAATCAGTACTTCTACTTCTATTTTTTCACACAAGTAGCTGTACTTCTACTTAAGTACAGAATGTGAGTACTTTGACCACCTCTGCTTTTCTTAATAGTCAATAGAGTACTTTTTGTTCTGGATAATGGTTCCTCTAAACAGGGCTGGGTGATTTATCGAGATTTGCGATATCTCAAGATGTTTTGTGAAATCGAGAAAGAGTTTGGCAAATCGAATATCTCGAGATTAATGCTCTAAATGAATATGATTTCTATGGTGTAAGATAGCTGTCAATATGTTCGTGTCCACATATTGGATACCCGTGCGTAATTGTCAACAAATACAAGTACGACTTCGAAAATTACAAGTACGATTTCAAAAATTACAAGTACGACTTCAAACTTTACAAGTACGACTTCAAAAATTACAGGACTTACCACAAGTGACATAACTGTCAAAATACGTCATCACCGGCTTCCACAGGCATTACTTGTTGAGAAAAGAATCATCGATCGAGATCAAGACTGCGCATGCGCTGAAGATACCGCGCTGGCCAAAGCCATAAAAAATTGGGTGAGTTGGGATTGCCCTTTAGGGCCAATCCCATTTCTATTTTGAACCCCTACCCCTTCCCCTTGCCCCTCCAAACGGAGGGGTAAGGCATAGGGCAGGCATGTCCAAACTCTTCCACAAAGGGCCGTTGAGTTCACAGTTTGACCAATCGACTCTCTGAAAACTGAGATCAGTTGATTAATTGAGTCAAATCTGATGTGCTGCTGCTTGGTTGGAACAAAGACCTGCACCCACACTGGCCCTTTGTGGAAGAGTTTGAACATGCCTGGCGTAGGGCTACAAAGGCAACCCCTACGAAATGGGACAACACTCATGTACGTCATCAGTTCGCGCCGCCAGTTATGATGTAACCGAACGCGACAATTGTCACCAGAAGTTAGCAAACAAATCTGCTGATGTTGTTGTCACTCTTTCCATGGCTGTTCAGCTATTTCTACATATGTCTGCATTGATTCGGAGGAATGCCATTAGGCAAAGACGTCTTTTACGTTTGGGAGCACTGCTGAACAATGCTACGGTATGTAGAATGAGAAATTAATACAAATAACGAGTGAGCTCTGACGCTCAAGACCAGACAAAAGGCTCCTCTCTGGTAGTAAAAATGTAAATGGTAAATGGACTGCACTTATATAGCGCTTTTCCACCTTCATGGTGCTCAAAGCGCTTTACATTAGCCTCTCATTCACCCATTCACACACACACTCATACACCAGTAGGTTTCTAAGGTCTAAGGTAAGTCCTACTGGGGGCCTAAGCCAGGGTTCAGTGTCTTGCCCAAGGACACTTCGACATGTGGACAGCCAGAGCCGGGACGCGAACCGCCAACCTCTCGGTCATTGGGCGACCCACTCTACCAACTGAGTTGAAGGCATAAAATACATGCACCAGATTGTATGTGTTATTAATGTGTTGGTTTGAGTGTGTGAAAGCCAGATATTTTAGACAAGTAAGCTAATATCCTTCCTTTTTTCTTTCCAGGTGGGTCATCCTGTAAAATACTGTCAGCTGGACCACGACATGTCTGTTCTAAGGTTGTGTAGTATTGAGGCGAGGTTGGCAGCCCTGGTGTCTCTGTAGAGATGTGTAATGTACTTGCACCGGCCACTTGTTTTTTTTATGCTGCAACATTGAAACCTTGTTTATTTTTTGTGTTAAATGACTGTTGGTAATGTTTTGTCTGAGATTGTACAAAGTTTTGTTATCAAAGTGAAATAAACTTCACCAGATCAATATCTGTTTCAGATGTTGTTAATACGAAGTTAGTGTGAATCATGCTCATGAACTTTTTTATTAGTGCAAATAATATACAACAAAAATGAACATATAACAGAAGGCTTCAATAAAAAAAAAAAAAAAAAAAAAAAAAAACAAGCAATAAAATCTACATTTTGTCTAACAATTTTTCAAACAAAGCTACAAAGGGCTCTGTTTTCTCCTGTGTCTCCTGGTGGCCCTTCTCCTCTTTCAGGCTCTCCTGAACCAGTAAGTCCATAATTGCATTGGACTTCCTCCTCTTTGCCGGTGGGAATGAGGATAGGGAAGGGGGTGGTGCGGTGGTCCATGGCTCAGCGGAAGTACTGGGCTACATGATGTTCTGAGAGACATGACATGGCATACACTTCCAGTGTAAAAAAAAAGGTGTTTCAGAATTAGGTACTAATGGCTGTGTGTACAATACATGTTAATAACTATACTTTTTTTTTTTTTTTTTTTTACAAATCATACTACATATTAGCATTCTTAAAGACCAATACATAAGATGAACAAATAACATATGGCTGTATGCTTACCATAGCAGTAGAGATGTGTTCCTCCTCTGCACCTGCATCTACCAACAGCGGAGGATCCGCTGATGGCCTGGTGCCCAACACCTAATACATTTTCTCCCCAGCATCTGTCCCTCACCCAGAGCTTTTATGAGCATCCATATCATCTGTAAATTACATGTTGGAAAACAGCTGATTTCCACAGCAAAAAAGCAAAAATACAGAGGGCTACTTTATAATAAATGACAACAAATTACTTAAGAAACGTCATTTGGATCTACTACAAAGCTGGCATTGTGTCTTCATGGGTTAAGTTGTAACAAAGAAATAAAATATCCCTCTAATGTCAATTCAATCACATTTAAGCTCAGTTTACTTTCATGGTTTACTATTTGCTTTGACCTCTCTGGAATCACTGGTTTGTATTGAGTAACCAGACTGGAGCCACAGAGCAGAAAAAACCTCCCTGATTGCCCCGAGTGGACTTAACACCAATAATGAAACAAGCCACTATGAGGAACATTAAACTTAAAAAATACTCACTGCCACTGTTGTTTGACCAACGCTTTTCATTTCAGAAACCGTGCCTCGTTGTTGGCGCGAAAATCTGGTCAGCTGCTTGGTTTGACCTGGAGTCTGTGAAACACACTTTCATATTTGTGACCCGCCACCACGAAACCAGGCATAAGTCGTGCTGAGCCGTTCAGAGCTACAGCCAAATTTAGGCTGGAAGGTTATTTCTTATTTGTGTTTACACCATATCAAAAAACGGTACCGTAACACCTCTATGTTCAGTTCCTGTGGTCATTACATTGAAATCCAATCAATAAAGGTGTTTATTGGGTCAATTATTTAAGCAGTGACAAAAGTTTAAGGATTGCTGAGCAAAGACAAAGACGACTTCCACCTCTTTTCGCCGAACAAACCGATCTCCGTTCCGTGAGTAAACATCCAAGTGTTCGGTACGAGGAAAAAGCTTATATTGAATGCTCATGTCCAATGGCGTAAGCCAATTGATTGTAATACGTTGCAATTCTGTCCTATTATTACAATATATAAAACTTCTGTGACATGTCCATCAGAGTGTCCTTTAACATCTGTGAATAATTTTTGTCAATCGGATACGAATTATTATGCATTGCTAAGGACTTCCTACCCCAAAACAGTCCAAAACTTTAACGGACAATATCTAAAAATATGCAAATTGCATAATAGGTCCAACTGTGGATATTAAAATGACCATAACTTTGGTTCTACTTATGATAGAAACATAACATTTTTCACCATCTTAAACCTTAGTTTCCACTCTACCAATCTACACAGATAACTCAGTTTTGATTTCCAGACACTTATGCCTGGTTTCGTGGTGGTGGGTCACATTTGTGATAACAGTAAGCTGAATAATGCACACAACACTCAAAACAGCGTCTCTGTGGTTACAACAAAACAACTACATTTCTTGTAAATACTCGGGTTTCAGCTTAAAAAACCCGACAACTGTATTGCTTTACTTTCACAACTTTCAACTCATTGTTCGATTACTACTCAACGTTAAACTAGCGATTTTCAATGTACGTTTTATGGAGAAAAATACCACTGCACACTGCGACAATGTCCAACTTTATACAACCCCACAGGTATCACACCTGTGGGGTAAGAACAATTATAAAGTGTTATTAAGGAAAAAATACTCACATTTGTGTGCTTCCGTCGGAGTCGTCGCAACCATTTTTAAAATGATTTGCGTTGTGTTCTGGGAAATATCTCCTACCCCTCCAAACGAAGTGCGACCTTTGAAGGGATGAAAAGCCCATACCCATACCCCTCCACGTTAAGAGAATTGGGACAGCCCTTCCCCTCCACGTGAACGCGCAAAACTGAAGAGTAGGGTAAGGCGTAGGGCCAAGGGGTGAAATGGGAGTCTTAAAGTGGAAACGCATGTGCAGTCTTGATCTCGATCAATGTTTCTTTTCTCAACAAGTAATGCCTGTGGATGCGGTGATGACGTATTTTGACAGTTATGTCACTTGTGGGAAGTCTTGTAGCTTTTTAAGTCGTACTTGTAAAGTTTGAAGTCGTACTTGTAAAGTTTGAAGTCGTACTTGTAATTTTCGAAGTCGTACTTGTATTTGTTGACAATTACGCACGGGTATTCAATATGTGGACACGGACATATAGACAGCTATCTTACACCATAGATTTCACCACTCTGCTTCCTTCACTGTGCTGTGGAGTTGGTCGCACCGACTCCTTGTTTGTTCCCCCTCCTCCCCTCGCGTGCAAGCGGTGTGTGTGTGTTGATAATTTATTCAACATGGCGGCGCACACAGAACAGCTCCATTATATGGCGATATTTCAGATTTAAACCATCAGATGAGGAGCAGAAAGATATATTTTACATAGAATGCAAGAAATTTGAGAGAATTACCCTAACCCTAACCCTAACCCTACACAGAAAAGTCTGGTGTTGGAATGGAACCAGGGTCCTTATTGCTGTGAGGCACAAGTGTTAGGCACCGCACCACTATGCTGGTAGTAACCATATCCAAATGTAAAGTGAATTTCAGTACCATATTGTCCACTATTAAATGAAAGCGTGCACATGCAGCGGTGTAGACAGTGAGATGTCAAAGGTGAAAAGTGTGCAGTTAAGTGTGCAGTGCAGTTACAGTCCACGTGCAATTACAGTTCACAAGAAGTTTCAGATTCTTCCATATGCTAGATATGCAAAGGCTGAAATACGTCTAATTTAATGAAGCATTTGGTGACAAAGTGTTTACCAAAGCCTCTAAAGCTTCTGTGATGAGCACTGTAGTCTAGCACTGTGTGCTAATAGCATATTAGAAATGGAAATACTCACTGTGAAAATGCCAGACCCAAGTGATAAAGTTTCAAAATAGCTACTGTACTGTGGAGATGCTGGACCATGACTGGTAGAGTGAGTACTTTTAATAACAACTACAGTCTCAAAGGCCTCGTGACCCCCTCCCCACGTGACGACCGAGTGAAATTTCAGCGAGATCAGTGTTTGTAGGCGAATTTGTAGGGGGCACTATTGAGCAAAATCGTAATTTGTATTGCTAAACTCGTGTGGGACTGGGACATAGACATCTGAGTCAAATTTTAGCCAAATCCATGTTCGTATGTTTTAGTAAAGGGGAATTTGTAGGGGGCGCTATAGAGCAATAGAAAGATAGATGTCTGAGTCAAATTGATTAGAATTACATTATCTGACTTGAAAAGTCCCACTTCTAAAACTCCAGATCGGTTTGATTATAGTTTAACTAAGATGTATACATGGCTTTTAAAACATTGGTTTTAGCTGGACTAAGGCAATAGTTCTGTAAGTGTAGCAAAAGGTAACATGAAGCAAAAACAGATTTTATTTTTTTTTTTTGCTAAACATAAAAAATGGGGCCTTTGTCAATTAATGTGGTCAATAATTTGACCCTTACTGGAACTGAGTATGTGCAGAAGGGTTTGGAGAACGGAAAGACACTTAGCACAGTTCAATGACTAGAATGATTCCGAATGCAATATATCACAAATGCATTGGGTGAATTCAAACACAATAAAATTGACTACACTTAGACTACTACAAGATTCGAGATTCTGTACATATGTCTTATGTATCGGAACATTTAAATTCATGACTTTTGCTGGAATAATGGTAACCAGCTACTTTCCACTACTTTTCTGTTTTGCCTTACTCACCTATTCATCTCTGATGCTGCTTGCAGCATTTTTAAGGAGGACAAATCAATATAATCCTGCATTAATGTGCTTAGGGGTTAGAATTGCTTGAGCTGTTGGCTCAGACTACCAATACATAAAAAGAAGCATGCACTCTCTGCACTTGTGTCATGTTCCCTGCCACTACCAACTACAGAATAAAATGCCTCCACATATATATATATATATATATATATATATATATATATATATATATATATATATATATATATATATATATATATATATATATATATATACACTGTCCAAAACCCTACCAATACCTGCCCAAAATTCAAGCACCAACAAGTATATGAAGTAGCTGCAATTTTGATGTTAGGTACCTGCATTTCAGATACCTAACAGCATTGCAACAACAGATGATTTTGAATTAGAACCTTCACTCTTCCTCACATATCACTTTTTAACAGTTGGAAGAAATATAGCTTTAACAAAAATATAGCTTTAAAAATATCACACATCAAAGTTTTGCATCTTACCATCATGAGCTCCCTCTGGAAAGACTTCCTCTCCTTATTTTCCATATTCGTACACTCCTCTTTCAGCTTCTCCAGAACTGATGCCACCTTCTCTGGTTCACTGTCCAGCTCAGTCCGACAGAAATAATTCAGTGGCAAATTCCCGTAACCTAGGGCATCAGCAAACGCCCTCCAGTTGCCCACATTCTCCATTAAAACAGTTCTCACAGTGGCGTAAATGTACGTAAGAAATTTGCAAGGCTTCAAAATCTGCTCCAGCAGCATTGTGGTTGTGAGATCCGGCCCACACCAATAAATGGGCTTGACTTTACCTAAAACCAAAACATTCTTGGCATGAATGAGGCCCATCTTCCCCTGATAGTATCCAATGTACCACTCTTTGGTCCGAAGCTGCCCTCGTAGTTTGATTTTCTCCTCGCTAAGTAAAGCAATAATATCCCCTTTCTTGTATTCCAAAAGGTAAGTACTCTTGTGTTGCCTGATGACAGTTTTTATCAATTTGCCAAATTTGAGGTTTGTGATGCACCGGTCTTGAAATTTGAGATATTTAGAAGTGACAGCCAGTGGTGAGAGAACAATTTTATCCACTTCTTTCTTTTTCAAGAACCTCCTCTGGCCCATTATCCTTGCACCGGTCTTGGGTGGTGCTTGTGGAGTTTGGACACAAAACTGGGTGAGGATACAGTCAAGGGCATCTTTGACTTGTATCCTGAGAGTGAAGTCTGAGATATTACTGGGGTTGTGTGACGTAATCATGTACAGAAGCCTGCTGACCTTCCCCAGTTTGACCTGAAATCCCTGGATAATCCCTGCCCCTTCACCTGCCTTCACCTGGTAGTTGGACATGTTGGAATACAATCCAACCCAGAGATCCTGAGGATAACCAAGCACAAAATGGTGTTTTCCCCACAGCTGAAGAGCAACAGGCGGGGTGGAGCTAGCTTGTCGGCCTACTTCATTCACCAACAAAGTCTTGGGTGCACAGTCGTGTCCAAACATGGCTATGACTGCCTTGAATGAAGGGTGGATGTGTTTAGGTCCATATACACCCAGAGTAACCTTCCTCTGCACATAGTCCCAAACTGTTGTATTGGGGCTAACGTAAGGTGACTGAACCACAACAGCCACATACATACAGGGTTCAAGGTTATCCAATTGCACTTGGACTGTATCTTTGTAAATGTAAGCATTAGGGATTGGTGTATAAGGCCCTTCTTTGCCATCACTTCTGACACAAAGGACCTCTGCAATGTGACAACTCTCCTTCTTTACAGAGACCAACACCTTTATTTCCAGTGTGATGAAGGACTTTGTCTCCATGTTACTGAGCTTGATTTCCACCACAGGGCTGACAGTGGAGCAGTGGTCACCATTGAGTTCCAATGGAGGGTCTAGCAAGGCTTTCATAGAAATCTGCTGGTAGTCTCCATGACTGACATGGCCTTCAGGGATGTGAATATTAATGTGGGTCTCTGGGAGTTGAACAACTCCCCCATTGGAGTCTAACCTGCACACAATGTTTGTCTCCACTGGCTGAGTCTGGCCCCATCCAGGGTTCTGGCCCAGGGAGTCAAGGTCGTGACAAGACCTAGCAAGTTTTCTATGGTTCAACCAAGCCGTTCTGAAATCCTCCCTGCTCTGAAATTGTTCTGGTAAAGGAGCTTTAAGGCCTGTGAAGAAGCCAGAAGAGGGTAAGGTTGGATTAGACTGGGCCTGCAGAATGGACAGTTCTGACAGACTGTGGGAACGTTTATTCCTGAAGAATGGATTATCCCTGTGAAGGTTCGGCACAGCCTCTTGGTTCGGGCCTGTGGGTATGGTATTATTTATGTGGCAGCTGCTGATTCCATTTGCCGTGATGGTGCTACTGTTAAAGTTACAGCCAGCAGATGGACATGCCAGTGCATCAAAGAGTATAAGGTCTGCAGAATTCCTTACACCCATGTCTTTGCGGTTTCGATCCAGTGGACAGATAAAGGGGTTCACAGAGAATGGACTGTTGTTGTATATTGTAGCGGGTTTGAGAGTCATCCCTGTCCATTCTCCTAAATCTCCAAACTCCTTCGACCCATCCTCATATCCCTCTCCTATACTGTCAATCATCCCACTGTCACTAAGCGTTGAGTTCCTGAAGTTGAGTGGTTGTACATAGGCGGCTGGAATGTAGCCCATTTCTGTGTTGTTGTGGGCATACCACCACTCTCCACCTGATGTATCCAGTACAAAGAGGCGATCGCCTTTGGAGAATTTTAGTGTGGTAAAGC
Organism: Siphamia tubifer; assembly: GCA_020466265.1. Taxonomy (NCBI): domain Eukaryota; kingdom Metazoa; phylum Chordata; class Actinopteri; order Kurtiformes; family Apogonidae; genus Siphamia; species Siphamia tubifer. The sequence continues at coordinate 17,692,504 of CM035784.1, forward strand.
TACTGGGACAATAATCCTTTATGGCAACCACTTCCTGCACAGCTCCAAAGCAGGAGGATGTATCCAGCCGTAAGGCACTGGGAGAAGGCACTGCAAGAGACAAAATCATATTAGAATATGTTAAACTTTGGGCTACTTGTTTCCAGTCAAAACCATTATCCCATTGTGTTCTCATTGTTTTGCGTTATGGTTTCTTCACTGTTATTTAAATAATAACTGTATTTTACTTTATTTCTGTTGCTTTTGTTATCATTGATTCAAACAAGCCCTGTGGCTTTTTTTCTGCCTCCAGCACACTTAATGTCTCTAGGTTATTTACTTTCTATATTCTGTTTTATGCTTTTGTTTGATATTTACTTTCTGTATTATGTTTTTATATTTGCAAATAAACTAAATAAACCAAGTAATGATCAGAAAAATACAGTCTTCATAAGACCGCAATTTATCTGTGGTCTTCATGTTGTTCAGTGTGTATTATCAGTAGAATGTATCCTCGTACTGTTGATTCTTCTTACAGCGATAGATGGATCTGTTTGTAGTGTGGGCAACTAGGCTTAAGGGACTACATGAAATAACACAAGACCACAATCCCGATGACCAATTCAGGTGTGCGATTACAAAATTTTTTAGGGACTTCACCACGACACATTTTGGCAAAGATACTAACACAGAAATGCAAACTAGCCAAACAGCTTGGAGGATTTTTTTCTCCTTGTTGCATTTAGCTCCACCTGTGAAAGATGGATAATCTACCAATAATTTTGATGAGCCACATGATTTTATATTTTGTACTTAATATCGAGCCAATTAATGCAGCTGATGACCTGGATGACACTTACAGGGGTCATATTATGCGTTTTAAATTAAATTATGCATTTTGAAACAAGTGCTTGTGGTTTACAAAACTGTAAATGGTGTGCTTGGGTTTGAAGTTTTCATTAATTCAACTCCACTTCAACCCTATTTCTGAGCATTGTCATTAGAAAGGTCATTTTGAGTGCCTGCCCTTTAACTAGAATGACCAGGGGGGTTTTAACCTCTGCTAGAAAGCCCAGAGGAGAGCCAAAAGGCTGTGTGATTTAAAATTAACAACTCAAAACCCAAGGCTGCAAGCTGAGTACTCTATTAGCATAATTTACTGTGCAAATGTGGCCATTACCTGAAACCATGTGTGGGGGAGGGGGTTGAAGTGTGTAGGGGAGGGAGGCACACCTTAGGGTTGTGAACTCCTAACTCCTAAGAACAAAACACACTTTTACACAACTTCCCTACACACTAGTAACAGGCACAATTGTGTACAACCTAAAACAATGTAGAAATAATATAATTTTCAGTAAATTTGCCTTTATGTATTTTGGCCCTGGGTAAATTTTTCTAAAAGGTTGTAGCCAATGGATAATTGTGTAAGGACAAATTTGCTGGAAATATTTCTATAAAAGACACACACACGTTTGCATTTATTACTTATATTTTTTTACTAACTATAACTGTGGAAAACTTGTGTCTGATAAACTCTAAGATTCAGCCTTCAACCAGCATTAGAAGTGATCCTAAATGAAGAAAATCCTTGTGACCCCCACCTACATGTTTTCAGGTAGTGGCCACATTTGCACATTAAATGATGCTAATAGAGTACTCAGCTAGTAGCCTCTTGGCTTTTGAGTTGTTAAGTTTAAATTGCACAGCCTTTTGACTCTCCTCTCGGCCTATAGGTAGATTAGTCAAATGGTTAAGGTGTGGGCATCTAAGTTTTAAAAGGAAATGTACCACGTTATAGACAAGGTTTTGACCTATTTCCGCTTTACTTCCTGATTATGCTCTTCACTTCCTTTCTAGCAGCCTCCGGTTGACTTCATTGGTTAAAAAAAAATTATGGACATCAACAAGAGGAAAAGTGGTTCTACGTGTGCTGTTGTTGGTTGTAAAACCTCAAGAAAACACCTGAACGAGTGGTTAGATAGAGTGTTTTAACCACAAACCTGCCGCAAAGAGGCAATGTTCATGCACTCAGTTGTTTTAATTTTTTCGCAAGCCTCTGAATCATGGACATTGAATTCAAAGTATCCACCCCGCAATGTCTTTGTGTGTTCCCATCACTTTGTGGACAAAAGACCAACTAATGATAACCCGTTTCTAGAGTAATTTTTGGGATACACTGGCTTTACACAGGCAAATAGGCTACGACTCGGACTAGTATCTCCCCAAAGCGACTTAAACTTCAATCTGATGGTATGTTCAGCAGCTTTAGCTATGAAATGAAAGCTTCAGCTATGAAACTGTCAATACTGTTAATTGTGAAGTTGTAACATTGCCACTGGTGTTTTGCTAAAACAGCTGATAGCATATAAGCTAATGTTCATAGACAGTAGAGCTGTATGTGTATGTTGGATTGACAGATCGCCTGCAGTGCTCTGGGTGTATGGTTGTTAAACGTCCCTTGAAATACGGAATCGTCCTATATTAAAAACAAACTTACGTCTAGTATTGAGCTGAGCTTTAAATGAGACGAAATTCTTATTTGCCATTGATGATTAAATAAAAAAAATCAGAGGTCTGTGAATCTGATGGGATTTGCCATAGTGTCCCATATTTTCCCCTCCCGGAGTTGGCAGCCCTATCCGTGTGTGTGTGTGTGTGAGAGAGAGAGAGATAGAGAGAGTACAATTGATTATTATATATTAGTGCTTTATGTGCCGATACTGATATGCCTCGGAGGCTGTGAGATTGTCCATAGCTTTCCTGTCTATTGCAATGGAATCCATGAAATACGCACAAATCTTGCCATAAGATGATGGCGCGCACAGTTGCAGCTGCTCACGGCTCTCCCTTTCAGTGCATTTTTATGTATTTTATTTGTGTCTGTCTATGGACTCTGACCACAAACACATCGGCATTCCACCACTACACTCGACCGGACCTTATGGACATCAGCTACCGACACAAACTGGTAGTTTGCAGAGACTTTCACCAGCGACACAACATCCCAGACGAACTAGCAAGACCACCGGGTGCTCCGTGGATTGCTGCCGGAAAGAGATGCAGGCGTAATCGGGAGAGGAGGCAGAAGCGAGGTCGCAGGTCCGGGCCGACTGCTTCGGCTACGAAACAACCCACATAAGCCACCCCTGCCAAGCCTGTATCTCACCAACGCCAGACCCATCACCCACAACACGGATGACCTGGAATTACAACTCGTGGGAAACCGCTACATTCGGGAGTGTTGTGTTTTAATCATCACGGAGACCTGGCTCCTGGCGCCAGCTGGCCGGCCGCTCTCTACACCGCTGGGACTGAACAGAGTAGTGCCCTGCATGGGCCTATTATCTGGGCCCGAGCCCGGCCCTGGCCCGAGGGGGTGGAGCCCCAGCCCGGCCCGGTCCGACAGGCTTTCAGAATTCTCAGGCCCGAACCCGGCCCGAACCCGGCCCGAACCCGGCCCGAACCCGGCCCGAACCCGGCCCGAACCCGGCCCGGCCCGACTTTTTTTGTTTTAACCTCCCATAAGAATGTTTTAGCGTGATAGAACGCTATATTCATTGAGTGCGTTCATAAATTAAATCTGCCGCTCTGAAAATGGGATAATGCTCTGCAGTTAGAAAAAACAGCATTCTATTTTTTCTGTGAACAACGGTTTCTGACAAATCAATGTGGACATAAAAGAGCAGGTTAAAATAGGGGCTGATGTTTTGATCAGCAGCTTGAGAACTCGGTCTGTGACCACTGCTGGATCCGCCATATACCTGTTCAAAATGTGGTGAACCTGTGTTTTTGCTGTCATATCTTGAAGGGTTGTAATAAGTTGAAACTTAGTCCAGAACGGAGATTTTCCCTTAGTGTTGTTCACTCTCTTCAATTCACTATTTTCAACTTTGTTTTTATGTCGATCTCCATGTTTGTGGTGGGAGTCGGAAAGTTGCACGAATCGGATAGTGAGGGAGGCTTCCGTATGCCCATATAAGGGAGGTGCTGGTGCCAGGGAGAGCAGCAGCTGCTGCGTTCAATTGTTTCCATTTAAACACAACACAGGTTTTTTTAAAATAATTAAATTGAAAAATAATAGTGCCCGAGCCCGGCCCGTGTCCGAGGTAATTATATGGTCGTCGGCCCGAAGCCTGGCCCGAAGCCTGGCCCGAAGCCCGGCCCGAAGCCCGGCCCGAAGCCCGGCCCGAAGCCCGGCCCGAAGCCCGGCCCGAAGCCCGGCCCGAAGCCCGGCCCGAAGCCCGGCCCGAAGCCCGGCCCGAAGCCCGGCCCGAAGCCCGGCCCGAAGCCCGGCCCTCAGGCCCCTCGGGCCTAGGGCTCCGGTGCAGGACTCTAGAACAGAGGACTCGGGTAAGAGCAGAGGAGGGGGACTCCGAATTTACGTGCATGAGGACTGGTGCAACAACAGCAAGATCATGACATTGAGTACATGTCTCTTAAATGCTGGCCGTATTTTCTCCCTGAGAGAGCTGACTGTTGTTTTCATCACCGCTGTTTACATCCCATCAGATGCTAACATTAAGCACGGCACTCTCTCTCCTGCTGAACGTTATCAATGAACAGCAGCGGGCCCATCCTGATGGCGTTCATATTATAGCTGGGGACTTTAATAAGGCCAATTTAAAGACTGTCCTCCCGAAGTTTTATCAGCATGTTAAGTGCCTAACAAGAGGAGGAAACGCTCTTCATCACGTGTACTCCAACATCAAGCACGGCTACAGGGCAACACCCCTCTCCTAACCTCGGACAGTCAGACCATCTCTCCCTGCTGCTCACTCCTGCATATACCCCCCTCAGACACAGATCCAGACCCACCATAAAGACTGTAACAACATGGCCTGAGAATGCACTCAGTGAACTTCAGGACTGCCTTCAACACACAGACTGGGACCTATTTCAACACCAGGACCTGGAAACATACACAGTGACAGTACTGGACTACATTAGGTTTTGTATGGGAACTGTGTCTTTCCAAACCGAAAACCCTGGATGACCAGCCAGGTCCACTCCCTCCTCAAAGCCCGCAACTCTGCCTTCAGGTCAGGCGACAGAGCTCTGTACAGTGTGGCTCGAGCTGACCTGAAAAGAGAAATAAAAACAGCCGAAGGAGGATAGAGGATAGAGTAGGATAGAGTCCCACCTCGCCAGAAATAGACCACGTGAGGTGTGGCAGGGACTGCAGAGCCTCACTAACTTTCGAGGATGTGATGTGACCTCAGGAGACCTGAGTGTGTCACTGGCAGAGGAGCTCAAAAGTTTATTTTCCTGCTTTAAAACACCACAGCGACACCCATATTTTCCAGCTCTGCCCCCACCTCCACCAGGCCCCACGACAACCCCCCCACTAACTGTAGGAGAGCATGATGTGAGATGTGTGCTCCTAGCAGTGGACCCCAGGAAGGCCCTGGGCCCTGATGGTGTACCTGGAAAGGTGCTCCGAGCATGTGCACACCAGCTGTCCGGAGTCTTCTGCAGGATCTTCAAACTTTCCCTGGCCCAAGCAGTTATCCCCACCTGCCGGGAATCCGCCACAATCATCCCCATCCTGAAAAAGTCAACCGCCTCCAGCCTCAGTGACTACCGCCCTGTTGCAACAACAGCACAGCTATGCCAGGATGCTCTTTGTGGATTATAGCTCGGCCTTTAACACCATCATACTGGTGGACATACTGACCACAAAATTGGACACCCTAGGTCCACCCCTGCCCTCACATGCAGCTGGATCAAGGACTTCTTGAGCAACAGACTGTGAGACTCGGCCCCCACCTTTCCTCCACCCGCACTCTGAGCAACGGATCACCACAGGGCTGCGTGCTGAGCCCCCTCCTCTACTGCCTTTACACCTACGACTGCAGTCCGGCCCATGAGAACAACATCATCGTCAAGTTCACAAACAACACCACAGTGGTCGGAGTAATCTCACAGGAAGACGAGGCAGCCTACAGAGATGAGGTCCAGAGACTGACGACTTGGTGCTTCGACAAGAACCTGGCCTTGAATACACAGAAAGCAAAGGAGATCATTGTGGACTTCTGGAAGAACAGGAGTGACCCATCCCCCCTCTACATCAACGGCAAACGTGTGGAAAGGGTCCACACATTCAAGTTCCTGGGAGTCCTGATATCCGATGACCTCTCCTGGGCACCCAACATCATGGCTGTCATTTAGAAGGCCTAGTAGCATCTACACTTCCTGAGAGTCCTCAGGAGGAACAACCTGGACAGGGAGCTGCTGCTGGCCTTCTACCACTCGTCCAACAAGAGCCTCCTGACCTACTGCGTCTCCATCTGGTACGGGAGCTGCACTGAGGCGGACAGAAGGAGGCTGCAGAGGACATTCAAGACAGCACAGAGGATCATCGGCTGCTCTCTCCCCTCCCTGATGGACATCTACTCCACCCGGTGCCTCAGCAGAGCTCGGAACATCATCAAGGACAGTTTACACCCCAGTGCCCAGCTGTTTTACCTGCTGCCCTCTGGCAGACGCTACAGGTGCATAAAGGCAAGGACAAACAGACTAAGAAACAGCTTCTTCGCAAGAGCCATCACCACCTTGAATTCTGACATACAAGAAGCCCGGTCAATAACATAATGAAAAACATGCAATATTTCCACTGTACTTGCTGCTACTTTATATTTACTTAGCAAATCTGTGCAATATAATCTTATGTTTATTTGGAGTATATTTTGGATATTTTAAGCCTCATTGCAACTTTTAAAATTCTTTTTATTTACACTATTGCACTGAAAGGAGAAGCTCTCCAATCTTGTTGTACACCCTGTATAATGACAATAAAGGCCATTCCATTCCACGTTATGTTGGGCCACATCGTAATATTATCCTATCAGGTCTGCACCACATTCGGGTGGGGGATAATAACGCCATCTCCAGACAAAGTACTAAAACTATGTTCCCAGGACATTATAGCTCACAAAAAGCTAGCAATCGAAGTCTGCTCACATCTTCCGGCGGAAGTAACTTGCATATCTGGATGGTAATGGCGCCACCCAGGGTTAGTGGCGTGAACTTGTCTATACCTCATCCCCTACAGGTCATTCCTGCTCTGTACATCCCTTTGTAATCTGAGAAACATTGGAAATCTCGATTTCATATGTGCAAATGTCAAGACGTAAAGCAAGAAACCAAGAAGGAACTGAAATGGGTTATAGAAAGCCACTCAATTTTGCAGCACCTGGAGGGTTCAAATTCCAACTTTATGAACTATTACCCACTCTACCAATTTTGCTCGAAACCCCACTTAATACAGTGAGAGTAAAAAGTATTTGATCCCTTGCTGATTTTGTTGGTTTGTCCACTAATAAAGACATGATCAATCTATACTTTTAATGGTAGATGTATTCTAACATGAAGAGACAGAATATCAAAACGAAAATCAAGAAAATAACTTGAAGGAATATATATGAATTTATTTGTATTTCATTGAGGGAAATAAGTATTTGATCCTCTAGTATGCATTAGGAGTTCTGGCTTTCACAGACCAGTTACACACTCCCAATCAACTTGTTACCTGAATTGAAGACACCTGTTCTAAATAATCACCTGTATAAAAGACACCTGTTCACAGAATCAGACAATCAGACAGATTCCAAACTCTCCAGCATGGGTAAGACTAAAGAACTCTCTCAGGACCTCAGAGACAGGATTGTTGACCTGCACAAATCTGGAATGGGCTACAAAAACATTAGCAAGATGCTGGGTATTAAAGTAACAACCATTGGTGCAATTGTGAGAAAATTTAAGGAGTATAACATGACCATCAGTAGACCTCGGTCTGGTGCTCCACAGAAGATTTCACCTCGTGGGGTGGCAATGATCATGAGGACAGTGAGAAATCGGCCTGCAACCACACAGCGGGAGTTAGTGAATGACCTCAAGGCAGCTGGGACCACAGTCACCAGGAAAACAATTGGCAACACTTTGCGCCGCAATGGATTAAAATCCTGCAGTGCCCGAAAGGTACCCCTGCTTAAGAAGGCACATGTGGTGGCTCACCTAAAGTATGCCAATGATCACCTCAAAGATGCACAAAGTGATTGGAAGAAGGTTCTGTGGTCAGACGAGACCAAAATTGAACTATTTGGCCTAAACTCTACTCGTCATGTGTGGAGGAAGAAAAATGCTGCCTATGATCCCAGGAACACTGTGCCCACCGTCAAGCATGGTGGTGGAAACATTGTGTTTTGGGGGTGTTTCTCTGCCAAAGGCACAGGGCTACTTCACCGCATCAGTGGGAAGATGGATGGAGCCATGTACCGAGCAGTCCTGAGGGACAACCTCCTCCCCTCTGCTAGGAAGCTGAAAATGGGCCGTGGCTGGGTCTTCCAGCATGGCAACGACCCGAAGCATACAGCAAAGGCAACAAAGGACTGGCTCAAGAAGAACCATATTAAGGTCATGGAGTGGCCCAGCCAGTCTCCGGACCTCAATCCAATCGAAAATCTATGGAGAGAGCTGAAGGTCCAAGTTGCCAAGCGACAGCCCACCAACCTTAATGATTTAGAGAGGATCTGCAAAGAAGAGTGGGCCAAAATTCCCCCTGATATGTGTGCTCACCTTGTGGTTAACTACAACAAGCGTTTGACCACTGTGCTTGCAAACAAAGGCTTTGCCACCAAGTATTAAGTGCTTTCGGATAGAGGGATCAAATACTTATTTCCCTCAATGAAAAACAAATGAATTAAAATAAATTCTTTGAAGTTATTTTCTGGATTTTCATTTTGATAATCTGTCTCTTCATGTTAGAATACATCTACCATTAAAAGTATAGAATGATCATGTCTTTATTAGTGGGCAAACCAACAAAATCAGCAAGGGATCAAATACTTTTTACTCTCACTGTATATGTCAGGGCAAAAGTAGCATGCAATATTGGATTACTGGGGAAAGCCAGACACATTTTAGATGAGCAAGCAATATATATTTCGTGTTGTTCATTGGTATCTCCATATTTGAGTTACTGTGTAGAAGTCTTCGGTAATTCTTACAAAACCACCATACAATCATTATGCAAACTGCAAAAGAAGGCTATAAGACTAATAACTCATGCAGGACACTGGGAGAACACCAACAAACTCTTCTTAAAGTTACATAAATTAAAATGTAGGGATCTGGTGGATTTCAAGATTAGACAAATCATATATAGGGCAAACACTAAAATTCTTCCAGGAAACATACAAGAAGAAAGGTGACTATAATTTAAGAGGGAAAATGAAATTTAAACTCTATGTATGCATGTCCATTTCCATCTGTGGAGTGGTTTTGTGGAAGGACTGTAAGTATTTTGCAATTTAAGGAACTGTATAAAAATATTTTTTTTTCTAAATACATTAGGGAGGAATGTTAATGAAACATTGGTGTATTGTAATGTTGTCAGGGCATTTGTGAATAATTGGTTGATCATGAATATATAAGGGAAAATTCGGGATGGGACTAGATAAGCTTTGCTTCATCTTACTCCATTTTGAAAATAAGTTTCTTTCTTTGTGTTTGTTTGTTTTTTGTATACAAGTTTCTTTCTTGTTCATGGGGATTATGTGTGGACAGTTGAGGCAGTGAGATCTTTGTATTTGAGGGAATGGTGCTGTTTATGCTCTATTATGGTTTGTTTTTTGTCATGATTTCCAAAATACTTTTTATTGTATTGTTCATTTATTTATTTTGTTTGTTTTGTTTAAATGCTCAAAAGGAAGATTATAGATAGATGGAGGGATATAGGAATAGAATGACTGTTCCCCTTTTGTTTACTTATCAGTCCTTGTGTATCATTATTGATGTTTTTGATGTGTGTTGCTTGAGTTGTATTGATTTTTTTATTTTCTACATGTTCAAAACAAAGACTATGAATAAATTATAAATAAATCAGAGTCCAAATATACAAATAAATGAACAAAAGAGAAAAAAAAGTGGGTTTAGTAGGACCCATTTAACCCATAAAGACCCCAATAGCTACTTTTGACCAAAAACGTCTACATATGTAAACCGTTTAATACCTGTTGAGCCACTAATCCTGTCAAAACATGTACATACTTGGTGTAAAATGAATTCTATTCACGGTCATCAGAATCAAGATATTAATTATGTTAGGATATATTTTTTTTACATATTAACTGGCAGAAATGAATCACATAAAGATTGACAAAGGGGGCCACACAAGATACATCTTCTCTTCAAGATAAACCTTAACCCATTTAACTGAAAGACCTCAACAACCACCACAGACCAAAACCATCTGTTTAATACGTATTGATTCATTAATCCTATCAATACAAGTAGATAATTTGTACAAAGTCTTTTCACAGTCTATCAGATATGACTCATTTTGATGTTCAGAGGCTCTGTAGTTAGCATGGAAACACTGCCATCTTCTACAACATTGATTTATCAGTAAAACCCACTTGTTTTGCATTCAGGTGTTGACATTTTCACGGAAAGGTCACTTTTTCTTGAGTCTTCCCTGTTTCTCAAGTATGAAGCCTCAACTTTAATCTGAGCTTTTATGAACATCTACATTATCACTGAGTTAAATATAAGAAAGCAGAGAATATCATAATAGCTGGTGATAAATGAATGAATGAACTTTTGTTTTTGGTTGTCCACATAAAAAACAACAAACATTCAAACCTTTTCTTTTTCCATTATGCTCATGTTCCTTTATAACAATATGTAAATTACATCTTTTAGTCAATTAAACAAATTCTTTACTTATTAATAAGACAAATAAATCATTCAATTATGCACACAATTGCTAAGTATTAATTTCATATTTTAAAGATTTTCAAAACTTTGACAGAGTAGTCTTTAACTTGAATTCATCACAAAGATCATTCCATAATTTTACCTTTGACAAATAAAACATATTTGACATTGGTTCTTATTTTACTTATTTCAAATTGAAGTAGACCTCTTAAATTACTGTATAACACTTTCTTAACGTGAAGAGGAATTGAATGCTCCTGGGTAAACTCTGATTTCTGACTTGAAACAGAATTTCCAGTAGTTTCACCTTAAGTGTATCCACAAAATCACAAAAGAAAAGAGAGAAAAATTAGTTTTGGAAGTGCCACGAAAGTAGCACTAAACTGTTTGGGTTAAATGTGAAATCTAGCCACTAAATGATTCAATGCTCAGGAAAAGATGAATAAAATGCAAAAGGCAAATCACCCTGAAACAGCCTTTTAGATCTCAACATGTACATGTATGAGTTGATGAGGAGCATTATTAACTGCATCATGTAGCCTACTATTTCTGGCTGGGCTCATTAGTGTATATGGAGCATGTCAACAAAACTGTAACATACTGCAACCAGACCGTATTTCAGCACAAGGTACATACACTAATTTAACAGCAAAAGATGAAAAGCACAACATTAAAAAAAATACATTGAAATTTTCAGAGAGAGAATGTGTTATTCCCTTACTGTCTAAATGTATTAATAAAAACAGAAAAAAATATATTTGATAAGGAGGATTTATGAGAGAAGGCAATTATCTAGACACATATTTCACTGAATTTTGAGTGACAACTAGGGCATTAATAACTTCAGGTTTTTTCAAGTCGACTTATCCGTCAATAAAGTCGAAGTCGAGTTGATGTGTTGTGATGGCGTCATCACATTGTCAACTGAGGAACAACACAGACACGCGGCTGAAAAAACAAACAAAAAAAAAACACACAGACACACATCTGTCCAGTAATGAGCAACTTATGTTAAAGTTCACTGCAATGTAAGCTTGTGTCTTCTCATGAACAAGACACAAGCATTTTAACCCCAACAAAGAGCAAAGAGTTTTCTGTTAAATTTAACTGAACAACATTAGTAGGGTGAACATGTTGGAGAAACAATTCTGCACGTTGGAGAAACAACTCTGCAGGTTGGAGAAACAATTCTGCAGGTTGGAGAAACAATTCTGCAGGTTGGAGAAACAATTCTGCAGGTTGGAGAAACAATTCTGCAGGTTGGAGAAACAACTCTGCAGGTTGGAGAAACAACTCTGCAGGTTGGAGAAACAACTCTGCAGGTTGGAGAAACAACTCTGCAGGTTGGAGAAACAATTCTGTGGGTTGGAGAAACCATTCTGCAGGTTTGAGAAACAATTCTGTGGGTTGGAGAAACCATTCTGCAGGTTGGAGAAACAATTCTGCAGGTTTGAGAAACAATTCTGTAGGTTGGAGAAACAATTCTGCAGGTCGGAGAAACAATTGGCCTCCCAGTAATTTTGCACCTTACTGATTTGCATCGGCAGGACTTAGGAATTATTCACAAATGCCAGTGCATGTCACAAGAACTGTTCTGTAGGTTGCATGCCACAACAGCAGGTGGTGCTGTTGATGCTATATAACACAGCCCCATGCACCATCGGACAGGACGCCCTAACAAACAAGGGAATTTTGTTTACACGAGAAAGTTTTGTTCTGACGGCTCCCATTGGTTGAAATATAGAATTACGTAGATTTCTATTTAAGGGTTTTCTGGAGGGAATCCCGGTCTTTCCAACAGTACCAAACATGACAGGGAAAGCCCTAATGCGATGGCGAAGGAAAGCTGTGTTTCGAGCCGATTTTTCTTTGTTTTAGACTTAATTACTGTCAGAGTTAATTACTGTCCTCCCAAAAGGCATGATTTGAAGCACTTAGGGTAGGAATTTCACAAAAAGTCATAGTTAGAAGTGTTCAGGAGGCATTTTACTTGGACTTTTTGCTGGAGGGTCACATATATATATATTTGTGTAATAAAACTGACAATCCTAGTTTTATCATATTGTTTAAACTTTGGTGAACAAACAATTGCATTTTATATTATTCAGTAATATTTTTTTGTTGATGAAAAAATAAAAAAAAAACTGTTGAAGAGCGATGAGTTAAATAAGATACGTGATTTGAAAAGCAGCAATATTGGGTATGCAGAGAGCAGTGAGTGTAATAAAGTGCACTGAACAGTGAAAGTGTATGCACCGTAAAAAGTTTGAAAACCACTGAGTTTTGAGAGTATATAACCAGCACCAGCACCAGCAACGCATTCCATAAACAGTGGTGTAGTATTGTTATCGTGGAATATTATTATTGTTATTACTCGGGTTACAGGGGTCTGTGGGGGTTCTAATCCAGCTACAATGGGCAAAGGCAGGGTACACCCTGTGTAAAGGTCAGAATAGTAACCATAGCAATTTCATTCGCAGAAGAACACGGCGAACAAATATATTTTACTCATATTAATATACCCAGTGTTGTACCTGAACGAGTTCATTGAACGATCGTTCATGAATGATATCATAATTTTGACGAATGTGAACGACTCGTTCACTTTTGCCAAATGAACGGGAAGTTGTGAACGCGGTTATTCTGGTATTTATTGAACTGCGCTCTTATGTAGTTCACATTTCGTTCTTATCACTTTGTAATTATTGAGTCCTATAAGGCATAAAATGGGATAAAAACACAGCATTATCATAGATGTCATTTTTGTATTATTCTGAACAAATGTTGGCAACATAATGTTGTGGAATAGCCAATGAGAAGCGTTTTGGGGCAGGGCAGAGAGAGAGAGAGAGGGGTGCAGTGAGTTTTTGGGAGCGGAGAAAAAGAGTTAAATGTACAGAGTGTGACCAGCGACCGGAGCAGGTGTTGTCCCGTTCTTGGAAATAAACATTGAAAACGAAGCTCACTGAAACTGCTCGTTGTGTTCTAAGAACCCGCAGAGGGAAGTTAACCCCGGGTTAAGGAACTTACTGGAGATTCCGTCCAAGAGGAGGACAGCATTTTCCCCTGATTTTCTGACTACGGTCAGGATAATGTCAGGAACGGTTAATAATAAGTTTACAATAATAACACAAAAAAAGAACGAAAAAGTTCATTTTGGGATCCATGAACTTCTTGTTCATAATTTGGAAGAATGAACAATGAACTGAACATATTGAGTAACTTGAACTGAACTTTGAACTAGTTCCTAATCAAGGTGAACTTTCCCAACACTGAATATACCAGTATTTATAGAAATTCTTCTAACCGCCAAGCTTTTATTTTGGTAACTTCCTGTTGAGAGGAAAAGGAGAAAGGAAACAAGATTGACATAAAAGAAGCATAAAAGTATATAAAAACAAAGTTTTAGCTTCAGTCAAGAGGAGAACAAGGTTTGTACATGTAAAATGAATTGTTTTAAAGCTATAGAAATTGTTTATTATCAGAGATGTAATGTGAATGTGTTTATTTACAGAAAGTGACTAATGTAGGAGCTAGATTTGTCGTTAAGGTCATGACCGTTATTGTGATTGTACCTATTTGTTCTCGTTCTAGCTCTTATGTTGGTTGATGACTAAGGAAAAGAACCATTAAAGTCATTAAACCATCAGTTCTGGCCTTCTCTAAAATTGACTGGATGCTACACCCTGTATGAGTCACCAGTTCATCGCAAGGCTGAACATATATACAGTAGACAAACTATCACTCTCACATTCACACCTATGGGCAATTTAGATTAACCAGTTAACCTATCAGTCCATGTCTTTGGATGGTGGGAGGAAACCGGAGTCCCCGGCAAAAACCCATGCAAACTCCACATAGAAAGGTCTGGTGTGGGAATCGAACCAGGGTCCTTCTTGCTTTGAGGCATGAGTACTAACCACTGTACAACCGTGCTGCACATGAATACATAAATTAAATGCTCACATGCTTGAAAAAGGACTAGGAAGAAGTAAACTCATACCCTCCCACCCCACTGAGGTGAGTTTGCAGCCGTAGTCTACTACAGGTTAATCTGACCTTTGACATCAGTGAGACTGCCGCTGTTGACTCCTTCGCTGAGGTCGATGAGCGTCCCTTCAGACTTGCAGCGAGGGAGTATGTGGTTGTTGCTGGTCACTCTGATGATCCGATGGGCAGCCATGGCAGGTGTTTGCCGTGTGGTTGGAGGGGGTGGGTGTGGGGGGTCACACATTGGCAGCTTCACATCTGATGAAAAAACAAACGAACATGGGACCAGTTTAGAGTTGGAGCAACACTGATACTGACGATGTGTAGCTACGGAGAATGTTATTCTATTCATGACACTGACATGATCATCAACAGGAAAAGGTTTACAAAGTAAATGTTAATTATTTAATATTAATATAGAAATAACATAGTTGAAGGCAGAAGCACAAAGAAAAAAGGCCCATAAGAGGGAAAACTATTGAGTAAAATCAGTGGTGGGTCGTCAGGGCCAGCAAGGCCTTCTCTGCTGGCCTAACATGTTTCATAACATAGCATGTTTCATCAAATATTATTTTATAGCCCTTAAATTTATTCTTACTTTCTATTTTGTTGAGTGTATATATATATATATATATATATATATATATATATATATATATATATATATATATATATATATATATATATATATATATATATATAATTATTCTACATATTCTGTTTTCTTTATGTTATATTATATCCATTTGGTTGTGCTCCTTTCAGTGTTGTAGTTTTAGGTTAGAGTTTTTATTCAATCACAATTCAGCTAGCTTGTGTCGCCAGGCAGTATGAAATCTGCCTGAGGCCTTCAGAATCAACAGTGCACCGTGCACTGTAAGTGAATGGGCACATATAATTGATAGATAGTTGCGATAGTCAATCAGATCACGAGTTGGCACAGTAAGGCCAGCAAGTAGGCCTCACGTTGAACGTGACATGTACGCGTCCTGTGATTGGATACTCACTTGACCTAAGTGGAGGTAGCGCTATGCAGATCAACGAAGTTGTCCTGCGCTATGTAACGACAACTGGACTAAGTGGGGTGCAGGCAAAAGTTAAGGAGAGGGCAACTATGGCCTTATTCATTGCACATCGTGCATATGATGCACATGATGCACATTCTATGCACATCGCCTTAATGTAGTACTGACTCAAGGGGCCTCAAAGATTAAAGAATGCAAGGGTTTTTTTGCAAACCTGAATGGCCTCACTACGTTCTTCTCCACATACCCGAAGCGCGCTCAACTACTGGATGGCATCTGTAAGCAGCGTCTCCCTCATGTTGCACCAAAGCAGTGGCAATATATACATCAAGATTGGTGAATGCAGTCCACGAGAAGAGGTAGCCTTAAAGCGAATTAAAACACACAACTGGACAGACGCAGCTTTCAGCATTGGCCTCCATGTCGATTGAAAAGGATTTATTGTTAGAACTGAAACGCACAGACAAACTGCACATGAAGTCAGTAAAGTCTTCTTGAGGAAAGAAAGAAGAATGGGTTTTGAATTTAAATACCGTAAGTGTTTTGGAGGACAGCCTTTTTGGTGAGTGCAAACATTTTTATTTACTTATTTTTTCACTTTTAATATGTTTTTGTAATCTTATTTCATTCATATTAAATGAATGGTAAATAAATGAAATGACAAATGAAAAAAAAAAATGAAAAAAAAATCTTGCTCTTCTGCAGTCTAATGTCTAATGTGCATTGGCGCAGCTGTGTGATTGTAGTGGAAGTACTCAGAGACTTGTGTGATTGTGTGCTGTCGCATGTAGGCCTATTCTCAAGAACAAATGAAAAAGGTTTGTTTACTTTTATTTCCAACAAATAGTTTGTTTTGTGACCGTCTTGTTATTTTTCTTATGTTAAACTGCCATTTTGTAATTTAGCGTAAAATCTTGTTAAAGCTTGCCTATTCTTGGTGGACTTAATAAAACTTTGTGGACAAATAATTTTAAATTTCCTTTTATTTTTAAGTTTTGACAGTATCACGTATAGTTCTAATTGCTGATGCAGATTTATTGATGTGTAAATGCTCCAGAAAATAGCCTGTGTTGTAGACGATTAAGGTGATACCACGCCCAGTAGTGTGTGCGTGTGCTTTTGTAAATGATATCTCCAGCCGTTGTGTCATGAGGGGTATTTGTTCAAGTCGGACTAAGTAGGACATCACTGAAGGCCTAGGTGTGAAATGCACGGACCACCACAGAGTAAAATAATGAAGGTGATTTGAGAGGTATGATCATGAATGATGACTTTCAGTAAAAATACACAGAGTGCATTAAGGAGTTCCTTAAAACGTGTGAGATGTAACTGTGAAAGCAAATCTGTTTCATCAGATTTTGAATTTTAAAAGCCATTAAATTTTTAACAGTGAATTTTTTTGTAGTAGTTTTACTTTTTACTTTTTTACAGTTGAGAAATTGTACTTTTTAACTTTTACTTATGCAAAGGAGTTGAATCAGTACTACTTTTACCCAAGTATTTTTTTCCACACAAGTAGCTGTGCTTCTACTTAAGTACAGAATAGGAGTACTCTTGACACCTCTGCTTCTAACATTGAAAGTTTGGGATATCAATAGAGTTACTGTTGATATCCCTATATAGGAAGTCATATTTGGACTTTCATTTGGGTATAATATCTACCAAGATTTTGAGAAATTTAGTTGGGTCATTCTGTGTCAAAGCATCCAGACCCTGCCAGATGACCCTCTCAGAAAATTACTTTAAAAAATTTTGTTTTTTAAAAAATTTCCCCACATAAAATTTTGAAGGCCATGGTTCATTCTTCAAAAATGTTTTTATCATAGATTGCTATAATTGTCAACTTTGTCCCAAAAAAAAATTTGAATGGTGTTCAGCATAGTTTTTTTAATGGAATTTTTTCAAATGTCAGTTTTTTCGCATTGACATTGTTGCAAATTCAGCATCACACGTCAGTTGACAAAGTCAGTACATTTACCATATTTATTCTCTTGGAAACAACTAAATAAAACACAAAATATCTCCAGGGCAATTTATTAAACAAAATCACAGTTTTACCTAAAAAGGTTTGCTGAAGGAGCGCTACCTGGACTCAAAATAAGTAATAATAATTAGAGGTGCTCTATTGGATAGGAAAATAGCAGGACAAAAAAGAAAGAAAAATTCCAAGGCACTCTCTTATAAGTGAAGATAAAAAAATAAAAAAAGCCTTTTTTAACTTGGCTTGGTTACAAAAACCTATAAAAAATCATATAAAAACCCCAACGATTTCGGCATCATAGCCTTCATCAGGGAGTCAGATCACAGTTTTATTTGAAATTTGAGACAGTACAAGAGACACCACAGTATACATTCTTCTGATGTAGATATTACAATTTTATTAATGAATTACAATAGAATTACAGTTCCAATAACATGAATAGAAAGCACTAGCCACAAAACTGCATGGCCAGTAAGTAAGTAAATACTAAACTGAATTCTTACATTCTCTGAACAACTTTGATTTTTTTCCCCTGAAAGTTACAAGTACATCTAAAGTGTTCTTCAGACCTATTCTTGATGTACCGTCATCATCATGATACACACAAACTATGTATCTTTCTAGTGATCCATACAAAATTGAGAGACTTTTTCAAATCAAAGAACAATCAGATCAGCCAGATCTAGGAAAGATGAGTGCCACATACCATTTCAGGATGTAATTTGTGTTATTGATGCACCATGTGTTCAGGGTGGTCCATGTTACCAAATAAGTGTGATCGATCCAATTTAAGAGAGTTTTTCAATGCAGAGTTGTGATTTTGTTTAATAAATTGTTATTTTGTGTTTTATTGAGTTGTTTCCAAGAGAATAGATGTGGTAATTTATATAGCCCTTTCTTGGCCACCCAAAGCAGTTCACATTAGTGATCCATTATTCATTTCCTCTCATTGTCACCTCTGGTGGTGGTAAATTACATTTGTAGCCACAGTTGCCCAGTTGCCCTGGTAGCCACAGACACGTGGCTGCCATTTTGCACCTATGGCCCTTCGGACCACCACCAAACATTCATACACCAGTGTGAGTGATGGACACAATGCAATAGGACAGAGCGCTGACCCTTCGTTTATTGGACAACCCGCTCTACCAATTGAGTTGTGGCCACCCCTGATCAAGATACAAAGAAAATGAAAGTGAAATACCAAAGAAAGTATCAGGAATAGTCACAAAAATAGTTTAAATAATGTTCACCTCCTTAAATATTATGATGTGTGACATTTTTAAAAGGTATCATCATTTCTGTGAATTTTAGCTTTGCGGCCAAATTTGGAGCCATATTGTGGTGCAACCAAGGTAGATAGAGCTAATGTGAACATCGATTCTGATTCTAAGAGAACAATAAAAATAATAATAATAATAATAATAATAATAATAATAATAATAATAATAATAATAATAATAATAATAATAATAATAATAAATACCCCCAAAATTTAGAAGGCAAAAACTATTCAAAACATATTAGGGATATTGGTCTAACACTTGGTATTAGAGAAACCTATATGAATTATTTGAAAGTTTTCTGAGAAATTTGGGAAATGTCTGTTTTTCTAAATGCTTTAGAGTGACCCAGTTTGTTTTTAATTTTTGAGAAGTTTTTCTTTTTAAAAAATGTATCTTTTCATACAACAGGCCATGTTTTTGACACTTAAAACAAAGACATGGTTATAGATATCGATATAGTTCCTATCGAGCACTGATGGGAAGTAGTATGTGGTCTTTCATTTTGGTCCATTTGCTTTGGTGTTCGATGACATTGAAGGGTCAAACATAAGGTCACCAATGGCTACAATTCAACAATCTTTGAAACCCCAGCTACTGATCAAATTCTTTTCAAATTATATATGTAGCTTCCTTGGGACATTAGCTGCATTTCCATTACCCTTGGGAGTTCATAAAATATAAATAGCGCCATAAAAAACTGGTAATTGTAACACCTAAATTTAAAAAAAACAAAACAACACTTGAATATCGCTAAACAGTTTTCACGCTTTCATGGGGTGGTTTTTCAGACATTTCAATGTTCTAATATATTGCAAAAGCACAATGGAAACACTTTTTCCACAATTATGTCACAGGATGTGATGTACATGGTCACATGATCACTTCTCTTGGAGTGAAAATGGCAGTCGCAGTCACTGTAACCATAACAACCATAGACATAGTATACCTCGACCCAGCATTGGCTAGTGGGATGCGAAAATTGTGGCTGAAATTATGTATGGTAAAAGTATGGCTAAATTATGGCTTGGATTAGGCTGATTCCTACACTAGGCACAGTGAAGGTTTAAATTTATTATCTGTTACTTTTTGAATATTTAAGTTGGGTTTTTTTTACAGACAAATATATTCTCTGTTGTGTAAAGTGTCAAGCGTAAGCACTGTTTAAAAAGCAATACATAAATATAATTTGTTGTTGTTGTTAAGTGCTGAGCATATTTACACTTAATATTTTGACCTGACAATGTAGGGACCACATCTAAAAACCCTTATAATGTCAGCCAGCTCATTTGTTTGACATGTCAGTGCCTTTAAAGAGTTTGCCAGCGACATTTACTGACGATAGAATATGCTGATTTATTCATGCTAATGAAAAACAGGGTGACGGGCCATCTGAACAGACCCGGTTTTAGCTATGGGCAACCTGGCCAATGGACCCGGGTGCAATCCTCTATGGGGCGCCAGCATATGACCGTCCTATTTTTTTCTCCTTTCCCTGTCTTTTTTTTTTTTTTTTTCCGTCTTGCTTGCTTCGGCCCAGGCCCTGCCCCTATGCCAAACCAAAGTGTTCACATAGCCATGCGTTGTGTTTATTATATCACGCATTACAGAACGCGTTCTAGCACACGCACTGTCGTGCTTTTACTCGTTACAGGGCGCGTTACAGGGCGCGTTACAGGGCGCGTTACAGGGCGCGTTACAGGGCGTGTTACAGGGCGCGTTCTGGCACGCGCAATGGCACGCACAATGGCACGCACAATGGCACACGTTCTAGCACACGCCCTGTAATGTGTGAAAGCGCACCAGTGCGCGTGGTAGAACGCCTTCTGTAACACATGATATAATAAATGCAACACGTGGCTATGTGAACACTTTGGCTTGCCATACGCCCCAGCCGAGGGAGCGGGGATGAGAAAGGCACGAGTGCGTGTGTGCGTGCGTGTGTGTGTGTGTGTGTGGGGGGGGGGGGGGGCAGCAGCCAATGAAATGAGACGAGTCATGAGGAGGGCCTGGGCAATCATCCTAATATGGCATTTCAATTCAATTCAATTCAATTTTATTTATAAAGCCCTAAATCATAACAAAGTCGTCTCAGAGGGCTTTACAAAAACACAATCAACTACAGAAATACATGAAAAGTCCAAGCATTTCTGTTTAAAAAAAATTTACAACCACACTATTTCGTAAAAATATAGAAAATATATATATATATTCTAATTTTGATATGTATATTGTAAATGTATATTTACATTTTAATAAACACTGGCTATAGGAAAAAATTTACCTGCCAGTTCTCTTAGTTTGCTTACATCATGTCAATACTATTGGTGAATGCCAGTGAATGCCAGTGATAGTATTAATAGCGGTCAGACACCGTCGAACTCAGATGGAGAGAAAAAAGCCATCTGGCTTTCAGTTCAGAAAAAGGAGAGAAGAGGAGGCAGAGAGGAGAGCAATAGATGCAGGTAGGCCTAAATTACGCAAAGTTACTTTGCAAACATGGCAAGTGTCGAGTGTGAATGTGATGATGACCCCGAAGCTAATAAGGTCAACAAAAGGCAAAAACAAGCCCAAATCCTAAGCAAATGTGCTCCAGACACAACTGGGGTATTTTAATAACCTATTGACCTGCTAACCAACAAATGCTTTATTAATACAACGTTACACTGTTACACATTAGACTAGTCTCAACTAGTCTAATCTCAACAAATTAAGTCATCATTAAGGCCTAACGTTACACATGATTATTTAGCCTCCCCTGAGCCACATTAATAATATAAATAATACCACCAAAAATCCATGTAAGCATTTTTCCCCATCTTTTATGCATTTTTCCATTGCTGGTTAGTGGGCTGTAGAGATACTTCTGTGTTTCACAGGATTGCTAATAAGCCCAAATGAATTGATCATAACGGGCCCATATGGGGATTTGGTGCTATCTTTGGTCAGTAAATAAATAAATGGGACGTGTGCTGTTAAATGTGTTGACTTTTTTAAATCTCCATATTCCTTCATATATATTTACTGACATATTTATTACAGGGATGTAATTGCGGATTTTGCATCAAAGAAGGCAAGAAAGTTCCAGTTTTAGATGGTATCTTTACAGCTGGTGCTCCTGCACTTTTACTGCTAGGTTTTTTTGTTTGTTGTGGTGAACCCTAAGGGAAAAGCCAAAAGGAAAAGTGAAGTCATTTGCACTCATTTTATTATTACTTAATTATAGTTAACATTGGCTTTGCTTTTTGAAACGGTTTGTGCAATTTACAATGTTATTATGTTTACATTTGTGTGCAATTTTAGAATATTTATATCTATAAATTTCTCAATTTTTATTGATTTTCATCACAATTTTTACTTTGTATTTTTAAAATTGTAATTAAAAATAAGCATTGATATGTACATTGGTGTTTGTCGTATAATCTGTCTTTGAAGGATATGGTTCCGTGTGTGTGTGTGTGTTGGTGGGGGGGGGGGGGGCGAAGACATGTCTCGCCCAGGGTGCAAATCAGGCCAGGTCCGGCCCTGCATCTGAAGCTCTGAAGATGACAGCAGTGAAACCTTGTGGTATGATATTTCAGGAGTTATGTAACACTCCTGCTTAGAACAATCATCAATGGAAACACATTCAAAGCACAAATACACTTTGTCAAAATTTTAGGAATATTGCTAGTGTTTTAACTGTAATGGAAATGCAGCTAATATCTACAAATTGTGTTCAGAATTTTGACAAATTTGAATTTATTTTTGAAATATTCCAGATGTGCATTTACTCTGTTCATATTTTGATGGCTTATAAATACACAAATCACACACAAATCATCACAAATATTAGTAGGACTGAACCATCAGAATTAGTTTTCATGAGCTCCGAGTTTTCCAAATGCTTTTAACCACTATATTATACGGGCTGTAGGACTAAATATTAAAATATGCATTGATCTCAAACAATGTTGACTCCCCTTCTGTGGTGTTAAACAATGAGAACAAATGCAGACAAAAAAAAAAGAGTATCATGTTGATAAATTTAGACTAATTAAATACTAAGTATTATTAGCCTACCAGCTTACAATTAGGTCTGTGTAATTAATACATATATATATGTTGATTCACTGGTTTGTACTTTTAGTGATGAGTGATGTCATGTACAACTGCATGTTTAAATTTTTATTAAGCTGAGAAAAAAAAGGCTAATAAACATAAACAAACATGCACAGATGTTACAGTTCATGGTATTGGCTCCTTTCAATCAACCAACGACACAGAACATATAAAGGTTCTTTGGTCACATTTTAACTGCAAATCCCTCTTGTTTACGAGCTTGTATCCAGTGGTGTTATTTTTCTGAATCCCTTCCAGTTTTAGGAAAAGTTAGGGGAAAAAAAGTCCCATCCCTGATGACTATATCCAGTCCTTCTGACAAAAAACAGAGCAGAAAGACTGGATACTTTGTTGTTTCCATAATACTGAAGTTGAAGCGACATTTAAGATGAAATTACAAGCCAGAAGTCGGATCTCCAACCAGGAAACTGCATATAATTCACTGTGTTGTGCTGTTAGTTTGTCCAATTTTCACAAAGTAAGCTGTGCTAAATTTAGCATTTTGAGATAATTGTAACAAGCCTTATTGATTCTTGATGGAATATGCTGATGAGGAACGGGAACACTGATCCTTTTTTTTCCGTAGGGTGCTTGCGCAACGCTTGAAAATCTTAAAATCTTGAAAAATCTTGAATTTTGGATGAAAGTTGTTTTCATGTATGGGGGAAAAAAAATTAGAGTACAATTTCTGCATATACTGAAATTATTGTGAAATGAGAAATAGAAAAGGTACTGTGAATTATGTTTGTTCATTCAATACTATAAAAATTATCTTTTCTAATAAACCCGACTCAACCAACAAAGGACTCAGTAAATGGACTGCACTTTTATAGCGCTTTTCCGCCTTCATGGTGTTCAAAGTGCTTTATATTTAGCCTCAAATTCACCCATTCACACACATACACCAGTAGGTTTCTTCAGTGTCATACCCAAGAACCAAAATGATGGTTCTTGCTTGTTTTTGATGGTTCTTGTTCTTCCTTCATGTGGACAGTCAGAGCTGGGACATGAACCGCCGACCCTTCATTGGATGGCCCGCTCTACCAGCAAAGCCACAGCCACAGTAGACACACGTATAAAAGTACATCAACTCAAGATCTTGAGGCAAAATATATTTTTGAAAAAAGTCTGGAAATTTATTTTGGAAAAACAGCAAGCACCCTATTTTCATATATATGTCAGCCTTTATAATAGATCAGAAAATAGATCAGATCTTACTGTAAAATGCCAAACTATGGACATAATTAAAATAACGGCCTCTACTAGAGTCATCTACAGTTCATTTAATGTAGAGTTTTCTTCTCTTTCCATTCCAATTAAGAAGACATTTTCTTCATTTATTAGTCAGTGAACACTATAGTAAATATCACTTCGGTTTTCCTTTAGTTGAAGTACCATTTACTTTTTTATAATTTTTCTTACATGGCAGTGACAGGTGAAGTGAACAATGCCGTATTCACTACACAACTAAACCAGTCAACACAAAAAGACCACACCTCCTTGTAGTGCCCATGTGGGTCAAAATAAAGACTCCTTGATATGACATAAACATACTGACGTAAAGACATTGCATGTTCACATATGGCTTGAAAAGTACAACAATAATAAAAATAACCAAAACTAATATCCCTATGAGAACACAACTTAATATTTAACCTCTGGGACTTGTTCTTAATCCTTTCCTGTGAAGAATTCAACATCTCAGCATGTCTCTCTGCTCTACTAGTAGTATTTACACTTTGTATTGTATTTGTATTTGACTTTATCGACCAATGTCAGAACTGAGCACTGATTCAATTTGTGTATGAAAACACACAGTCAGCAGAGGACCATAATCTGATTAGAAAGGCAGAGGAAGAAATTGTTTTGCAGCAAAAATGCCGTCACCTTCAGTCACCAGAGACCTAATTATTCTTGCAGTATGTGGTGAGTGGTAGCAGCGGGAACATTTGTATTTGAACACTGATGATGCCACTTTAATCTGATTAAAGCTGCACAGATCATAGGAGCTGCCATGGAAATGCTTTTCACTGATTAGCTTCATTAGAGCTTTAATTTGTGGATCTAAGTTGTGCCCTGTACATTATTTGCAGCTCATGTTGTTATCACATCCTTTGTTGTCATTCACACATTATCAGCTGTTACTAGTACAGATAGTTGAGCAAAAGTAAATAAATAAATAAAATGAAAAATATTCAGATACTCAGGGCTGTTTCTGGCTTCGTAGGGGCCCTAAACAGGATGTTGTTTGGGGGCCCTTTGTCAAACTGCAAGAAAGAGATTCTTAAACCCTTTAGATCTTCAGATGATATCACAATCTATTTGATGACATGAGCAAAAGAGGATACAGTTAACATTAAAGTCTTAAACTGATTAAAAAAAAATTAATACAAGGACACCGCCCAGGTGGGGCGAGAGGAAAATTTTTTAGATATATATATATATATATATATATATATATATATATATATATAAATGTTCCTCTCATCCCACCTGGGCGGTGTCTCCTTCAGACTCAGGTCCTCTACCAGAGGCCTGGGAGCCTGAGGGTTCTGTGCAGGATCTTAGCTGTTCCTAGCAATGCGCTCTTTTGGACACAGATCTCTGATCTTGTTCCCGGTATCTGCTGGAGCCATTCTCCCAGTTTGGGGGTCACTGCCCATAGTGCTCCAATCACTACTGGTACCACTGTTGCCTTCACACTCCACATTTTCTCTAACTCCTTATTCAAACCTTGGTATTTCTCAAGCTTCTCGTGTTCTTTCTTTCTGAAGTTGCTATCACTGGGGACTGATACATCTATCACCACCACTGTCTTCCCATGTTTATCCACCACCACTATGTCAGGCAGATTGGCCATCACCATCTTGCCGGTCTGGATCTGGAAGTCCCACAGGATCTTGGCCTGTTTGTTCTCTGTCACCTTTGGGGGGGTCTCCCATCTTGACCCTGGGACCTCCAGTCCATACTCTGTACAGATGTTCCTGTACAGTATGCCCGCTCCCTGGTTATGCCGCTCCATGTATGCCTTGCCTACCAGCATCTTACACCCTGCTGTGATGTGCTGGATTGTCTCAGGGGTTTCTCTACACAGCCTACACCTGGGGTCCTGTCTGATGTGGTAGACCCTGGCTTCTATTGCTCGAGTGTTCAGGGCTTGTTCTTGCGCAGCCATGAGTAGTGCCTCTGTGCTGTCCTTTAGTCCAGCCTTTTCCAGCCACTGGTCTGTCTTTTCCATATCAGCCACTTGCTGATATGGAAAAGCTGATATCATGCTTGTGCAAGGGTTTGTCCTTCCATGATAGCCGGTTCCTTGACTTTACTGGACTTTTGTTGTCTGAGGCATTCACTTAGCAGTTGGTCATTGGGGGCCATTTTCTTGATGTATAATTATATATATATATATATATATATATATATATATATATATATATATATATATATATATATATATATATATATATTATAATAATAATATATAATAATAATAATAATAATAATAATAATAATAATAATAGCCTTTATTGTCATTGTGCAAAAAAAAGCAAACAATGAAATTGGAGTGGCACTTCCCACCCACAGTGCAAAAATAAAGTGTAAACATATATGAATTGAAAAACATAAAAGACAATAAATACAGTTAAAAGAAGACTAAGAAGAATAAATATATAAAAACTATTATTCCAATTAAAAACTGCCATTGTTATTGCACATGCCTAGGAGGTAGTGGAGGTTATGCATTTAGGAGCCGGACAGCCCATGAATAAAAGGTGTTCTTTAGTCTGTTTGTCCGGCTCCGTAGGGATCTGTATCTCCTTCCAGAGGGAAGGAGATTGAAATGTCTATTCCCCGGATGTGACAGATCCTTCACAATCCTCCTTGCCCTGTTTAGCCCTCTAATTGTTCCAATGTCTTCCAGGGAAGGCAGGGGGCCTCCAATGATCTTCTCGGCTGTCTTTACAACCCCCTGCAGGGCTTTCCTGTCCTTAGCTGTGCAGCTGGCGTACCACACTGTAACACAGTACGCCACAACGCTCTCTATCGTGGTGCCATAGAAAGTCCGCAGCAGCTTTGGCTCCACCTGACACTTTCTCAGCAGCCTGAGAAAGTGTAGTCTCTGCTGCGCTTTCCCGACCACAGCGGCTGTGTTAGTGTGCCATGTCAGGTCGTCAGTCACGTGCACCCCCAAGTACTTAAAGGAGGAGACCCTCTCCACCCAGTCCCCGTCAATCTGCAGCGGAGCAGGTTCACCTACTTTCTTCCTCCAGTCCAACACCATCTCCTTGGTTTTCCTGGTGTTCAGCTCCAGGTTGTTTGCTGAACACCAGTCTGCCAGCCTCTGGACCTCCTTCCTGTACTCTGTCTCGTTGTTGTTGGAGATGAGACCCACCACTGCAATGTCATCGGCAAATTTGACAATGACATTTGAGGGGTGGGTGGCAACAGTCGTGTGTGTACAAAGCATACAGGAAGGGGCTCAGCACGCAGCCCTGGGGGGAGCCCGCGCTAAGTGTCAGGGTAGAGGATGTGTGACAGCCCACCCGTACCCGCTGTGGATGGTTTGTCAGGAAACTGTAGATCCAGTCACAGGTGGAGGCTGGGATGCTTAGGTCAGTCAGCTTTCTGATGAGAATGCTCGGCAGGATGGTGTTAAACGCCGAGCTAAAATCAACAAAAAGCATCCTGACATAGTTCCCCTGTTTGTCCAGATGACTTGCGGCAGTGTGGTGGAGGGTGGTGATCGCATCAGCAGTGGATCGGTTGGCTTTGTAAGCAAACTGATGCGGATCGAAGTCTGGAGGGATGTAAGTCCTGAGATGGTGGAGGACAAGCCTCTCGAAGCACTTCATCACTACAGGAGTTAATGCCACTGGTCTGTAGTCATTTAGGTTACCTGTGGTAGATGTTTTGGGGACAGGGACGATGGTGGCTGTTTTGAGGCAAGATGGGACAGTGGCCAGTTTCAGGGAGATGTTGAACATCTTTGTTAGGACCCCTGAGAGCTGGTCTGCACAGGACTTCAGTACTTTGCCAAGTACTCCATCAGGTCCTGCTGCTTTGTGCAGGTTCACAGCCTGTAGAACTCTCCTCACCTGATGCTCCTGTAGCACAAGCTAATGGGTATCCAGGAGCTGTGGGGTTGAAGGGGGGGGATCATCGGGGGGGCTCCTCAACTCAAAGCGGGTGAAAAAGTGATTAAACTCTTCCACCAGCGAAGCGTCAGCTGTTATTTCCCCCGGTGTGTTGCCCCTGTAGTTAGTCAGGTGCTGTAAGCCCTGCCACACTTGCCTCGGGTTGTTATCGGCCAGATGGTTCCCTTTTTGCTGCTTTGATACCTCTCCTCAGGTCTGCTCTTGCTGTCTTGTACAGGTCCTGGTCACCCGCCTTAAAGGCTGAGTCTCGTGCCCTCAGTAATGCTCTCACTTCGGCTGTCATCCATGTTTTCTGATTGTTATACATTTTAATCTGTTTGTCCACTGTAACAGTGTCAGTACAGGTTTCAATGTAGAACAAAACAGTCTCCATGTGTTCATTCAGCTCCAGATGATCGAAAACAGTCCAGTCAGTGTTTTCAAAACAGTCCTGGAGCTGGCTGAGTGCTCCCTCAGGCCAGGTCTTAACAGTTCTTGTGATTGGTTTAGTTCTTCTCCTGAGGGGTATGTAGGCTGGGACACTAAGCAGCGAGATGTGGTCTGATTTGCCTAGGTGAGGGAGGGGTATTATCCTGTATGCCTCCTTAAGGTTGGAATACAGCTGGTCTAAAGTGTTTCTGCCTCTAATTATAATAATTAATAATATTCCTGGAGGTTCGCCCTTTCCTCCTGGACAGTATTTCTGACACTTACTAGTCCTCGGCCCCCTTCCTTTCTCTTAGTGTACAGCCTCAGGACACTGGACTTGGGGTGAAACCCTCCATGCACTGTAAGGAGCTTCCTTGTCTTGATATCAGTGGCTTGTATCTCTTCCAGTGGCCAGGATATTATCCCAGCTGGGTATCTGATCACTGGCAGGGCATAGGTGTTAATGGCCTGGATCTTATTTTTGCCATTCAGCTGTCTTTTCAGGACCTCTGTAGGTATTTGACTGTGGCTGACTTCCGAGCTGCCTCCTCATGATTACCATTTGCCTGTAGGATCCCCAGGTATTTGTAACTTTCCTGCACATCTGTGATGTTCCCTTTAGGTAGGTCAACCCCTTCGGTTGTGATCACCTTTCCTATTCTAGATATCATCCGCCCATATTTATCTAGTCCAAAAGACATCCCAATGTCTTTGCTGTAGAGACGGGTGAGGTGAATTAGGGAATCAATGTCACGCTCATTCTTGGCATACAGCTTGATGTCATCCATGTAGGGGAGGTGGTTGATCGATGTTCCACCTTGGAACTGGTATCCAAAGCCACTCTTTGAGATGATCTGGCTGAGGGGGTTTAGGCCTATGCAGAACAGCAGGGGGGACAGAGCATCTCCTTGGTATATGCCGCATCTGATGCTCACCTGTGTAATTAGCTTTGAGTTGGCCTCCAGAGTCGTCTTCCACAGCCTCATTGAGTTCTGGATGAACTCTCTTAGTGTCCTGTTGAAGTTATACAGCTTTAAGCATTCCAGTATCCATGTCTGTGGCATTGAGTCATAGGCTTTCTTGTAATCAATCCAGACAGTGCACAGGTTGGTGTTCCTCGTCTTGCAATCTCGGGCAATTGCCCTGTCAACCAGTAGCTGGTGTTTGGCTCCCCTGGTGTTGTTGCCTATTCCTTTCTGTGCTCTGCTCATGTATTGCTCCATGTGCTTACTCATCTTAGTCGCTATGATGCCTGATAGAAGCTTCCATGTGGTGCTGAGGCAGGATATAGGCCGGTAGCTATATGGTATTGTTCCCTTCTGGGGGTCCTTCATTATGAGGACTGTCCGGCCCTGGGTTAGCCACACTGCATGGTTTCCCGATATCAGCAGCTGGTTCATCTGTGCTGGAGAGCTGTCAGTTTCTTAAGCCAGTAGGCATGAATCATGTCGGGCCCTGGTGCTGTCCAGCTCTTCATTTTGGACACTCTGGTTTGGATGTTTGCTAGTGTGATGCCTGTAAGTCTGTCAACCATTGTTATGTCTTGCCTCTTTCTCCCAGATGCTCTTCCAGTATTGCTCAGTCTCAGCCCTAGGTGGGTCCGTTGTCACCTTGTCCACCTGCCATTGAGAGTAGACCTTAGCTGGGTTGGTGGAGAACACCTGATTTATTCTCCTGGCTTTAGGCGGGTAGCTAGTGCTGTAAACCTTTTGCTCAGCAGTCTCCAGTGCCTCAGCTGTGGACAGTTTGTTATATTTCCTCAGATTCACACCTCTGGTTAGTTCTGACATTGACTTCTCTCTGTGTTGCCTTTCTATAGCCCTACGCCTTACCCCTCCATTTGAAAGGGCAAGAGGTAGGGGGAAAGGGTAGGGGTTCAAAATAGAAATGGGATTGGCCCTAACTCTCCAGGCAGCACACACACATGCACGGGAGCAGCCAGCAACAGGAACTCAGCAGCAAAAAACAGCTTATATATCAGCTACATATTGGCCGATATGATTGGTGTAGGGTGTAGTATAGGTGAGACCCTTTAGTTGGCAGGCTCTATCCTGAACCTGGTTCTCATGGCAGGATTTGGAGGTTATACTTTCTTTGATCCATAAAGACCCAGTGGTTCTTTTGTGACTGGGTTGTGCTAAATGGAAACCTTTATTTGGAATCAACATATCCATATAAACATGAAGGAAATGGGTTTAATTCTGAATGATTTTATTCAGAATAAATCATTCTGAATTAAAAAAAAATCATGTAAACATAGCCATTAGTTTTTTTCCAGTATTATTATTTCTTAATCGATTTGTTATATTATCCCTGAGTGTGCTACTCCAATTTCACCAATATTGAAAAATAGCAGTCTTTTCTAGTTTATATAGCGTCTTTTCCCTCCTGAGTGAAAAATACATCTCAGCATAGTTTGTTTGTTTTGTTTTATTTCTTCAGTTAGGTGTTGTGCCAAAAGCCTCTCCTCAGAATGGGTGAACCCTGCACATTTCCACATGGGAGTTTCATTATCAGTGCAAAATATGCTCATCATTTCACAGTCCAATAGCACAGATGCCAAAGAAGCACTTCCACAAAGTCAATCAGTAGTTTTCTAGTATTTTTTAATCCAACTATCTGTACCTCGGACATGTTGACCTCCTAGACAAGATGACCCTGCATCAGCTCCTGTGGATTAGTCCACTGCAGATTACTCAGGTGCAGAAACTCTGGCTTCAGGCCCAGTGTGAGAAATATGAAGAGCAACCTGACGCCAACAACACTAACCTTCATCAAATGTCATTAGCTGCAATAGAAGAAAAAGTAGAGAAGCTGAAAGACAATGACCCTGGTTCTGTCAGAACCGATTAAAAATAGAGCCAGTGTCCCCATATGTGAGCGGTGTGTTCTATCAACAATCAGTTGAATGTGTGAGGTTATCAGGTGCTGTCTCTATGTTAGAGTCTTGTGTATGGAAACAAATCTTTTTCATCATATTTTTAATTTTAAAAAGCATTATATTTTTAACACAGATTTTTTTTTCACTGCACTGAAATTAAATGTTTTTTTTGGTCTCTTAATTCAACTATGTTCATAAACCCAACTGCAAAAAAATTTAATTAACAAATTCAGATGCATAAAATGTAGCTGCAAAAAAAAAAATTCAGATTGCACATGTGGGACACCAAGGATAAGCAATTGATTCTATCCTAAGTCAAACCGACAGCCAGCCAAATTAGTTGCATTCGGTCGGTCACGTGACACCACATGCAAAAAGACGATCAACTACTGTGACAACTACAACTATAATCCCACTAGACATAACATTGTCTATGGTGCATGTACTGTTGAAATAATCATATGAGGCTAAATTTTCAAATGAATTGCTTTGTTATAAATGTTTTATTATTTAGTTTAGTTTAAAAATGTAATGTCTTTTAAAATTCAAAATCTAATGATACCGATTTGCTTCCATACCTGTGGTGTTAATGAATATCAATCTCCCAATAGAAATGGGCATCACTTTCAGGAGAGGAGAGCTCGACAAATTCGATTAAAGTCCATATATAACTTCTATCAGTGATTGTAAGATTTGTCGCAATTAAGGTCAAAATGTTGCATGGCAACATTGAAAACACAAACTAATAGCACAGCACAGGAAAGTCATTTCCTTGTAGGATATCTGACCTCTGGCTTGTAATTTCCAACACTAGATACAAGCTCGTAAACAAGAGGGATTTACAGTTAAAATGTGACCAAAGAGCCTGCATGTGTTCTCTGTGTTTGGTTGGTTGAAAGGAGCCAATACCAGCGACTGTAACGTCTGTGCAGGTATGTTTGTTTATTAACCTTTGTTTATGTTTATTCGCCTTTTTTTCTCAGTTTATTTATAACCTCGTCTACCATGATGCCCACCAAGTTATTCTGGTAAACGTGGTAGGAAAGCATGGTTTTCCATTTATCCTTCAGTCATGATTCGGGGCTACGGAACACTAGCTGACACATTTCCATTGCTGTCAGCCCAAGTTTACCAGCCTCTTTGACTTGGTCCTCTACCAACACAACCAGGGAGGATACCACAATAACGATGGGGTTCTGCACTTGTCCTATTTCTTTAGCCACCAGTGGAGCCATCTAATAGATCAAATTCTTGCCAAACCTGGTCGGAAGAAGAGCAAAAACATAATTTTCATTTACATATGCTTCCAAAGGCATGAACATGCGGTAGAGTAGACAGAACAGCAGAAATAGCCGTGTCGATATGGACACTCAAATACAGAGTGTATCTGAAAAGACTACACTACCATTGCTTCTGCTTAACGTCACACCAGCCATAGCGGTTCTGAGCAGTCCCACCCTGTGATACTGATTGGCTCCTTCGTTTGGAAATAGATTTGATCTCCGCGCTACTCAGATGGTTGTGTGATCATAGCGTAACGCAGCCTTGGAACGAATTAGGCCTTTTACATGTAAAATGCGACTATTTACGAAAAATTCATGGTACGAAAACACTTGTGGAACAAATTAATTTTGCAGACAGCACAAATGTAGGGAGTAAATTCTTTTCTGAAAAAAAAAACAGGATTCAAGTAAAGTACAGGTACCTAAAAAGTACATTAATGCACTTAGGTATTTCCCACCTCTGGTTATAAGCCATTAAAAAGGGATCATTATAAATAAAGGCAGATTTTTAAGATATATTTTTTAAAAATGTAAAAAAAATTTATAAAGACTACAACAAAAAAACCAGAGGGGAAAACTGTCACCACAAATAACAAGCTCCGTTTTCTGTTTTTCTGCAAACGAATCAATTAGAACTTTGGAAAGAAAATGCAAACAATATAAGTTTCCTGGGAGATAGTGTTGACTGCAGAAGAGCCTGCAACTTCCTCTCCAAATGAAGCAGATATTTTCCCCCCACAGGTCCATTTATATCATAGTTGATTAAATCCTTTGCTAGCTCATTTTCTGTTGGGCTGATAGAGTAGAGGAATGTGGAAGACACTGTGGAGTCCACTGTAATTAGCCAACAGTTAGATGTCCATAACCCCTGGATAAATGTCACTATAATGACTATTTCCATCAGCCCATCAGTGTGTGAGCACATGCTCACACACTTTATCGGTGATCTCGGACAGATTCATATGAAGAATACCGAACTATCCCTTTAAAAATAAACAGACCAACAAACTAAACCAAAAACAACTGTAAACAACAATTCCATTTAATTCCATTAAAATTTTGAATCAGATTAATCATGATGATGGATTAATCTGTGTTAATGCCTTAATTTTGACAAGCCTAATTGTTATGTTTTTATTTCACTGGCCAGATCATAATGGGCTGAATGTGGACGCTGAACTGATTAGGTTGACACTACCACACATAAGCGTTGGAATTTTTTTGTTTTTCTCTCAGGTGGTGCCCAGAATTCTGAGCCTAAGCCTTCAAATATTAGTGGAAAACCCTGAGAACATAAAATTAAAATGCAGGACACATTTCAATTCAGTTTCTCCTTCAAACAGCCTATAATCCATGATCAAAGTACAACGCTGAAGGGTTCAAAGTCTTTAAAATCAAGATCAAAGAACCCATACAGTTTCACAGACTGAAGTCAATTGAAAACTGTTATGAAGTCTTGTTTGTTCAGTCTTTGACTCTTTATGAGTTGGACATGGACTGGTAACAGAACATGTATCTTCAAGTCAAGTAATCTTTAATGTCAAGTGTGCATACACATATATATATATATATATATATATATATATATATATATATATATATATATATATATATATATATATATATATATATGTATATATATACTCTAAAATGTCATGCATGGCATCTGTTGCAATGACTTGATTTATAGTGTTCCTGTAAGTACAAAAATGTTATTGCTTGTTACAGGTTAAATTTATGTGCTGAAATTATGATTTTAATCTTTGGTTTCACTCAAAAATTCAGAATGTTGAGCCAGATTAAAATAAGCCATTTTTAAGAGAAATATTTCTCATTAAAATGGTTATGATTAAAATCTAGTTGCATTGACACACAAAAGCAATTCCATCAACTCAGTTTTTGACTGTTCCTGGCTCCACCCACTGAACACATCTGGGCAAGTTCCAAAAAGAGCACATGGCTGCACTGCCATTGACCTGTCTGCACTGTCTGGCTTTTGCAGGAGAAAACACTTTCTTTAGCTTTTACCTTACTTGTCCTTCATTATACATACCATAAAAGGGTAGCTTCCTGGGCTAAAACATACCCCAGCAGCTTATTTTTTTGCCGGCATTTATCTGTCTCTCTTGTTTAACAGTAATGCTTAATGTGCCTTATAGTCCAGTGCATTTTATATGGTGAATGGGCATTTTGGACTTGGACGTTTTGGCCTAGGACGTTCTGGACTAGGATGTTTTGGAGGTTTTCAAAAACAAACTGTTTATTTGCATATCATTGTATTATTCACTCAATCACATATTAAAAATGTATACAATATACTCAAGTTAAAGTAGCAAAACTATACAATACACTCATATTCAAAATTATACAAATTGAGCATTTTACACATTGGGGCTTCCTCTTCTCAAGTTGTGACTGACAGTTCTGGAATGGATTTAGTGCCAGAAGCTCTATCCTCACAGAGATGCTGCAGCTTTGATTGAAGTTCCTGGTAAACTTTTTTTGTTCTCTTAGGTTGGACCCCACATTCATCTTGTAGTAGGACTCCAGTACCTGCCTTCAAACACTCAATTAATTTCCAAACTGTTGGGTGTGCATGTCCCACCAGGAATTTGAATTTATTGTTATAGCCCTCTGAGATGGTCGAGGTTGATTACTGAGTGTATGCATGCATATTCCAACGTTCAGGTGGAAAAGTTGGAAGACTTCAATGGATGTGAACCTGGTTGTGCCTTCTGTTGCCAAAGTTGCCCTGTGACATAGGTAGTATTGAAGTACTCTAGTAACTGGAAGGGCCTGATCTGGTGCGGTGTCCCTAAAATGAGCCATGCCATCAGCAACCTCCCCAACAGGCAGAAAGGCAAGGGCATCTAGCTGACCACAGAACAAACAAAAGTCATTATCTGCCTCATACAGGTTGGAAAGACCCAAAGACTGAATCTCCCACCAGATTGACTATGTTAGGTGATAGAAACAATACTGGATTGTACTTGCTCACCAAAGACATGATGAAGTGCAAGCTCAACACCACAGTCAAAGCTATGATCAGTGTTGTGAAGTTTTATTTTGGAATCTTTCAAATAATGAAAGGTTATATACTTGCAAAGTAATTTGCATAATTTTGATACTTTATCTTGAGTATCTTATATACATTTTTAATATGTGATCGAGTGAATAATATATATATATATAATAAACATAAATTTAAGGTGTTTGTTTTTGAAAATATGATTTGTCCGAAAAGTCCTACTCTGCAAAAAGTGCAGTACGGAACATCCTACATTCATTTTAGATTTATACAATCCTGATCAAACTTAAGACCAGTTGAAAAATAGCTAGAATTTACCTTTTGCACATTTGGATCATAATGAGGTTTTAGTAGTAGAGCTACAATATGCAAAAACAAGAAGGGGGGAGTGTGACAAAAATCACTTTGAAAAAGTAATTTATTAAAAACAAGAGAAGAAGTTTTCTCTTCTTGAACATGGTTGGTTGGAGCTGCATAAGCAGAGCCTCTCGCAGCTGAGGTTGGATGTAGTAAGACAGTCATTCTAAATTTTTTTTAAAGATTATGGAACATTATGGAACAAAATAGTCAAGTGGTCAACCCCAAAAAATGATACCTGCACTGTGTCTTGTTGGCTGTCCAACAAGACACAGGGTGGTCCTCAACCTAAATTAAGCCCCTTACTGGTGCCAACTGCAGCACAATAACCATTAGATGGCATCTGGAGGAAAAGGGTTTAAAAATTAAAAAAAAAACAATTCAAAGACCCTATCTTTCTTAACCTACTCCTAGCAGCAGCACATGTAATGTGCGACAGTAGTAGTCTAGTTACGCACCATTCAACTTTTGGCTAGATTTCCCTGAAACTGACTGACAACTCATGGTGAAGTATAGAATCAGAGAGCAGGCGTAACAAAGTGATGCTTCAATGATTTGAAGACAAACACCCGCTGCAACTATAGAAGAACAATGGGTGGTAATTTCCTTTTATCAAAGATGAGTGAAGAATGTCAGAAAATGTCAGCAATCTTTAAATTATTTTTTTACAGAAGCAACAACAGTCATTAGCTCCATAATCCCCAATTTTCATAACTTTCTCTGGACTCCTTCGTGAACTTTCCAGTGTCTAACTACATCATCCTAAAGATTATACTGATTGGTTGTAGTACCATCCTATTGCATACAGGGGATTTGAAAAATAAACTTTTGGCCTGCCTCCGCTGACTATGAAGCATCCCTAGATCTATACATGTAATGAATAGTGATAGCGCCACTAGGCCCTCACAGAATTGCACATTACATATTTTACTATATTTATTTTTATCTTATTCTATCTTGGTGCATGCTTAGCATTTTTATTATATTTATATATATATATATATATATTTTTTTTTACATTTTATTTAATTTAATTTTTTTTTTTTTTTATTGATATACTATATGTTGAATGTTGCAGCGTTACACCGAGACAAATTCCTAGTTGTATACTACATGTGTACTATACGAACAATGGCAATAAAACTCTTTCTGATTCTGAAAAAAAAAAATGTAGCCCTGATGGTCCAGATGCTTCCACCGTTACTGGCATAACAAGGAGATCGCACCTGAGATGTTTTCTACCCAGCATAGTGGAGGGGGTCCATCATGGTCTGGGGTTCTTTTTCATTCAGTGGAACACTGGTGCCTCAGGTGGTGTAGGGTAGTCAAACGGCAGCTGGTTATGTGCAAATGTTGCAGCGGGTATCCCTCATGACTGAGGGCCCTCATCTGTGTGGTAACAGCTGGTTTTAAAAAAAGGACAACGCTGTTTGATGAAGGACTTCTTCAGGGAGAATAACATCACTCTTTTGGACCATCCTGCATTTAAATCCCACAGAGAATATTTGGGGATGGATGGCAAGAGACGTTTATAAAAATGGCCATCAGTTCCACACAGTTAATGCTCTTCATGAAGCCATCTTCACCACTTGGATATTAGCGTCCTGGAAACACTAGTATCAAATTTGCCCAAACAAATTTTTAAAGGGATTAACAAGATCAGTGGAACTACTCGTGACTGACTCCTATTGAGAAAATGTTTTGTTCTGGTTTAGATAGTTTTTTTGTTATTTTTGGAGTGATGGTCTTAAACTGAAATAGGCTGATAAACAGCCTATTTCAGTTGACTTGTTTTCAATAATGAGCTAAAGTGGGTCAGACCAGTAAAATAATAACAAAAACTTCAAGTATTTTTTTGTTAGAGTGAAAGTCAAATTACAACCTTTAATTGACATGATTTACTGGAAGGGAAAAAAGAAGAAAAAAGGGGAGAGAAAACAAAAGATGACAGAAAAATTATGGGGAAAAAAGGGGGGTGACAAAAGAGAAAATACAAAAAGGGGAAAAAAGAAAACAAAAAAGGAAAGAAGTGAAGGTGAACATTCCTAATATTTATTAGTTTAATTGCCACAATTTATATTTTCTAATTGTGCTGAATTTACAATTACATGTATTTACAATAAGGTGCACTTAAAAGCCTTTAATTTTCTCAAAACATGACAGTAAACCTTATAATCCAGTGTGCCTTATGTATGGATGACTTCTGGATGTGTTTAGTGATATTATGTTGTTAAAAGCAGCTAAAGCGGGCCCTGTAGTGGTCAGATTAAGTCCAGTAACATGTGGTTTGTACTTTCGTTGTTCCTGTAGCAGTTCACATCGACAGTAAGAAGAAGGAACCCAAAGGACATGTTTTATCTTTCTGTTTGTATGGCTAAGAAAACATACACCTGTAAGTATTTAATGTTCAGTTAATTGTGATAATTAAAAGCAAAGATGTCTCTGATGTGAACCTTTGTTGGTGGACATAAGGACAATAGAATTCATAAGTTAACCAGAAAATGGTAATTGTTAGTGTGTCCATCCCCACCTTGCGGCTGCAAGCCCAGGCCAGACCCCCCAGCATGTGCCAGACTGCCTCTGAGAGTGAGAGTTATAGTGAAGCTGTTTAAATAAAATTTGGAGGACTCTGATATGAGTGGTGAGCTCCCAGCATGCAACTTAAAATTATTTAAATACAATATACAGGAAAACTTCCTTTAGGTCAAGGTCAAACTATACATCGACTCAGTTAAGTTTTTGATTCACATATGTCTCACACGTACCCATACTTATTTCTCTGGACTGTTAATCTTTTAGGGCTCATCAAATAAAATGTTTCTTTTAAGCCACTTGTGCAACAATAATAATAATGGTTCTACAAAGACACATATCAGGTTGTTCATATTTGTTTAGGTTATTCACATTTTATTGTGAAAGGATAGTTTGTAAATGTAAATATTTTCATAATTTAATATTATTTTTTGCAGTAAAACAATGGCAAAAAGTTGTCATCATTTATAGGCAAAGGAAAAAACTGAGAAGAAAAGAGGAATCATTTATTATTATTATTATTATTATTATTATTAGTAGTAGTAGTAGTAGTAGTAGTAGTAGTAGTAGTATTACTACTATTATTATGCTTATGCATCCTACGAGCTGATTTGGAACTGTTGGCGGGCCGCATGTTTGAGACCTCTAATCTAAAGTATTAGTTTAATTTATCTGGCAGCTGGCTATTAGCTAACATTAGCGATTAGCATTAATATTTAGCTACTCTTATCAATTAGCATTAATGATTAGCTACCGTTAGCCTCACAAGCTAACAGGATGCACAAAGCACCTCTATAGTAAAAGATACTAATATCTTTGGCATTTCATTTAAAGTGGCACCGCATCGTCTGGTCCATCTTTTTGAAAATAATGGATGGAAGTTGTCCAGCACTGACTAGAAGCCACTATGGAGTGAAAATTAAAATGCATCATTTCGACTTCTACTTCTGCTTAATGTCAACGACGATGACAAAAAAAAATCAGCATGAGCATGATGGCGCTTCACGATGACGTCCAAATATGATAGTATGTGTAATAGAAACACTCTCAAGAAATAGTACATAGTCCCTGAACTGATTCGAGTAGAATCGAGTAGAGTAGCATAATACACAAAACATTTAGTATTTTTTCCATCGTTGCATGCGGACCTTGTGTTGTCTGGTTATTAATCCTTCAGTGTTCGTCGTTGTCGTTGTTTCCCGGTTATCCGGGTCCAGGTTGCGGGGGCAGCAGCCCCAGGAAAGAAGCCCAGACTTCTCTCTCGGTTTAGCACCTGCATTACTGCAGATGCTGCCCCAATCTGCCTGTCGACCTCCCGCTCCATCCTTCCATCACTCATGAATAAGATCCCGAGGTATTTAAACTCCTCCACCTGAGGCAGGACCTCTCCCCCAGCCCGGAGAGGGCACTCTACTGAGTCCTTCAGTGTTTCTGGTTGAAAATTAATTTGACTTGTTAATTAGCTGGAATAAGATGCATCTGTTTCTCTTTGATAGCAGATTCAACTGCACCTATTTTTTTCAACCCTATTGTTAGAGAAAAAACACAGGTGTGAAACAATAAAAATCCAGTCCATAAAAGGCTCAGTCTTTTCAAATTTCCTGTGTGTACCGAAAGCAGCCTGTGGCACTGGGGCTTCAATTCAGTCCTGACCTAAGGGACACAAACACATTAGTCATATATGAGGCCAGTACTTCACTGGCCACCCTGCAGCAATGCACCACAACTCCCAGCATGCACCTGTTGTTTGTGTTTACACCTGTGAGTTGACAACAGAAAGTATCTGCTGTCCAAGCATAAATGAGGCCGAAATGGGAAAATGAAATAAGTTTCCACCTTAATGCTTAGGCCTCCATTCACACTAAAGGCCAAATCTGTTTTGTTTTTTTTTCGCCCATATGACCTGACCTATCTGATCTGTTAAAGACAGGTGGAACAGCACAAGTCTTACATGTATCTGATATTTTGAGAACTTTTAATTAGTTTAAATAATCTCTGTAAGTCTATTTGTGCATTGTTGTCTTTTGAAATGTGTAGATAGGGGAAAGCATTGAACCTTCATTATGTTAAGTTGTTGGTAAGAACTCTGGGTGGGATTAAATAAGTTTTCCAACTCCTGTTCGAGCATGGACAATAATGTTGAAAGTTTTTGTATTATCAGACACTGATGTATGCAGGTTATTGATGTTGCTTGCTCACTGGCTCAAAATGAATGAAAATTAAATTAAATATTTTGTAGTACGATTTCATTCTGAACAGCCAAGTCACATTTATCTGACCTAACATTTTTACACCTGTGTATGCCCCTCACCCCATATTTTAACATATTTGTTTGGGGGGATTTTCTTTTTTACCTTTTTGTGTGTTTTTATCGTCTCTATTAACACATCTTAACATTTTTGTGTGTTTTTATCGTCTCTATTAACACATCTTAACATTTTTGTGTGTTTTTAATAGTGTTTAAATACATTTTAACATCTGTGTATATTTTTAATATGGCTTTTAACTCATCTTAATGTGTTTTCAACAGTTTTTAAAGACATTTCTACATCTGTGTATGTTTTTAACATCTCTTTTAACACATATTAACATTGTCTTTTATTTTCATTTCATATGTGATTTTGCCCTTCACATGTACTGTAGTTAGCTTAAGCACATTAGCAGACACGTTTTTTTCTTTTTTATTCAAGTTTATTTTTTTCTCATGTTGTACGGTGTCTCATGAAGTCCTCTGCCACCCCCCAGGGGAGGCCCACTTCACTGTTTGAAAACCCCTGCTTTTGAATATACAATTGTAGGGGAAAATATTAGACCATCAAAAGTAATCAGAAACAACGGTTATGAATTCCAACACAACCTCCCATGTTTGTGTCACATAAACATGGGAGTTTGTGTTTTAGTCTGTGACTAAAGCAGACAGAAAAGAAAACATGGGACGAATACTGTTTCTGTCAGTATAATGCCACAGATATTGATGTAAGAACTTAAGTGATTTTTGTTTTTATCAGGAAAACATGTAAAATGGATAGATATCAGCTTTGAAATTAAGCTATGAGCTATTATTGTTATTGTAATATTTGTTGGACCAGGCATTAAAATGACAAAGAAATTGAAGAAAACAATGAGTGGTCTAATATTTTTACATCATTTTTCCAGTTTCCTGAAAAATAACAGGTTTATGTACAATATAAAACTGTATTATTTGTCATTTTTGTGATACCTGAATTCAACATGTGCCCATATATATACTGTATCTGCAAATGGCGTCCTTGTTCCGTTTAAATATTCGATCCGTAAAGGTGCTGAATATGTGCTGCAGACAAATAATAAGTAAATACATAAATAAATAAATAAATAAATAGGGGCCTGGAACTGCTTGGCATGTGGTCAAGTATATTAGACTGTGATGGTGCTCAGCTCCGATGACCGTCGTTCATCACTGCACAAATTCATCTGTAAAATATTACAATCGCTCCTCACAGATTGAATTTCCAGGTAAATGAGCTTGAAACAGTAAGTACTGATTTTTACTGCAACTTCCACCTTTGAGCTGAAGGAGATCCTTCAGCAGCTGACTGATGTTTTGTACATGTCAACAGGTCAACATCAGGCCAGTGTTTAGTTAAACTGAATATTACCTATTTTGAACGCATCCATTTCCCTACAAAGTCTACATTTACAACCCAGCGGTGCTCTGTGTGGTATTAACAGATGGATGAGGTAAGGCAACAGCATTTACTGATGACTGGACCTATTCCAACTGAATGTAGAAGCAGATAAATGACCACATTTGAAGTGTTTAGAGCTATATTAAAGGGATTTTTTAAACTGATGATGTTCATGTTGCAACATCACTTCACAGTCTACAAAAACATTTAAACCCTTTTCTAATCATTTCAGTTGTAATTTAGGTTCATTTTAGATATGTGAGTTATGAAGCTAATTCTATCTTTTTAGTCCAATGTCTGCACAATGAAACACATGAAGGAATGTTTTTGTTGCATATTTTCTAAATTGTTACAATTTGCAAGGGGGGGTGTACTGAAATGTCCAACAAAATATACAGGTACACAAAGAAACACAAAAAATGCAGAGGGGGAAAATCCACTAAATTTGTTTGTTTTGTGTTCAGAGTAGCCACGAATTATCTAGAGGTCAAACTCGGGTGTTTAGGCAGCGTTTTACAAGCGTACACATGGAAATTCGCATTTGGTGTAGCCGTAGCATAAGACTAAAATGAAAAATGGGTAACAAAATTAA
The DNA here is from genome assembly GCA_020466265.1 of Siphamia tubifer. Taxonomy (NCBI): domain Eukaryota; kingdom Metazoa; phylum Chordata; class Actinopteri; order Kurtiformes; family Apogonidae; genus Siphamia; species Siphamia tubifer. Next base: position 17,735,478 of record CM035784.1, read on the forward strand.
CAATCTTCTTAACATATTGCAATACAGCTAGTATTACGATTTGATTCTATGATACTTTGCACAACTCAATTGATATCATTGCATACACAAAATATTGCTGTACTGAAGAGAATCAGTTGCCCCCCACCACCACCACTAAGACAAATGTATGTATAGAACATAAACAGGGCACATGTCAGAAAGTAGGGGGAAAAAAACTAAATTTAATTTATTACAAGGCGCTGCTGGTGAACATGAACACTCTGACAGGGTGAATCACACTGTACAGCAGGGGTCCCCAACCACCGGGCCACGGACCGGTCCAATTGGTACCGGGCCACCGGCTGCCTAATAAAGCATTAATTATTTCTCTCGTATTCATTATCTGAGTCTGAACAATCTTTTATTTTGGAAAATGACCAGATTCTCTTGGCTATATCTCTGTCACTTGAACACCCAAAATGTGACCTACATGTTAGCAAAATAAGTAAAAAACAGATGTCTTTGGAAAGCTTCTTTTGAAAAGGAAAAGGCGCACTGTCGAGACAGAAGAGCCTACAACTTCCAAAAAAAGAAATGACAGACAATTCCAGGAGTTGTATTTGAAATATGAATTTATCGGGACAGGTGACCAAGATCAAGCCCACTCTGTATAATTTGCGGCGACCGATATAAACAACCCCCCCACACACACACACACCGGTCCGTGGTAAAATTGACCGGTCCGCGGTTATAAAAAGGTTGGAGACCACTGCTTATACAGGACCAATACAGATGATTACCAGCTAAGATCTGCAGCAAAATGAGTTACTTCTGCTAGCTTGACACCATCCAGTGAACGGTAACAGCAGATCAACTACAGCCCACAGATCAGAGAAGAGTCTTGTTTGGGCTCAAGCTCAGTCTGTTAAACCACATATTTAACCCAGGGGTGTCAAACTAATTGTAGCTCAGGGGCCACATTAAGCTAAATTTGGCCTGAAGTGCGTCAGGAACATTAAATAATAACATAATAGTATAGAAATATCATCAACTTCAAATTTTCCTCTGTTTTGAAGTGAAAAAAGTTAAATAATTTTTTCGGCTATAAGCCACTACTTTTTTCAAATGTTTTGAACCATGAGGCTTATACAAAGGTGCGGCTATTCTGTGGATTTTTCTTCTATTGCTAGGGGCGCTCTAACCAGAATTAGAATCAAAACTACTGAGAAAAATCAATGCAAAGAAGTATACGCTACTTTTTCTTTAGCAGATAGAACATGGATGATAAATTAGCAACTGTTAACCCTTCACCCCTTCATTATGGAACACATGAAAAAGTTCTTATGATGCAAGTTTTAAGTTGAAGGCTATGCTAACCATGAAAGAAATCGCACTGCTACACGCATGCTTAGCATCAGTCTCACCATATGGTGAGACGTTGGAGGTCACAGCGAGAAGAGCTCATGCAATGCCAAAAATTGGGAAAAAAAAAACTTTCAGTGAGCATGAAAGCAGGTGGGCTGAATTTACTGGTTACTTACTAGAAAATGCTGGTTATTTTTTTTCTCTTGGTTCTGTTCCGTTTTAATCAAAGTTGCTGCCGTGTTAAAAGGCACTGTTATTTATTATTTACACGTTACATATCACAGTGAAGCTACAAATACACAAAACATTTAATAACAGGCAGACTATCTGGTAAACTTGCACTTCATACATTTCAAAATATTCATATTTGTTCAGATGATAAATTTTTTGAGAAATAATAGTTTTCTTTAGTGTAAATACAGTAAAATAACATGAAAAGGTTTACAATTGAGCAATTCCATATAAACGTTGACATCACTCTTAAAAAATACAGTAACATAATATGACTTTAAAAAATATAATCTAGGCCTATATTTTATAGGTAAATAAGTTTAACCATTTGTCATATACATTGTCAATAAAATGAAATCAATTTACTTTAATTGATTTTGAACTGTTGAAATAAATTGAAGCCACTACAGCAGAAAAAATCAATAAAACAGCAAAACAGCAGCCATTCTAAATCTGATTTAAGAACTTAGTTTTAACTAATATTCAAGTGCTTTTTTGTAATGAACCTCATACAAAACTGATGATGGTTAAATTGCTGATTTAAAAAACAGATGCCATGTGTATTTCAGACATGTCACATCCGGAATTATGTTACATCCATCATAACACACATTTTTCCTTCCAAGACTCTTCCAAGACTTGTTTTATGTTCAACTTGTACCCTTTTATCAAATGGATATCTGCATTTTGATATTAGATTTACTCCTTCAAAGTTCCAGGAAAATGTGTTGTCACCTAAGAAAAGTTATTTTCTTGATACTGCAACAACCAAAATCACTTCAGTTCTTCCATCAATATCTATGTCATTGTACTGACAAAAACAGTGCTTTTATTCATTCCATTTTTTCTTTTCTGTCAATTTTAATTACATGATGCACACAGGTATTAGTACTTGATTGTAGAACGATTGTTTTTGATTACTTTTGATGGTCTAATTATTTTTTTCTATAGGCAAAATTTACAAATGGTTGATGTTTCCTGAGTGAATAAAGTTGATGATGATGATTATTATTAGTACTGGATTTTTCACACTATGGGGCGCACTGGATTATAAAGGCACACTGACTGAATGGCTTATTTTTTATATATAAACCACACTGGATTATAAAGCGCATGAAGCGAAACAAAACAGTCAGATAAGTCAGTCAAACTTTATTAAACACATTCACAATAGCTCTCGCCTTTGTTCGTGTTAGTGAGCATAACTCCCAACCTTGTTGAGTTGTAACATGGAACAAAATACACTCTTATGCCGCTAAATCAATCATTGGACACAATAACAAAAAATTGTTCAGTTATAATATGTAAAATACAACAAAATATACTGACTTTTCAGTTCAGTCCTTATTCATTCATTCATTATAGTGAAATACAATATGTATTACTACACGCCATGAGCGCTGTGTACGACACAAAATGACTTTGAAATCACTAAGCACAACCAGAATTAATCCATATATAAGGTGGCTTTTAAGTGTGCCTTATAGTTGAGAAAATATGGTAATAGTAGTAGCAGTAGTAGTATAATTAGTATGTTGTAGTGAATAGTGGAGGTAAAACAAACCACTTCATATTCAGACAGTGCAAGAGTGAGGGAAATAAAGGCTCCTTCTTGAATTGCACGTGCGTGCATGCATGTCTGTGTGCAACAACTTGTGAGCTGTGGGGATGATGGGGGGCAGAGAACCACTGAGAGATTTTCAGCTTATCAGATGACCTTATTGGCTCGGATAAGGAGGTGCGGGGAACGCGCGCGCGCCGGCCGAATGCACGCACGTGACGACGCACACTAATTGTCATTTCCAGCTCCTTCCTCCATCTGCTGCCGAGTCCCCCTACCGTGACTCTCCCTTTTTTAAAGCACTTTATGAATATTTATACTGTAGACAACAGTAACAAGAGCACAGATTCCAATTAAAGCGTATAAAATTAACCATCAGTAAAAAATGAACCAACACTGAGGTGCACAATAGGTGCACAATATTAGCACCAATATAACACTTCAATAAAGCTTAATTTATTATTACTATAAAAAACCTATTAAGGCCAACCATTAATTTATAATAAAGACAGCAAAGAAGAGACTGTTAAGATATTATTACCCACAAGATAAGATGTAGTTTGTACCTGCAGCCCATAGTAAAACAGAAAAAAACTACATTAAGCCCACATATATATATATATATATATATATATATATATATATATATATATATATATATATATATATATATATATATATATATATATGTGTGTGTGTGTGTGTGTGTGTGTGTGTGTGTGTGTGTGTGTGTGTGTGCGTGTGTCTGTGTGTGTTAAAATAATACATAAATAAATAAATAAATAAATAAATAAATAAATAACATAAATAAATAGCATTTGTATTCCTCATGTGGCCTTAATAGGGTAAAATAGGAACATAGGGGGTGGGGGGGCATGCAGCACACCATATTATAAAAGTTTATGTCCTAATGTGAGTGTGTAATACAGAGTGGGGCAGACGCGGACAGGTGGATCCGAGACCGTGTGGTCCACAGTGGTCCGGGTCCACAGTGATCCAGATCCACGGTGCCGTGTATCTGTTGGGTCACAGTGGTCCAGATCCAGAGTGGGGTCCAGCTCTACAGTGGCCCTGTGGTTACGGTTCACAGTGGGATCACAGGGCTCTTTTCAGGTGGAATGTAAACTGACCTCTTGCCTCCCGTTGGCCGCCAGCCGACCGCCCAGAGCCGGGAAAGAGCTGATGCAGACTCCTCTTTCCCTAAACGTCCTTGGTATCCGACTTCCAGTACTTTCCCTTAAAAGTGCCAAGAATAGAATACCGAAAAACCCATCCCAAAACACACGGGAATAGTAGTTATTCCAGTTCGGTGAGTTGATTTTCGGTTTATTTCATTGTAGAACAGCTCGTCTCTATTCCAGTCCACCGGAGAACTGAGCAGCTCGAGGGGACGAGGGCTGTGACGTAACAAGAGAGGGCGGGGCTTCTCTCTCACTGTACCACCAATAGGCTGCCTACTGCGGTGTCAAAAATACGGCTCGTGGGCCATTAACGCGTGAAGAATGTATGAACTGCAAGTATTACACATAAAATATGAGTCGTGCAGTCTGAAGCTGACTATTGATCTGAATAGTTTTTCACAAAACTGAACATATTCTCAATTCCAGTAAAGTGCAGTGAAGTCAATGGTGCTAGATATCAGACGAGGGAGCAGATTTTTAAAACCTCAAACCACAACCGTTTGTAGGCTGTATGCACGCACTGGAAGCGCATAAGTACCGAACATGCAGCTCTACAGTGCTATTATACAATGTTTTAATACAGATAACATGCACAGTGTGTTTTTCACACCAAATAACCCAACCCAATTATTAAAAAATATGCTCTATCTGAAGGGACGACCACAAGGGGTATTCCGACAGACCCTGGCCTCTGCTATGTAAAAGCTGAATAATGGGAAAATCTGAACCCTGATTAAAATGGGAAAACTGATTTTAGATGCAATTCACTTTTGTTTTAGTTAGTTTTGTGTTGTTCACTGTAGGTTAAATTCAGTTTTAATTTTAATTTTCACTTCTGTTACAGTATTTTGGCTGCTAATATTTGTTATAATAATGACACATGCACAAGTTAAAGTGAAAATATTGTTTTGCTTACCCTTACTTGAACGTAGAGAATAAAAAGCAGTGGTGAGCCATCAGTTGCTGCTGTGTTAAAAAACACTGTTAGGAAAAAATATGTACAGGTACATACATGTAGCTATCTTTACAGTTCAAAATCATTCTGTTTGCAGAATGTATGTCCTTGGGCTAGGCAATGTCTTGTCCATTGATAGGCCGGTTTTCTCCCACCATCTCTTTAGATGGTGGGAGAAAACCAGAGTAAACCCATGCTGACATGGGGAGAACATGCAAACTCCACACAGAAAGGTCTGATGTTGAAATTAAACCAGGGACCTTCTTGCTGTGAGGCATGGGCACTAACCACTGTATCACTGTGCCGACATATCACCTAAAAACATTTGAATCAACAATGAAAAGGAAACTGTAGGATTATGATGATTAAATATGGGTTTTTGTCCAATTTCACCTGCAAGAAGAACATTAATGTTTTTAGGATGTGAGTGGAAACAGTTTGGGGATGGATGGATGGATGGATGGATAGATGGATGGACGGATGGATAGATGGATGGATGGATGGATGGATGGATGGATGGATGGATGGATGGATGGATGGATGGATGGATGGATGGATGGATGGATGGATGGATGGATGGATGGATGGATGGATGGATGGATGGATGAAATGAAGTTGTCATTTACTCTCTTCTTCTCATGTAACAGCAGCTGAAATCACTCACTACTGCCTAATGTAAGTGCGCACCCCATATTTGTATCACTTCTAAGGTGAAAACACTAGAAACTTTGTCTCCTATGAGGACAATTTTAAGGTGGTTTCCATCTGAAACAGTTCCTCATATGGACTAAATGCATCCATGCATGGAGCGGATCCTCCTTGTGTCTAGTCCCTGTCTGTCTGTGTCTTTAATGAGCTGCTGTGTGGGCCTTTGTGCTGCCACTGGAACTCCCTTAGGCTGGGCTCAGAGCACCACTCAAAGGCACCGCTTGTCCTCCTGACTGCAGCATGTCAGCTCTTTTACACTGCTCAGTTTTGCTTCTTCACTGTAACTGAAGTGTTGTCGTTCATTGAAGTGATTCACCTTCAGATGTCGGCCCCTCCTCCACCTACCTGACAACTGACTCAAACATGGTTCACTGTCACTGTCATTGACCCATCCACAACACCCCCAAGATCAAGGAGGACATATGAGGCCCAGAACACTGAGGAAATTCATAGTTAGTCTGCACTTACACATTCAAATTACTGTCTTACTGTGATTAAGGACTTACTGGAGTTTCCCAGAAGTTTATATGCAAGCAAGAGAATAAAATTATTGTTCCACTCCCAGACGCTGTTTTGTGTCAAAATGCTTCCGTTTGACACCATAGAAGAAGAACAATAACTGAACAAAATTATCAGATGTGAAGCAGACATAGTAGGAGGACAACAACACCCAGGGAAGATATGGGCCACAACCATGCAGCAGCTGAGTATATTTTGTATGTATTGTTCACTCCAATACATTATAGTAACATACATTTTGTGATGCACCTGAATTTTGGTCCCCATGGTTAGACTGTATAAACATATCAATGTCCCTATAGAGGTAAGGACTACAAGCGCACACACGTACACGCACCACACACACACAAGAAGACTGACTGATCCATAAGCAGCACATATTAATGTTTGTTAATTGATGTAAAACTAAAGACATACATTTTAACACAATTCCAATCTGATGCATCACGCTTTGCAAAGATTCTTTATCTCTCAATCTTTTCTCCATGCCTTTTCCCATCTCATGGGAAAAGGCGTAGCTGCATCAGACAGACACACAAACATATGCAAATGCTTGGGGGATTAATACATTTATATTGTTAAGAAAAATATTGGAAGGCTAAGAATATTCTTTAGACTATTTCCTTAATATTTGATAATAACATTTGGTTCAATAACTGTCTTATTTTCATTTCTAACATGACCATGCAAAATGGAAGTTTTCCCATAAACTTACAGCCACAAAGACTAGAGGGCAAATTTACTAATGGTTTATTATTACTGACAATGATAACCCATATTGAGGGGATGGATGGTAAAAAACTACATGTCAAGATTATTACACGGGGTGCAAAATTAGTGCCAGAAAGACATGGGCTCTGTTATTTTTGCCTCAGGACTGACTGTTTATGTCTTTATAATGTGGTAGTCCATTAGTTGTTAATTGTGCTATTATTTAATGCATAAAAAAGTTAACCTCATTATTTCTGCCATGCTGTGGTAATGGCATACAGAGAACATGCAACTGAGAGCATGTGATAGAACAAATGGATTTTTAGGTGTTTTTTAAGATGTGACAGTGAAAGTATGTACAGCTCTCTATTTGTAATATGTTACATTAAGAATGACTCTTTAGTAATTTAACTGTACCAATTCTCTAAACCACTGTTTCCCCCAACCAGTGTCCCATGGCACATTAGTGTGCCATGAGAAATCATCAGGTGTGCCATGAAAATGACATTTTACCGTATTTGTATTGTAAGTGAGCATAGCGTGATTATAGATACATACAACAGCACACACCACTGATCCACTCAGAGCTGTTGAGCTGTGGTTGTCTTTCTTAAATTCCTGAAAGAGTGTTAGCTTTGTGTTTTAACTACATCAGGCTCAGGTTTTACACTGAATAAGTAATTCAAGACTAGATTTTTATTATATTTCAATAAATGTAGTTTTTGTGAGATTTTTCTTTGATAGTGTGCCTTGTGATGTTTCTAATGTAATGTGTCGTGGCTCAAAAAGGTTGGAAACCCATAAGGTCCTGCTGCACATGCTCAGTTCCAACAAACTGAATGCTTGGTCAAATAATGAAACACATCTAAAAACATAAAACATGTCCTCATAGGCTAATGCAATTTGTTTTGTTTTGTGTCTGTCTCGTGAAAATGATTTTATACAAAATGTAATTTTTTAGCACATACAATAGATAGATTTTTAGGGGAGGGATGTTGCATATCTGTGACAGTAAGCATTAAGATTTTAAATTTTACTCAATTGTATGTGTTATAGTCTAGTGAAGTCAAATCTCCACTTAATTTAACATTTACTTCTTTAGGGCTGTCAAATGAGTAAAATGTTTAATCAGATTTTTAATCAGTGTTGCTTTGGATTCATTTTGATTAATCATTATCAAAACATGATGTTGGTTAACTGTTCTCTAAGTTTTGGGGAAAGGGGTTTTGTACTCAAATTTCCTACAAAATACACAAAAACACACAAAGAAAAACAAACAATTTTGAGAAAATACACTAAAGTCCCCCCAAAAATCTAACAAAAAGCAATGAAAAATCCAAAACATATTCAAAATACAGAAAAGAACACCAAAATAACATGATAAAATATCCAAAACATATGCAAAAATATGTATTGTGTTCCAATTTGTATTTATTTTTTTCTGTCCATTCCAAAGAATACCCTGTACAAACCAGTTCAGCAGCAGTAAATTATAAATCAAAATATTGTAAATGTAAATTAATGTAAAAAAGTAAATACTGTTTAAAATTCAAATTACATTTTCCATATTCATACTCTAAGGATGTGAATATGTTTTTTTGCTCTCATACCTGCATTAGCTGCTGTAATTGTAACATTTCTCCCATGGTGGAATAAGTAAAGTCTTATTCTCTGCCAAAGATCTGCCCTCTGCTTTCATTCTTCCCCGAATAAAAGGAGGTCTGCTGTTTTTACCAGCGTTTATCTGTCTGTATAACATAACCAGGGCTCTAAATTAAAAAATCAATTTTGGCGGATAAAAATAAATAAATTACTAGCCACTTTGGCTGGTGGCGAGTGATAGAAATGATTTTAGAAAAGTGTCCTGATTAGAAAGCCTTCTCTTGTCCCGAACACCAACAAGACGAAAATTCCTACATTTCCCATGAACTCTACCGTGATGACATCGCATGCATCTATTGGCTGCGTCAGGCTGCGTCCTCATTGCATTCGATTTCAAGCATTTTCCCATGGTTGACTCTGAGGTGAAGAAGAAGATGTTAAGAGATAGAAGAAGGAGAATATTTTCTGAAGCGTGTGTTTTGTCAGTGACAACGAAAAAAAAAAGAATGTGGCAGTGGTTGGGAGGTTTGGAGTGTGGGGGTGAGAAAAGGCCAAAGGCTGGAGGGGATGGTGTCGAGTCTGAGGTAACGGTAAAGAAAAAGCAGAGGACATTTAACCCAAAATGGCTTGGGGGTTGTGAGTGGCTGGTGTTCGACACGGAGAGAGACATAATGTGTTGCAGCAACTGTCGAATTTAGGGTTAGGGTTAGAGAAAACTTGAGGAAAATTGAGCAACAAGATGTGATGTTATGTATTGTATAAATAATATAGGTGAAATAAAAGTAAAGAAGTGTTCAATTCAATTCAATTCAATTTTATTTATAAAGCCCTAAATCACAACAAAGTCGTCTCAGAGGGCTTTACAAAAACACAATCAACTACAGAAATACATGAAAAGTCCCAGGCATCCCCTGTCCTCCTTCTCGGCAAGAAAAAACTTCAAAACCCAGTGGGAAAAAGAAGAAATCTTGAGGAGAACCACATTGAAGGAGACATCCACTCCCATGGACGGACAAGCTATAGATGAACGTCCATGTATAAATGCAGGAAGGGGGGCTAGTCCAGACAGGCAGGGGCAGTGGTCCGGGGTCACAGGCCTGCACAGGCGAGATACTGCAGATCCTGTCGTCCATGGCTCCCGTGCAGACACTGTCAGGAGAGCCACCACTCCCCCCAGGGGGGGGGGGACACCAGGTGACTAGTCATGAACAGACTTGGTATGAAAGATAGGTTGTAAAAATTACAGAAACAGGTGTGAGGGAGAGAAAGAGAAGAAAGAACTCAGTGTCTGTACTTCCCCCAGCATTCTAACTCCTAGGGCAGCTTAGACTGAACTGTGACTCATACATCATGTATACATGATGTATGAGTCACATAATTTTTAACTAACCTGACCATAGGCTTTCTCAAACAGGAATGTTTTAAGCCTAATTTTAAATGTAGAGACTGTGTCGGCGTCTTTAATATTAAAGGGAAGCTGATTCCATAAGACAGGGGCCTGATAACTAAAGGCTCTAGCTCCTACTGTACTTTTAGAAACCCTAGGAACTTTCAATAAACCTGCATTCTGAGAACGAAGGGTTCTATTGGGTTGGTATGGGACCAGATCATCTTTAAGATAAGAGGGGCCCATACCATTAATGGTTTTATATGCAAGGAGGAGGATTTTAAATTTAATTCTAGACTCAACTGGTAGCCAGTGAAGGGTTTGGAGCACAGGGGTGATGTGTTCTCTTCTATTTGATCCTGTTAATAATCTTGCTGCTGCATTTTGAACCAGTTGCAAGCTTTTTAGGGAATATTTAGGACACGCTACAAGTAAGGAGTTACAATAATCTAATCGTGATGTAACAAATGCATGAATTGGTTAATATGCATTTTGAATGAAAGATCTGGATCAAATAAAACTCCTAAATTTTTAACTGTGGCACTGGGTGTTACACTTAAGTTGTCCAGAGTAACTATCTGGTCAGTTAGGGAGTCTCTCGCATTTTTAGGACCAATTATAACGACTTCAGTTTTTTCAGGGTTCAATAAAAGATAATTGGCACTCATCCAAATTTGTATGTCTTGTACACAAGTACTTAGTTGTCTGGTCTGATCAGGTTTAATCGATAAATATAGCTGTGTGTCATCCGCATAACAATGAAAATTAGTGCCATGATTTCTAATGATGTTACCTAAAGGGAGCATATATAGTGTAAACAAAATAGGCCCAAGGACTGACCCTTGAGGAAAGCCATAATTAACTCTGGAGGACTGCGATGATTGTTGGTTGATGTGAACAAATTGGTAGCGATTAGATAAATATGATTTAAACCAGCAGAGGGCTGCTCCTCTAATACCTATATCACATTCTAATCTGTGCACTAAGATACTGTGGTCAATGGTGTCAAAGGCTGCGCTAAGGTCTAATAACACCAGGACCGATATTAATCCGATGTCAGTGGCTAATAATAAGTAATTAGTAACTTTAACTAACGCCGTTTCAGTGCTATGATGGGTACGAAAGCCAGACTGAAACTGTTCAAATAAACTATTATCCTGCAGGAATTGGCACAGCTGTTTAACTATTACTCGTTCTAAAACCTTTGACAGGAAGGGCAAATTGGATATAGGCCTATAATTGGCTAAAATGTCAGGATCTAGGGTAGGCTTTTCCAGAATTGGTTTAATAACAGCATATTTAAATGACTGCGGCATATATCCAGTAGTTAATGAAGTGTTAATTATATTTAGGACAGTGCTAATAATTAGGGGCAGAATCTCTTTAAAGAGTTTTGTTGGGATTGGATCTAAGAGGCAGGTGGCTGATTTGGAAGACATGATAATAGATATGAGATCAGTTTGGTCTACAGTAGTGAAATTATTTAGTGTTACAGAGGGATTTATTAAAGGGCCTAGGTTTGAAAGCACTACTTTTTCTGATCTAATATTTGGGAGAAATGTGTCTATTTTCTCTCTAATAGTTGATATTTTATTGTTAAAGAACTGCAGGAAATCATCAGAATGGAGCGTGGATGGAATAACTGGTTCCACGGAGGTGTGGCTGTTTGTCAGTCTGGCTACAGTACTGAACAGGAATCTAGGGTTATTCTTGTTTTCTTCTATTATGGATGAGTAATATCTAGTTTTGGCTGTACGCAAAGCTTGCTTATACTTTATTAAGCTATTTTTCCAGGCATTGAGAGAATCTTCTAAGTTGGATCGCCTCCATTGCCTCTCTAATTTACGTGTTGCTTGTTTAATGGAGCGAGTGTCAGCGTTGTACCATGGGGAGGTTAATCTAACCTTAGTAGTTTTTAACTTGAGGGGGGCAACTATATCTAATGTAGTTTGTAGTGTGAGCATGGTACTATCGACTAACTCATCACTTATACTGGGACTAAATGTGTCCTTTACATAATCACATGACACAGGCACAATTAGTGACTGAATTAACTCTTTGTACTTTGAGACAGCACGGTCACATAATATCCTTTTCATTTCTGTTTTAATCACTGAGGTAGAAATATCCTCAAACAAAACCTGGAAGGTCATTAAAAAGTGATCTGAGAGTATGGGATTATGGGGAAAAACGACGAGGTCATTAATTTCAACACCAAGTGTTAAGATCAGATCGAGAGTATGTCTGTGAATGTGGGTTGGTTTCTTAACATTTTGGATAAAGCCTAATCCGTCTAGTAGGTCACTAAATGCATTACTTTTTTTTTTTTTAATTTTATTGCAACATAACATTCATATCACACATAGAGAGGGGGAGTACATACATGAGGAGAAGAACAGACAGACAAAAACAAAAAACAAAAATAGGGTAGGGGAAGTCGAATAGTAAAACCTTACAGGGTATTGCAAATTTGGTGGTTTGTGTGTGAAGTGTGTGTGGGTGTATGGTGCAAGTGTGTATGGCATAATAATAGAATATACATTTATGTATACATATATATATATATATATATATATATATACACACACACACACACATATATCACAAAACAGTGATAGTGGTATTGTCAATCATAATAATAATAATAATAAGGGGGGGTCTATAGCCAGAAACAATATATATTTAGAGGATATTATATTAAGTGTCAGGTACAGTAATATTAATAACAATAATAGTAATAGCAATAATAATATTAATATAATATAATATAATAATGATAATAATTTTTCCTGGGTCTGACCATATTCATCCATCTGCCTCCTGTGTATATCCATCTGTGTATGTGTTTCTCTTTTTTGTGTGTGTGTGCTTGGTATTGTGTTGTGCATTAAAAACCTTATGTCGTGTGATGCATTAAAATCAAATAGGATTGCAGGATGCAGATGAATGTGGTTGAACCCTCAATATAAATATATATTTTTTATTTTATATTCTTTCCTTTTTCCCTTCCTTCCCCTCCCCTTCCTTCCCTTCTCTTCCCTTATTCTCGAATAATTAAAATACAATGATAAGACAAGGAGAGAGAAGAAAAAAAATGAAATAAAAAAAAAAAAAAATGAGGGAAAAAAAAATGAAGGAAGAAAAGAAAAATTAGATGAAATAAACAATATTAATAGTCACGATAGAAACATTAAGTATGATACCAATGATATGATACTAGTAATATCAATAATACCAATCCCAATAATGGTAACAATACAGCAACAATCATGGTCGTAATACTAACAATCCAAGTAATAATATATGACTATATAACAATCATATGTGCTGTGCGGCTCCATCGTTTTTGCTTGCTATATAACAATCATAGACATAATAACAATATAGTAGTAATAATAATCATATGAATCATAAATAATAATCATCATCATAATAATGTATAACTACAATGACCATCACAGACACAATAACAATGCAGTAATAATCATATCAATCATAATAATCATAGTAATAATATATAATTATAATAACAATCCTAGACACAATAACAATATAGCAGTAATAATAATCATATTATAGTAATCATAATATATAGCTAGAATAACAATCATAGATCTTATTAGCAATATAATAATAATTATTATTACTATTACAGTAAACATGTACAAGAATAATTTAAAAATAAACAGATAAATAATAACAGCAACAACAACAACAACAACAACAATTATGATATTGAGGGTGTGAATAGGGTGGTAATTAGGATCAGAGGAAAGATAGAAGGGGAGACCAGATAGAGGTGGATTCTGTATTATGTGTGGAAGTGGTGGATAAATTGTCAAGGGTGATGTAATCCAGAAGGAGGTTTTTCCAGTTGCTGATATTGGTCTTATATCTTGTTTTCCAGTTCATGAGGATTGTTTTCTTGGCGATAGTTAGGGCCACCAGTAGGATTTTGGTGTTGTTTTTGTTAAGATTGATTGAGGAGGTATCACCAAGTATACAGAGCGATGGACAAAGTGGGATGTGGCAACCAAAGAAGGATGATAATAGATGTGTGATATGTTTCCAGAATTGTTGAACAGGGGGACAGTGCCAGAAGGCATGAAAATAAGTGTTGATTTCATTTTGGGGGCAGTTATTGCAAATATTTGAGGTGAATCCCATTTTTGAAAGTTTTTGGTTGGTGTAGTGGGTTCTATGAAGAGTTTTATATTGTATTAATTGAAGATTGGGGTTTCTAGTCATGATGTAAATGTTTTGAATTACGTGTGGCCAAAAGTTGGCATCGGGAGTAATCAGGAGGTCATCTTCCCATTTGTGGGAAGGGATGTGCAGCGAACTGTCTGTTTTTGAAATTAATCTATAAATTTTGGATAGTTGTTTTTTTGTTTTTATACTAATAAATTCTATTATTACAGGTGGTGGTTCTAGATCGAGTGTTGTAGTGTTGTATGCGGATTGAATAGATGATTTAAGTTGTAAGTATTGTAAGAATTGGTTACTCCCGATGCCATGTCTGTGAGTAAGATGGGTGAAAGGGACTATTTTATTATTTTTGAAAAAATGCTGTAGGTGTGTTAATCCTTTTTCCGACCAAGTTGGGAAGTACAGTGTCTTTTTGTTTATTGATATGTCAGGGTTATTCCAGAGAGGGGTTAGTTTTGAGGGGGTTTGTTTACAGTCAGTGACTGCGTGGAATTTCCACCAGGCTGTCAGAGCTGAGGAGATTGTAAGAAAGTTGAAACAGGGGTGGGATTTGATCGATTGACTGAGGAAAGGAATGTCGGAAAGGGATATGGATTGGCAGAATGTCTGTTCCAAATCTAACCATGGGCTGCCTGTGTTTTGTGGGTGGATCCATTTATATATGAACTGCAATTGGCTTGAGATGAAATGTTGATGGAAATTTGGGGCATTGAGACCACCTTGTGTTTTTGATTTTTGTAGGGTGGATAGTTTTATTCTAGGGGGTTTATTTTTCCAATAAAATTTAGTAACTATTGAGTCAAGAGATTTGAACCAAGAGGAAGATGGGTGAGTGGGTAACATAGAAAAGAAGTAGTTTATTTGTGGGAGGATGGACATTTTAACTGTAGCTATCCTGCCTGTGAGTGAGAGTGGGAGGTTCATCCAGCGGTGAAGTTTGTCTGTTACTGTTTGAAGGAGGGGGGTGTAGTTAAGAATGAATAGCTCTGACAGCCTGGGGGAGATTTTAATGCCTAGGTAGGTGATGTAGGTTGTGCAGATGGGGATTGGGGGGGGGGGGGTTGGTTGCCACATCCCAGCTATTATTGTGCAGGGAGAGGATAGATGACTTTTGCCAGTTAATTGAGTAGTCTGATATTTCAGAGAAAGTGTCTATGAGGCGTATTGTTTCATTTAGTGATATCTGTGGGTTTTCAAGAAAAAGTAAGATGTCGTCAGCGTAAAGACTTATTTTGTGATGAGAGGTGGGAGTCTGAATACCGGCTATAAGATTATTTTGTCGGACTAAATGCATTACTAAGAGAGTCAGCGTTGTTATCGACATGTATGTTAAAATCACCAACTATTATAATCCTATCCGAGTTCAGCACTACACTGGATAGAAAGTCAGAGACTTCTAATAAAAACTGTGAATAAGGGCCAGGAGGGCGGTAGACTATGACAAAAAGGACTGGTTTTTGGTTTCTGCAGTTGGGGAAAGTAATGGATAAAACTAGACTTTCAAAGGAGTGGTAAGTGGGATTAGTTTTATGATTAATTTTAGGGCTAAGACCTAAACTGGAGTGGGATATTACTGCCACTCCTCCACCACGGCCACTGGTTCTGGCTGTGTGATAGTTCACATGTGTTGGTGGCGTGGATTCATCTAAGCCAGGTTTCAGTCAGAGCTAAAATATCAATTTTGCAATCACTAATTAGATCGTTTATTAACAAAGATTTGGAAGAAATAGATCTAATATTGATCAGTCCACATTGGATAAAATTGTTAGGTGTTCTTTTAATCTGATTATTACTTAAAACTATTTTTATTAAATTATTTGATCTCACTCCTATAGGTTTTTTAATATTAGGTTTATTTTTAACTATACGGGGTTTATTATTAACTACATAGGGAATAGACACAGTCTTTCTATTATTTGCTACATGGTGGATTTGTGACAGCTCAGAGTAAAGTGGATGCACAGAGAAATGTTTTACACTACGACTCTGCGCCTGGGCCCGCACTCTGGATTGTCATTTTGACAGGCTAAATTTGGCAGCCACATTTTGTGCTAAGAGAGAGGCACCTTCCCAAGTGGGATGTATGCTATCTCTGCGAATGAGCCCAGGCTTTCCCCAGAATGCACGCCAATTATCTATAAAAACAACATCGTTTTCTGAGCACCACCTAGACAACCAGCGGTTAAATGATGAGAACCTAGAGCAGAGTCCTCCACGGGTTCGGGTACCTGCGGGTGACCCGTGGGTGAACCGCAGATTTTCACGAAACGGGTGAAAAATGTTATGCTGTGTCGGATACGGGTTTGGTTCGGGTCGGACGTGGGTGATCGCGGGTCTAATTTGCGGTTCATAGGCTAAAAACTGTTCTTTAGTTTGGACTTGAATAGCTGCCTCCTGTCGGATTCCTTCTTGATGCGTTTTTCAAGCGTGTGTGTGTGTGTGTGTGCGTGTGTGTGTGTGCGCGCGCGAGCTCACGGATAAAAATAGTTTTGGAATTTATTATTTGTCTGCTCCTGTTTAACAACATTTGTATTTGGCTCTGCCTCGGCTATGTCACTGTTCAGTATATTCGTGGCAATACATTTTGTATTTAAGTTTGACATTTTGTATTTAAGCTGACATTTTCTTCCGGGTTCGGGTCGGATATCGGGTTCATTTATAGCGGGTCAGTTCGGGTGCAGATTTGTAATTTTTTTTTCGTCGGAAAACGGGTCGGATACGGGTTTGAACATGACGGGTACGGGCGGTTGCGGTTTGTCACAATCAGAACCGTGCAGGACTCTGACCTAGAGTACATCTCATCACTGGCCAAATTGGGCAGGGGTCCAGAGAAGTGTTAACAATGAAAGGTGAGAAAATGTAAAAGCAACAAGATGTGATGTGAGTGTATGTTTTCAGATATTTAATGGGAACAGTGGAGATAAAAAGAAGTTAGGAGTTAAATCTGAAAATGCAAAAAAAAAAGTGATCATATGTTTGAAGAAATTATATGGGGACCAATTGAGAAAATGTACTGTAAGAGCAACAAGATGTTTAGTCTATGTATTGTATAAATTGTAATATAGGTGAAAAAAGTAAAGAAGTGTTCACAGTGAAAGGTGAGATAATGTAAAAGCAAGAGGTTAAGGGTTAGAAGAGTTAAATGTGAAAATGTAAAAAAAAAAAAAAGTGATCATATGTTTAAAGAAATTAATTATTTCAAGAGGAAAAGGTTAAATAAAATAATTTAAAGAAATTTGAAGGCGTATGTCTCATTTTGGTCAGGGGAAAAATGGCTAGTTGAATTTCTGATTGGCTAGTAAGATAAAAAAAATCTACAAGCCACATTGACTCGTGATGAAAAAATTTAATTTAGAGCCCTGGACCTACTCAAAAAGTTATGGACAGATTTTGATGAAATTTGGAGAATAACTTGATTGGTCCAATCAAGGGCCAATTGATTGGATTTTGGTGAAGATCCAGAAGACGCTAACTGTGTCGTAGCCCTTTTATGTCTGCATGCGGACAACTTGCCCCTCCTGTAGAGGCTGTGATCAGTGGCTTGACTTGTCATAGTGGTGTTTCAGTCAGCCATTCGTTGAGGAGCTAATCGTGGATTTGTCTGCTATGCCTTGCAGTTGGCTGCAGCAGTGGTCTGCTCACCAGAATGTCAGTGCGAGGCTGTCTGGACATGAGGTGCTCAGCAGGGGATCCCAGTGTCATGTCTCAGGGGAGCAAGCTGTGCCATTTCGGTGTGATTTCTCCCTGAACTGTTTGGGCTTGCTGAGAGGGCTGTGTGTAGTGCACAGCCCTCTCAGCAAGCCCATTTGATTGTGGAAACCAGGGTCTGCTCATGGACTTATTGTTTGGTGAACTTCTGGAACTACTGGCTGGTTTATTTTCAACCATTATCAGTGTAAAGTGTGTGTGGTACTCCATGGACAGAGAAATGTCTCTTTATCTGTGAGATGACTGCTGTCTATGTCATGTCGCAGAGGAGGTCCACCTCAAACCAGCCTGAATCAGAATCAACACGGACTTTGTCATGACAGTTGAAAGTGTTGGTTGCTACTGTAGACCATGGTAGGTCTAGAACGGAGTGGAGTTTGAGTGGTTCTTTCTGCTGATGTGGTGTAGTACTGTTGCACACTGCACATGACAGCAGCACCTCTATTATGTTTGACATGTCCGGCCAGAAGATGACACTTCTGGCTCTACGCTTGGTCGCGTCAACACCTGGGTGGCCTTTGTGGCCAATACTGATGTACTCTCTGCGCAGGGAACAGGGAATAACTGATATGTGGCTCTTCATGATGACGCCATCAACCACACTGAGCTTGTCACAATAAGAAAGAAAGGCATGATGGCAGCCTGGAGCTGACTTTCTCTGGATGGCCACCCTCTGTGGATGACTGAGCTGAGGGTTTGTAGCATGTCATCCTGTGCTGTGTGCCTTTTCAGGTCCTCGAGACGGGCCTTGGAGATATACCCCACAGTCATGACCTCAAACTGTTCAATGGCTCTGTGAGGTCATAGTGCATAGAGCTCTGGGAAGCGTATCAGCATAAGATGCATGTGTTTTACCTCTTTGTACTGCTAACTAGAATGTGACAAAGATAGCAAAATAGATATATTGTAGCCGGGGCAGCACACAGCCGTTTGGAACATTCAGGTCTGCAGAAGCAGCCTCAGTGGCAGTCAGGCAGTAGGGAAATCATTTAAAATATTTACATGGAATAACAAGTCATTTTTTGGTATAGGTTTAATTTTCGTATAGCCGGATTCAGGACAACAGCTTAGAATTCGGTGCTCTCCTGATTTTTTGGGGACACCTCACCCTAATTAAAGGTTTTTCAGATAATTTAAATTTTTGTCCTTATTCAATCCTATGTCATATTTGGTGGACTAATATGTTTGACAGTTTAATATAGCAGGATGTCAATCGGCTATACTACTATATCTTAACTACTTAATAGGCTATACAACTTGGAACATACTGTAATCCTTTTTGATATCTAGGTTGACACATTATTACTATAATTTATTTATTATAACTATAACTTATTAGGTTTACTTATTTGTCCAAAAAAATAGTTTTGTGTTTTCTTATGTTAAGATTCTATTGTTTTTTTTTTAATGAATATATTAGGGGGGTCTTTGAGAAGATTGTATGTAAATACTGAATACCCACTAAAAAAAATACAGGAAAAAAATATGATGCTTCATTTCATTGCAAAAAATTCTAATTTAATGAAACTGATTTGCTTCCATAGAGTTTGAGGATGTGACAGACCCTCCAGAGCAGACTGGATGTTCTTACAGGTTTGAATAACAATGGAATGAATGGAAAACTGAGACACTTTGGGTCGAACAGCTGAGTTGTGTACAGAGGTAAACGTTGAGCGTGACCGTTGCTGCCCTGTGGTTCAGCTCTTATTGGAGGCGCAGACTGGATTTGACGCATCCATTCAACTGGGCTGAATGGGAACTGTGGGATGTGAAAAAGACCCTTCTATTCACCTCTTTATCGAGGAGCCTCGCTATCTGCTTGGCTCACTTTGCATCAGAATAATGCTGGGATTCTTAGCCACGAGGTTTGTTATGGGAAAAGAACACCAGGAATTTGCTTTATTTGAAGATTTTGAGGATTTTGCATTTAATGGAATTTCATGAATTACTGGAAATCTGGGACCCAGGAAGTTTGATTTAAAATATCACCAAAGTCTGTCCCTTCACCACTTATTGTTTTATTTATTGTCTCTTTATCCCCCTTACTGTCAGAGGTGGGAAGTAACTAAGTAGAAGTACTTAAGTAATTTTTTTAGGTAACTGTACTTTACTGGAGTAGTTAATTTCTGGAAACTTTTGACTTTTCCTCATTTGTTCATTCTTGAAATTTCTACAAACTCAGAAAGAGGCTAAAATGAGGAATGGAATGGAGAAAATTACTCCAGAAAATACTAGAAAATGCTCCAGAAAATTACTAGAAGTATATGAGGCTGTGAAGGGTTATCTTGAGTTTCTGAACAGTTTTTACCATCATCTACAAAATCAATACGCATGTATACTATATTTAGACAATTTAATCACTTTTTCTTGCCATTGCTAGCTTTCACCCACTTGGGATCCAGAGTCCTGAAGCCTCTTAAACCCATCAGAGTTCAAGGACAAAAACAGTGCTTCTGCAGTAAGTGGTGATTTAATGCATTATTTGAGAATCAAACTGACAAGCAAAATAATCAGTGGAGACAACGGTCCTTATGGGGTGAAATTGCTGCCTCAAGCAACAGAATACGCTCAGTGAATTAAATTGGTCAGAATCAACATGAATGACAAAAGAAGCTGTTAACTCTGATGTAGAATTGTGTAACATCATCATGATAGCTATGTTTACATTACGTTTTTTTAATTCATAATAATTTATTCTTAATAAAATAATTCACAATCTATTTCTTTCGTGTTTACATCGAAACATTAATTCTGAATAAAGGTTTCCATGGGAAATGGGTAAATTCCACTCTACTTAATTCAGTTTCAAGGAATGGAGGTATAGAGGGTTCTAATTGGACAGAACACCCACTTAACGTCTGCATGCCTACCGGAAGGAAACAATCGTGTCCACTTCCTGTTTTGCATTCATTTCAACTAGCAACATGGAAGACCAGACACTATATGTGATTTTTGCATTTATTTTTGTTAGATTTACAAAGCAGCAGGTTGACCAAATCAATATACTAATGCCGGCAACCTGGAATATGTGTGTCATCAATGTGAAATATGTGTGTCATCGCAACAAGAGTAGGAGCATTTGCAGAATGACAGGAATAATGTGAAAGAGGAATTACTTATTTATACATGTCAGAGTGTTTATCGAATTCAGAATTAAGAGTGGAATAAACCAGTGATTTCATTCAGAATTCAGTTTAATTGGGAATAGTCATTTTCAGATGAAATTACCTGTTTACATGGTCATCTTAAAGGTGACCAGTGACATGCAGACTGACCCAAAGTGAGTGGGCACCTGCTGTCACCCGCGGTCATCTGCAGTTGTGGGTCATTGAACATTTTTTAATGATATTCTGGTTGCAGTCGGTCGGGTCATTTGTTATTTGAGATAAACATTAAAATAACCCAGTAAATCTGTTGTAATTTAAATATGAGGTACAGTTTTCTATTATTTTTACATACACTTTATTGACTGAATTTCTGTGAAGGTGGCATACAACGCTGGAAGTAGCATGACCTCAACATACAGTAATAACTTCTGTGCTTCCCTTTCCCATGTTTCTCGTTTAGGACGGGTGTAATGTGTTACAGTCTGACACGGATTCTACTGAAACAGATAAATCATGTTAAAAGTCTATGACAGTAGGGCTTGGCACCAACCAAAATGCATATTTAAACATGGTAAATGGACTGCATTTATATAGCGCTTTTCCACCTTCATGGTGCTCAAAGCGCTTTACATTAGCCTCTCATTCACCCATTCACACACACATACACCAGTAGGTTTACGGTAAGTCCTACTGGGGGCCTAAGTCAGGGTTCAGTGTCTTGCCCAAGGACACTTTGACATGTGGACAGCCAGAGCCGGGACGCGAACCGCCAACCTCTCGGTCATTGGGCGACCCACTCTATCAACTGAGCCACAGCCGCCCCACTGAGCCACATGCCTTGTCTTTCAGTTCCACAGATGTTCTTCAAGTCACAGTTAACTTCTGGCTTTTTGTAGTGGCAGTTAAACCTCTGGGAACATTAAAGGGATAATTGACTATTTTTCACATGAATATGTATAGAATCAGTGTCTTTACTCTGGTGCACTCACAGTGTGCAGCACAGTAAAGACCTGTGAGACACTGTTGAGTCCTGTGAGACTCAACATTGTCCTGTGAGTCAAGTTCTAGTCCGGCTTTGGTCAAAGCAAAAGTAGTCCCGGCAGGTTTCCTGGGGTCACGAAATTAAAACGTGTCTTCTCAAAACAATGTGTTTGAATGAGTGATTCATTTCCATAACAAAACATAGAACAAAAACTCACAGCTCGTAATTGCTACTTTCTCTCAATAGTGATCAATGCATGTTGTCACTGCTAAGAGCTGTGCGCCTACTTTCATTAGTTTTTCAGCAGTTATCCATTTTAACAAAGAATTAATGGTCTGTAGTAATTTAAGTTAATTTAATTCAAATGAATGAATGTGGCCTGTCAAGGTCAGGTTTTTTGAGAAGTTGAGATTCGGTGCCACTTGATGTTGAAAGAGAGGACATCAGAGCCACCAGTAGTCAATGATAGCGAGAGCAGATACCAGCCCTGGATAACCGCCAGCCCAGACCCCTGCTGGACTGACGGATAAAGAGACTCAGATGGTGAGCTGGAAAAGAGAAAAGAACAACTGAACTTACCTCTCAAACCTGCGGTGTGTAGGGTGACCATTCATCCAGATTACGTCCGGACAGTCCGGTTCTAGAGCCATCTGTCCGGCCATCTGTCAAGTGTCCAGCTTTTTCACATTTTGTCCTCCTTTCATACAATTGTCCGCCACCGTTGCATTAATCGTCATAAATCCTCACCCGCTATGCAATGTAAATATTTGTGCTGCGCATGCAGCCAATGCAGCGCACAAAGTGGACAAAGTGAAGATTGAGCTGCACCACCCCCATGTTATGGCCCAGTCACAGAGCTGATCACTCATGAATCACTCATAAATCACGCACAGACTAGGTTTGTGCGTGTTTGATCGTCGAGAAATTGGCCAAATTTTCGGGGTGTAGGGCTTAGAAATCACTGACGAATCACCTATGAACTGCGCACATACTTACAATCACTGATGAATCACTGACATATCGCGCATGTTGACGCATACAAGCAAATACGGTGCAGTAATCTATGAACATCCGGCATATGCCTGACGCATGAGTCACTAACGGAGCGCGTTCAAACACGAACGCTTCGTGAACATTCCACGTACAAGCACTTTCATTCTGCGCATGTCGACGTATTTCTGACGCATGAATCAATGATGAATCATGCATGGAAAACGCATCCTCAGCATGCATATAAAAGCGGTCCTCGATGGTAGTTCCTCAGTACCATTTGCCGATCCAGAACACTTCGCATTGTTCCTGACCACTTTAAGATGCCACCCAGGAAAAGTCGCTTGCCCTCAAAGACAAGGGTGCAGAAGAAGGCTGCTGAAGAAGTGCGTCCACCAGAGACTGAAGTAGATCCACCAGAGACTGTTGCTGCTGAAAAACCTGCTGCTGGTGCTGATGCTAGTAGGTTGCATATGACTCCACCTACTGATCTGACAATCCAAGAGGAAGTCCATGCTGCAGAATCAGATGAGTCTGCCCCTCCTGTTACTAACCCTGCTACTGAACCTGCTGGTGATATGCGGTCTGAAGAAGATCCACTCCCAAGGGGCAAGGGCAAAGGCAAATCAAAGGGAAAAGCTATAGCCAAACGTGACTTTTCTGTTGAAGCTAAGGTGGAAGAAAATCTTCTGGAGTGGATGGCCAGACAGCCCGGATCTGTTGTCTTCTCCTGCGTCATCTTCTTCTCTTTTCCAACATGTGATGAAGTTGCAGCATCTAGGCATTCTGGTTCTGCAGCAGGAACACCATACCATCTCTTCTTTGAGGGTTCATAGTGATATGGACCCCTTGGCAGCAAGGTCTGGAATGGCAAAAGTGCCCAAAATTTAGTTTTTTATATGCGAGGAATCATACGTGAGTTGTCAGTGATTCATCAGTTTTCCGTCAGTTAGTCATGCGTCCATGTAAGTTATTCGTGCATCAGGTGTGGGTGGCAATGTGTTGGAAATGCGTCCTTCATCAGTGGATGTGCGTAGTTATGCGTTTTCCATCAGTGATATGTCAGTTATTCGTCAGTTTTGTAAGTGATTGCCAGTCGACGTCAGTGGAATGAACGTCATATGTGCGTAGTTTATGCGTGATATGAAGGTGGGGCGTCAGTGGACGGATGTTGACGTGCGTGGTTTCAAACCAGTTCCGACCCATAAGCACTGATGGCCATGCCCAGCGCATAGTCACGCATAAGCTGTGCACGTCAACTCATGAATCAACTTACGCACAAGCCGCCTTCGACGTACATCCACTTACTATCACTGATGTTCCACGTTGGTTCCACCGACCAATTACACATATGACGCACGTTCCATGCAGAATCGAAAATCTGTGCGTAATTTGTGCGTAAATTATGCGTTTTCTTTATGTGACTATGCCTTAAATTGCGACTATTTACAAAAAAATTCACGTTATGAAAACACTTCTGGAACTAATTAATTTCGTAAGTAGAAGTACCACTGTATATATAAATGAGACTATTTCATTTTCATGACGATCTGGCGGTCAACTGGAGGAATTAACCTTAATTCTAAGTTAAACAAGAATAAAAACTGTTATGTAAACAGGCCCCATATGAAGCTCAAAATGATATAAAAATAAAAAGAGGTATTGTGAATATTTTCATGCATGAAATGCTGACAAGTCATTCTTTTTTCACCAAATGTCTCTAATATGAGATAAATGAGGCTGAATGTCATATCACAGCTCAAGATTGTTTGAGAAGGAGGCCTAACTGCACTATTCATTACATGTACAGGTCTAGGCAGGGAAGGCGGCCTTTTGTCGGCACACACACTCACGGTCATACGCACTGCAGTGCTTCAGTCACACTGCGAGGTCCAGCGATTTTATGTTAAAAGATCATTTTAAACTGTAGCGAAAATATTCGATATTTCAGTTAATTCTCTTATAAATATGATGTAAAAAATTTTTTACCGATGTCCACCAGCCTGCAGTACTGCATAAAGTCATTTTGTTGAAGTCCACCCGTCATGCCATTTTAAGTAGGTCTGTCAGATAGACACACAACACAACACAACTCATCCACCACATGGTGGAAACTTACTGTCCCAGTCTGTTCTCGCTTTGTGTTTTGTTTACGTTTTGAGCAAACACTCTAAACTGGTGTGAGGGGTACCACATAAATTAATTGAGGAAGCATCTTAAATCACATCCACAGTAACATCACCGAACAAGGATGAATACCCTGTTTAACAGTTTTTTCGTTTCTTTGACATTTTTAAGCAAAAAAAACTACAACAGTAAAGCAAAAATACTTCTCCTGGTAACTAATTACTTTGCTAGTGTGGGGTAACGCAGTTAGTAACACAATTACTTTTTGGGAGAAGAACTAGTGCTTGTAATTAATTACTTTTTCAAAGTAACCTACCCAGCACTGGAATCAACCAATAAGCAACTTCGGTACTGGAACTGAAAAAGTCTAATTGGTGCATTTCTGCCATTGAAGCATAGTTCCTGACACATTCAGTGACTGAAACGTATGACCTCATCAGTGGCAGACATGACTGATTCCAACTTCAGTAGATGGATTGGACTAATTTGAAGCTGTTGCTGTACATCCATTTATGTAAGAAGACATCATTATCCTCCACTGATCATCTCATATCTGGGCTGAGTGTCCTTGAGCTGAACGTTAAATCTATTCCTGCCTCATCTCTGTATATTATGTGTACAGAGGATGAGCTGCAGAAGATAAACGCTGCAGAAATGTGTTGTGTGAAAAACATCCAGGCAGTAAAATGGTGATCATTTAGTAACCAGGGATTTAAGGATTTAAAGGCCGCCCTTCAGAACCGAACAGCATTTGATTGGATATTGTCAGAGCGGGGCTTGCTGTACTGTAAATCACAACAACCCAAAAAATGTAAACAATTAAAATTAAAACCATGTAAAGAATTACTTGAAAAAGCAGCAGTGACAGAATGAGCTGAAGCTGACCACTGACCCATCCTGCCAAGGATTGAGACAATCATCCAAGAATTGTTTAAAATATAACTAGCAATTCAAGATAAACCTTGAAAATGCTGCCTCAGGCCTGGAGAGGCTGCAGTTGTATTCAGGTGTGTTTCTCTGCCAATCTAGTCTCAAGGTGCATGCAGCTAATCCAGGCATGGGCAAACTATTCCACAAAGGGCCGGTGTGGCTGCAGGTTTTTGTTCCAACCAACCAAGAGTACACAGTTTGACCAATCAACTCTCTGAAGACTGAGATCAGTTGATTAATTGAATCAAGTCTGGTGTGCTGCTTGGTTGGAACAAAAACCTGCAGCCACACCGACCCTTTAGGAATGGTTTGCCCATCACTGAGCTAATCCATAGCCCTTTTCCCACTGCCACAACCCATGATACCATGAATAAGTTATTTCCTTGTGAACAGGTTGCACATTCTCCAGTGTAAAGCCAGAGTAAATGGACAGGAGGAAGCAAGAGATGGAGAAACCAGCTGCAGAGAAAAGAAGGAAGATGAGGTTCCCACAGTAAACAAACCCCCTCAACATTTCCTGCAATTTTGTTTGCTGATTTTTCAATTCTGTGTTTTATTTCTGATCATCTTGACATAACACGAAATAATGATTCATTGTAAATTATATACAATCATTTTTAGAAACATTTTTGTTTGTTTATTATTTCTTAAACCTCTTTATCTTCATCTCTAGATGTGTGTGATGTGTATGTTTTTAACATATTTTAAAATAAATATCTGTGTATAATTTTTTAAGATCTCTTTTAATACATCTTAACATTTTCATGTATTTGTAACAGTTTTTCAAAATATTTTCACATCTTTTAACCCCCCACCGCCCCCCATATTTTTATATCTTCCTGTGTTTAAAAAAACCCCCAAAACAACACGTTATAACCCAAAAACACACTGCAGGAGTGGAACATCATCAGGACCAATCCATGAAAATAAACTTTAAATAACCAGGCTCAGACTTCCTCCATTTTTTAATCACCTCAGACTCTGTGTACTCTTATGTTCATTTGAGATGTGATTTTAGTATGTTCTGTTTCTTTTTTATTCAGCTTTATTTTTTTCTGTAACAATTTAAAATAAGCGTACATGAATAATGATGGAATCATGTTGGAATCATGGTCTAATTCATGATGAATTAACATATGACTCATGTATGTACTACTGATTAATATATCATGAGTCATGAAAGGATTCCTGTTGGAATCATGATGAGTCACTATTAATATATCATGAATTACCACTGCTGTTAATTCATGTTGTTAATATATCATGAATTGTTAATTCATGTTGTTAATATATCAACAACACTATATATTGAACATATATCAACAACACTGTATATTAACACTGCTGATAGCTATCAATCCAATCATATATGAATCGGACTTTACTGAAGGGTGCATGAGTAATGATGGAGTAATATCTGATTTATGGTGAATTAAAACTAGGACGGGGGCTTCCAACCTTCATATCCGTCACCTGCTGGCCGTGATCTACTTACCCCTCTGCTGGACTCAGCCCCTGGCCTACTCTGTTTTTCACAAGTCATAATCATGATGAATTAACATATTACTAAGTTAAATCTTTTGAGTTATATGAGTCATGATGTATTAATGATTAACATATCATAAATTAATGTATGAACATGACATATTCCTAGTATGTTAATACATACTCTGAAAATAATTCATGTCTGACTCATGATAAGTTGCCCCTTATTCTGCAGTCATGACATTATGATTACTACACCATGAGGTAATGTATGAACAAGGATATTCATGATTAATTAATGTATGAACAAGCATATTCATGATGAATTAATGCATGAACAAGAGATATTCATGATGAATTAACGTATTACTTAGCAAAATCTTTTGAGTCACCATATGAGTCATGGTATATTAATGATTAACATACCATTACAAAGATGTGATATTCAGAATGTGTTAATATGTACTTAGAGAAGAAATTATGATTAAAGTTTTCTTTGCCTCTTATTGTAAAGTCATGACATCACAATCACAACTATACTATTAGCCAGTGTCTAATATACTATTACAATACAAATGATTTATATAAACCAAGTGAAATCACAGCACTGTGTGTTTTCCGAATGTCATCAATACAACCAAAATACCAGATTGTGTACAACAACATTTCAATAACCAAAAATATCCAAAGGCAGATCACAGAGAGAGAGAGAGAGAGAGAGAGAGAGAGAGAGAGAGAAAGAGAGAGAGACACGAAAAGTCATTCTCCACAGTCCACGGATGCATTGTCCTGCATGAAAAAAGTTAGAAAGTGCCCAAAAGTCAAGTCAAAATCTGCCTTGTTCAGAGAGACAACCAGAAGGAGGTTTTCCTGCCGCCTTCTCCGCAACCAGCCGTTTCTGGCGGTCACACACTCCTAATATGCCGAATACCCACTTTTTCTGTCGGCATGGCTGGTACAGTACCAGATCATCTTTAAAGGTGTCATTCTACTGAAAACCACTTTCCCATGCTCTTTTTGGAATCTGATGGGTTACCCTGAGTTAACAACACATGCTGAGTTTGCTGCATGTTCCCTCTACTGGCTGTATTTCTCATTCATAGAAAACACAGAGAAACGAGCGACTCAGAAAAGCCTGTCCACTACACATGGACATTGGCTCTCACATTTTTATGGCCTATTACAATGACTTCAGTTTTTTCAAGGTTCAGTAGGAGATAATGGGGCTGCTGTGGCTCAGTTGGTAGAGTGGGTCGCCCAATGACAGAGAGGTTGGTGGTTCACATCCTGGCTCTGGCTGGCTCTGGCTGGCTCTGGCTGGCTCTGGCTGGCCCTGGCTGGCTCTGGCTGGCTCTGGCTGGCTCTGGCTGGCTCTGGCTGGCCCTGGCTGGCTCGGGCTGGCTCGGGCTGGCTCGGGCTGGCTCGGGCTGGCTCGGGCTGGCTCGGGCTGTCCACATCCCAGTAGGACTCACAGAACCTTATAAACTTACTCTGTGTGTGAATGGGTGAGTGGGAAGCTAATGAAAAGCGCTTTCAGCTCCATGAAGGTTACCATTTAATGGGCACTCCTCCAAGTCTTTGTCTCATAGCCAGGTACTTAGTTTATCTACTTGCCTGATCTGATCAGGTTTAATCGATAAATATAGCTGTGTCATCCGCGTAACAAAGGGGACATAAAGGGGACATATACAGCATAAACAGAATTGGTCCAAGGGCTGACCCTTGAGGCACGCCATAACTAACTCTGGAGAACGGTGATGATTGTTGGTTAACATTGACAAATTGTTACCTATTAGATAAATATATCTGCTCCTCTAATGCCTGTGTCCCATTCTAATCTCTGCACTAAGATACTGTGGGTCGATGGTATCAAAAGCTGCACTAAGGTCTAAAAGTACCTTATAGTCCAGTGTGCTTTATATATGAAACATCTAAAATAAACCATTCATTGACAGCGCAACTTATACTTAACCCTTTGGGCGCCCCATTTTTTTTCAATGTTGACATATTTTTTACATGAATATTTCAAAGAGCTGTTGCACAAAAGTGGTAAGAGATAGAGCTTTGCTCCAAATTACAAATTTGTAGGGCAGGACCTAAAGTATATTTTTAAGATATTTTTGTAGATCTAATTTGCATATTATGACATCATCATGACGTCATCAGTAGGCGGACAGCTGAAATTAAGGAATTTCACAGTGGGAGAGACTCTGGATCAATCAAATTGGGATGTTTTGCTTAAAAATTTAATGTTTTGTCATCTACTGAGTGTCTGTGACATTGTTGTTGCTTAAAATACTGTTATTTACTTTAGATGCATCCGTAGTGAGCATCCAAGAAAACATTGATGACATATGTTGACTGCTCGGAATTCTGTTGAAATTTCTCTTGTGTGTCTGGCCATAAAATAAGGTAATTTTAGACAATATGCATGGAAAAAAGAGAAAATACTTCATATATTATCAAGAGGGTTGAAATATCATATTTGAGTATCAATAACTCTAGCTAAGAATCCTTTTTAGCTTTATTATTATATTTATATTTCAGGAACTGATTTTATATTTCAAAGAACTGATTCAAAATACAATTCAAAATATTATTTACATGGCAAAGAACTGATTCAAAATATTATTCAAAACAATGAAACATGTAGGCCTAAGAACTACACAAACATGCCAAATATTCATCCATACACATGCCTCAGGGGGTCACTCAGAAATCAGTTCTATTCTATCTATCCGACATCTCAATCCTCTTGCTCCAGATCGAAAACGTGATCCTGAAGCACCACACTGCACATTTACGCAAAAGTTTTCCTGGTCAGATTCCTCACTATCACTGCTACTACTTCGGTCAAAATCATCAAATGTTGGATCTTCAGGTTCAGAATCCGAGTCAGCTAAGACCTGACACAATGCCTCATGAACCGTGAACCTCTTTTTTGCCATTTCGTGTGTTTGATGTATAACTTTAGTCAGCAATGCGAGAGCAGCCGCCTCCGTAATACTCCGGAATAGCTCTGAGCGAGCGCTTCGAGGTGCGGCCATTTACCAAGGCATTTCCTGGAAAACTTTTCATGGGGGCAGGGCCTAAATTTGTGCTCGGGAGACAGATTTGCATGTCTGCCACCTAATAGTATGGAGCATGAACTGCATTCAAATCGCAGTTAGATGAGAGAGTGGATTAAACAGAGCACCGCCGCTTGGCGCAAATTTGCGACTTGGGCGCCCAGAGGGTTAAGTGCACATAGTGTGTAAAATACTATTGGATGCTATGTTCATGGATTTAGAATTTTTTTTAATTATCTGAAAATTCAGACCATTTGAAAATCAGTTGAAAATGAAGCCAGATATCGTTATTTAAACAAGTACGTGCACCATTGACAATTTTTGCAGCTAAATGTTTTTACTCTAAATTTCTGAACTTTGTTGAATTCATAGACAACAAAAATCAGATAGTTAATTTCAGTGCCAAAAAATTTACAAAACAATTGGTGGACAAATAAAATCTGCTAAAAATTCAATGGCTTTTAAAGTTCAAAATCTGATGAAAAATATATGCTTCCATAAAGATGGGCTTTCCATCAACAAACCTCTTACAACTTGTGCCACTAGCACAGTTTAACCCAGGTCTTTTGGCACAAATTACCCCAAGCTCACCATTTTGAAAAACATGCATCCCCTACCTGTGTTCTAGTGTAGTCAGGGGCGATTCTAGCATCTGACCTTTAGGGGGGCTCAGCCCCCAATGTTGACAGTGGCACCTGTCTTGAACGAAAGAATTGAAACAATTTGTCAACTTTTTTTTTTAACTGACCAACAAACTATCATCTAACACCCACAAGCACTGAAATGAAGATTTAGCTTACAAACCTACAAGTTCCATGTCAATGTATAGGCTTATTGCATGAGAAAAAGATTGTCTGGTTCTGGAATGTACTGGTGAAGTGTGATGGTGATAAGGTGGCAAGAAAAAAAAGACCCATAGACCACTAGGCTGTTTGTCGTTAGCTGCTACTGTGTTAGCTCACTGCAGGTCAACTCCTGGCCTACTCACACACATAGGTACTCAAATGCAATAATTCCTCTAAAGCAGGCAGGGGGAAATTTAACATTTAATTTCCTCACTATTTAATAATAACAGGTGTCTGGATAAAATTCATACAAGAAAAATGTACAGATGAATAGTATACTGTTTAAATATAAATAAACATCCATACTAATTCATAAAGGTCTTAAATTTGGTCTAATTGTGATTCAAACTAGGCAGACATTATGAAGACCAGGTCTTAGCCCAGAGGGGGGTCTGGGGGGTGTCCCCCAGAGAAAAACAGATTTCTTAAATGCAATTTTCTGTATTTTAGTGCATGTTAAGGTGACCTGTTTGACAAATCCTAACCTCATGACATAGATATAGAACACTACAGTATATCAGTATGTTAGCATGTTAGCATGTCCAGCCTCAGGTGCCACAGCCGCCATCTTGGTACAAGGTCCATATGTTTCTCACACTATCAGGGAAGATATTGTCAACT
Organism: Siphamia tubifer; assembly: GCA_020466265.1. Lineage (NCBI taxonomy): Eukaryota > Metazoa > Chordata > Actinopteri > Kurtiformes > Apogonidae > Siphamia > Siphamia tubifer. The sequence continues at coordinate 17,767,731 of CM035784.1, forward strand.
GAAGTGTTACCTCCATATAAAGATGGCACTGATTAAACTGAAACATTCATTCTAATTGACAGGGGTAGTCAATGCAATGTGTTCTATATCTTTGACCATGTGACATGAAGATACACATTTTTAAATGAAGAGACTGAGAGGTTTCCTTCCCACAAGGAAACTTTGTTTGATGGGAAGAAAATGTAAATGAATCCATATTTAATGTACAACATTATAAATAAAATAGGAGAATGTAGAAATGTAAACTAAGGATCAGGGTTATAATAGTTTGGATTTTTCATTATAGTTTTGTTTTAGTTAGTTTGGATTTTTTCCCTCTAATTCAGTTAATTTTAATGTGTTTTTGAGCAGGTTTGCTATTTTTTTTTTCTGAATGCTTGGTTTTAGTTTTTCAGATATTTTATCTTCCTCACCATCCTATTAAAAAAAGTGAGGTGTGGATCATCTGGGTCAGGTTGAGGTGGGTTATTGACTGAGCAGAAACATAAACATATGGACAGTATGATGGATAAACTCCCTATAGCAGGTTGGGGGGTCGAGTCAAATAAGAACATTTTTAAAATGAGGGCAATTTGGGTTTTGATGTAGGATTGCTGCCCATATATCAGTTTTAATATGTGTTGTTTGGAGTGGAGTCAAGGGCGGAACAGCCATTTAAAATGTGTGTGTGTTCTAGGTTGTGGCACATGAGCAAAATTTCTATAATCGGAAAATTAAGAAACAATTATCCATTAATTATTACATTCTTATATTACAAAGTAATAAATATATGGTCGAAAATAATACCAAAAAATTGTTTTTCCTCAATTAAACATTTATTCAATTCATAAGTCAAATTGTGAGATAAATGTCAAAATTATGAGATAAAAATTATTTTAAAAAATCAGACACTGTACCTCTTTTTTCTTACAAATATGTTTTGTCCATGTCAGGGGAGACGACTAAAAATATGTTCCTCAGGGGGAACATCAGTGAAAAAAGTTTGAGAACCACTGTCTTAGGGTATATGTCACAGAACAAGACATAGTTTAGTTAACTTAGTTTAACAACTGCATCATTTCTCATTACTTACTGGTTGATGACTGTCTGCTAACACCACGAAAAAGAGCTGTTTAGATTACCAGCGAACTGAGGTGCGCTTCATTTACTTATGCTGGTGTGCCGCCCGGGTGGGTAAACAGTTTAAACCACAGCCCCGCAATGTTATTGCTGTTTGTTTGCCGTGATTGCTACCAATAGTACCCGTTTATCCTGAAATAAAAAGTAGGTGAGACCAACTCTCTGTCCGTTTCCTGGTTCCAGTAACGATACAATATATAAACTCAGGAAAAAGTGGAGGGTATGAAATCATCTGGTTGGGGTGCGACGTCAATGAGTGGAGTACACAGGTGACTTTTTTTGACAAGATAAAAAAAAAAAGATCTGGAGCATAAATCCTCAAAGCCACGCCCCCTCTCCGCAGATGATTCAAACCCTGTTGTCAGAAATGGACAAGAGGGTTTAACATGTAAAGCAACGGAGTTATAACCTGATTTATGTGATCTGGCTGCGTTACTCTATGCTCACCAACAGTCAGGGTAACGGACTTTTATGACCAATAACTTTGCACGCAGGTCACATTTCCCACACTGAAAGAGGACGTAAATATGCATATACAGTTGTTCACTGCAGAAATCAGCACAGATGCATACTGCACACGTAAGATATTACGGATTTCTCAACTATACTAGTACTGTACTCATCCTTACCTGAATGATTATCCAATGAAACAGATAATTTTAGATCAAAAATGACCAAGCCTACATGGTGGTTGTTCACAATGTTCAGTTATGACAAAATTAAATCAATGATGGTGAAGGTGGTTTTTTTATAGTTGTCCACAGACCAGGGAACACTACTATTGCATTTAATTGTTCACTAATTGTAATGGCACAGGCCTACCTTCACATCTTACTCTCACGCATCTGCAGTGGAACTACCATCAAATGTCCATTTGTGAAAACAATCAGGGCACGAATGCGCAAACCAATCAGAAAAAGGTGTAAGTAGAAGTATTTTATTGGTTTAGACAAATCACATGGTGACATGACAGTTCTCCACTTGGCTCGGCGAACTCTGAGGCTGCCAAGATTTTTCATAATGCATTTTGTTCTTTTTTTGAAGGGAGCAACCAGGGGGTGCTGAGCAAATTTAAAAAATTTTTAAAATAGCCTAAACTCGCCTCTGAGTGTAGTTCCTACTGAGCACTGACAGAAGTCATATATGGACTTTTATTTAATTACATGAGTTCTATGTTGTTATGGATTGTTGATAGAACATTAGCAGTGAGCTTCACAGTCTGTGGAATATCAACACTGTCTCACTGACGCACAAGGTGTCCCTCAGCAACTAATTCAGACGCAGTAGGTTTCTAACCACAGCAATATGAGACGCTCAGGTTTAAAACACTTTTTTGCTCGGGGTTAGGGTTCTGAGTGTCACATATTGCAGCGGACGGGTTAGAAATGCACTGTGTCTGAATTAGACGCTGAGGGACACTTTATGCATCAGAAACCGACGCTTGGTCAGGGTGTCATTTTTGACGTAGCCTACTGGGAGTGAGAATGTGCATCATGGCTGGAACACTGGGATGTGAACAGACTGTATGAGCTACTGTTTTCTCCTTTTTCTCCTCTTCATACGATGTTGTGGTTCATCTGTTCATGTTCTCATCCCACTCTCATTTCACTCACAGGATTTGAGGTTTACAGCTGGCAGATTGGTTAATCAAGCTGTTTTTAATCTGGTTGAAAGGCTCTCAGCCTCTTCCTATTATCATAATGACTTATTTTGTTTTTCTGTGAAGTCCTGGCCATCACTTGCATAAGGTTTATATGGTAAATGGAGTGTACTTATATAGCGCATTTTATACACCACTTGGTGCCCAAAGCGCTTTAAAATACCTCACATCACCCATCACACACACACTCATAGTAGACGGCTGCTGCCAATATACTGGCGCTGACTGACCCTACTGGGAGCAACTTAGTGTCCCTGCCCAAGGACACTTCGATATGTGGACAGCCAGAGGCGGGACGCGAACCGCTCTACCAACTGAGCCACAGCCGCATCATCAAAATGGGGTCTTGGGTTCAGCAGAATTATGTAACTTGGAGCTTTTAATTCAGTTTTTATTCCTGTTTGAATAATGAATCTGTTGAATCTGTTTAGTTTAGTTTATTTGTCAGGGACAATGCACAAATACATTTATCTCAGAGAAGAGATGCTTTGTACCAAATTTAGCTACAAGCTACTTTCCATCTGCTGTCTATGGCCAGATGAGCATAATACAAAACATTTACATCACATATAATACCCAAAGTAACCTTAGCTTAAAATAACAATAAAATATCAGTTTCATAATTATCTTATTGTTTCTTTTAAAAAAAACATAATTATTCAAAACAAACAACAATGAACAATTTCAGCACATTTCATTCCTATACATACAAATTTCAGCCAAATCAGTGTTCATATTTCTGAGCATAAGCAATTTATTTAGTGGTAATTTTTCCCAAAAAAGCAGCACCATAGCACAAAAAAATGCAAGTCTTCCAAAAAATTTTGATAACTTTTGATGTCCCACGTGTCAAGATACTGTTCACCAATTTTGAGCTCATTGGGCCCAACAGCCGAGGAGGAGTTTGTTAAAATATGAAGACTGTGAAAATCCATGACTCAGCATTTTAAAAATTTTAATCCAAGATGGCGGACTTTCTATTGGTTTATAGGGGTGACCATCATGAGGTTTTTTGTTTGTCTCCTCATGATGAAAATGTGTGCCGATTTTCATAGCTCTAACTTCACTTGGGCGTAAAAACGACATCTTGTGGGTCTAAATTGACTTTAAAGTTTTATTTTCAATCTAGGCGGATTTTTCCCACTTTTTCTGCTTTGTATTTGTTATTGGGTAACAAATATATAATTTGATATGAGTTGATTTACAAATTTTGAGGTGATATCTACACACAGGTGAAGTTTCATGACTGTGGTCTTTGTGGTTGCAGAGCAATAGCTTTTTTAATTTGGGCATGTATTTAAGGCGGAATTTGCCTCTAAACCCCCACGGGGTGGAAGCGGTTCTGAATAAATATAATGATATTTTAAAGTAAACTGAAGAAAAGAGAATAGCAGCCCTGTAAACTGACCTGGAACAGCATCTGATGTTGTTGGTGACTGCTCCTCTGTCTGGTCATGTGCTGGTGCTGGTAGATGCTCTACTGTCTGTTGTGTTGTTGGCTGCTCTTCTGTTTGATGTGCTGGTGCTGGTACCTGCTCAACTGCCTGATGTGCTGCTGACTGTCCCTCTCTACTGGTGACTGCTCATATTCAGTTGCTGGTGTTCCTAGCAAAGATGAGCCTGTTGGAGGTAATACATATACCTTAATTAAGCTCATACTATATGTTTGTTGCATTGTTTTATTTCAAATTACAACCAACCAAATAACATCATAACTCACCTGCTGCATCATCATCAACTGACGAGTTGATTTGAGGTGAAGGAGATTTTGCTTTGAGAAACTTCAGCAATGCCCCTGTAAAATATTACACAGAGTATGTCAGAGACCAAATTAATTACTTAAATTTACTATAATTCACACAAAGAAGGAATTGCCAATTTTCTCTGAAAGTCACATTGTATAAGTAAAAAGTAATTAATAAAACAATAATTTTAAGGAGATAGTACTCATACTAGTACAATATAGTACAGTATTGATTTTAACTAGTGAAAAACAACACCCATAGTAATTTAATTAGGTTTAGGTCTGGTTAATACTCCTTCAAATGTCTTCCTGTCTAACCCGAGGTAGTTGGTGCACTTTCCAAAGTTTGCTAAATAGCTATCTAGCTACCTGGGCAAAGGCTTGCCGATTGATGACAAAATACTGTCATGTTGAACATGCAAAACTGCGAACCAACCTTTGTCTTGGTGTTTTTTATCCTCTTCCAGCTTCTTCTTTTTTTCTGCACTAGACAGATAATTTATTTTTTGAGACATGACGGTCGGAGAATCGACAATGCCCGAAGGCCAATCCACCTGGCTCTGGATTGTTTGTGCATGCACACTTGGCGGTACTCAATATACGTTTAACAACACTCACCTTAAGTGGCCGTAATAACGTTCCACGACCACCAGGTGGCAGTGCAGCACTGCCCATCGCTTCCAGTGCTTCACCACACGGTGTGTTGAGCTGGCCTCTCGGGGCCCCCCAAAGCGTGTGGGCCCTAAGAGGTCGCATATCTCGCAAAGCGGTCGGGCCGGCCATGAGCTGCAGGGTTCTATTTCCAGCCTCTGCTCTCATTGCAATGCTTGTTTTAGTAATGGGTGAAAATAAATCTAATCCTGCAGAGAAAAGACATTGTTTTGTCAACTCTAACCCAGATCAAACACATTATCTACACAGTACTGTAACTCACTTTTAAAGGCTTTATTTTTGGATACTTTGGAAACTTTTCGGATTTTTTCCAGGTTAAATACGAGTTGTTTCATTTCATTCATGGCAAAAAAAATGCAATTTTACTTGATTTAATTTTTTTACCTTTTCTTCAGTAAACAAGTTGAATCAGAACGTCACACTTTCACACAAGTAGCTTTACTTCTACTTAAGTATACAGAATGGGAGTACTTTTACCACCTCTGGTCAAAAGTGATGAAACCTTTCAGATCAGTGGATGCTTTTGGCTCTTCAACCTCTTCCACCCTGAGCCTATTTTCAGAGAAAAACACCTAAAAATACATACCCAAAGTAAATGAAGAATTGCTCCACATAGTGTAGCTACTACTATGACTGAATAAACTGGAATAAAGTAAAAGATAAAATAGAATTTTTTGGTCTCGCCTGAATTTATTATTTTTTTGACAAAAGAAAACACCCTGCTAACAATGATTCCATGAATATAATATATTCCACTATTGATCACCTTCAGTAACTCCTTTACAACACAGGTACAAAAGTTGATAGAATTAGAGCAAAGGTACAAAGCCTCCAGAAAGGTTTAAGTCAAGATAACACCAGGCGGACAGTGCATTTGGAACAGTTTGGCACACTGTTGTGCCAAACTGTTCCAAATACATTATTTTAATTTCCAGTAAAATCTGTCTGGAAAATACAACTCATATCCAGTACAGAAGTCTATTACTGTCTACTGGAGCTTTTAGAAATGAAATTTACCTTGTGTTTCATCAACTTCTACCTTTGTGCACAACTAAAATGAATAAAACCATATAAACATGGATTATTTTGTCTCCAAATGGAGTAGTTTTCAGTAGTTTCAACTTTTGCTCAAAGTTAAGACCCTACTGTTCATAAAAGTAAATATAAAGTGTATTTTAGTGATAAAAGTCACCTTTAAACATGATCTTTAATGTGTGTGTGGTGAAATATAAGTTATTTTTAATCGCCGATACGCGCAATTAATTAATCTATATCTTGTTCTGGCGAGCGATAAGGCAGCCATATTTGTAGGCGTTTCAAAGAGGAGATTCTCTTGAATCCATTGACACCTCACATTCCATGAACTACATTTCCTCCTGGACATGAAAAGCATGCGTAAAAGGTGAAAGGTTTGCATAGTTGCGCATGTCGGGCGCATTCACGGGACCGGGCCTGGGGCAGACACGCTGCAGCAGAGTGCTGGACATCGGTCTGTTGCTTATAGTTATATTTCCCGACTTTACTCTTAATTTTAAGTCATTTTAGAGAGTTTTAGTGAGTAACAGTGAGTGACAGTGTATTTTCCTGAATGTTACTGACTGTGGTAAGCTTTGTGAAGTGTTAGCTGTTAGCCGTGCTAGCATGTAAACAACAGAGACACTACAGAGAAGCAGGTGAATGTTCAACATCTGACTGAGATCTGATTGTGGATATGAACTCAAAAGAGGATGAACATCTACCCAGTAAGTATCTTACTGATATCTGTTTTACAAACTAATAGTAATAATAATAACAATAATACTACATTTTATACTATACACATGCAAACACTGTTTGTTGACTATAGTAGTATTTTTTCAGTCTAATTTCTCATTTTATTGTTATTTCTACACATAAGTAGATAAGTTTCTAATTAATCAATGATTGTTTGAGGATTTATTCACTTTCTCTGTCAAAAATAAATAACATTCTAACATTCTATCATTTCATGAGAAGGAAAAAGTCTCAAATCATGATTGTCTTCATTTTTCCTAGGTAGGAGGATGACAGCCTTATTTGACACAAATAAAACTGCTTTTTGGAGAAACACATGGACCAGTTCAGTCTGCTGCCAACCTAATGATAAACCAGCCCCCACCTGATGATAACACATGGACATTTTTGGACTTCATTGCAATTGTTTGTGTTTTGAATGTTTGTATTAGTTATTTAGTTTAGTAAATTTGAACTAATTTTGATATTTATATTTATTCTAATTGAATTTATCATATATTTTTGTACATTTGTTCAACTTTATATTTGATTTTTACTAAGGTGTATTATTATTATTGATATATTATTATATTGTTTGGAGTAAGTTCTTAAGGGTTAAGGGTTCTTTTCCAAGCAGGATTACATCAGTCATTTATGTCACTCCTGATGATGCATTTCATTTACAGTAATCCTCCAGAGCAGCATCTTGCAGGAGTTGGAACCTTCAGTGTTCTGACCTGACAGGAGCTTAGCGTTGGCCATATGGTGTTGTGCTCATTTCTGTGGAAGATTAGCTCTGCATGGCCACTGTCAAGCTGAATACTGTCTGCAAGAATAGGCCATCACTGCAGCAGGAAATGACTTTCTCTCTGCTCTTGGCACTCATCAGGATAGACAAACGAGACGTGGTAAATGTCAGACTGCAGTAATACCTGTGGCTTTGCACAATCAGCTGATAAATCATTTGAGTTTATGACATCCACCAGCCATTATTGGGTCTTTATGGAACATTTCAGAGGCTAGGGCTTCAATTTAACCCTTTTAACCTAGACCCAAACACTGTCGACCATTTTGCATCTGGGTCTTTCCATGAAACTGGGTTTATTTTGGTATCTAGAACAGAATAGAATAGAATAGAAGATACTTTATTAATCGCCATAGGGAAATTATTGTATCCAGCAGCTCACATAAAACTACATAAAACATAAACGTCATCATATACAAATACCTAAAATGCGTCAAATAAAATAACATGACTAAGTGCAGATGTGCAAGTGTATGTGTGTGCAAGTGCAGGCAGGGGAGCTTAACATTGACACTTCTCTGACACTTTTCCAGATTTTTAGACTCAATAATAAAAGACAACTTTAGACATATTTCCCCCAGAGTGGATCTAATGATGACCTTGCATAAATGCAATAAAAATTCTACTCTTGATCTGAGCCATCCCATTTTTTTAAATCAAATTTTGGGTCCAAAAAGAGGACTCAAATATGGACATTTCAATCTACCTAACTGTAAATATAAAGACTCTAAGCAGTGTTTAAATTGGCTTTTGTTTGGTGGGAGAGCCCTTCACTACATTACAAACTGTTACTACCACACCGTTAATTCACATTATTTCACATTAATGCATGTGTTATCTATTAGTTATATGCACCTTTATATGTATGTGTAAAAAAAAAAAAAAGGGGGGGGGGGGTGTAACCATTTTGAGGGAAAAACGGCTAAAAAAAACCTCCATCAAAGTAAATGAAGAATTGCTCTACAATCCTAAGGTTCATTTGGATGTTCTTTGTGTCTATGGACATCTACAGACTTTATAGAATCTATCCCCATTGTCTAAAATATTCTAGCTATTATGACTGAATAAGATAAAAGAGAAATTAGATTTTTTTTTTTATCCTCACCTGTTTTTTTAGCCTGCGAACAATGATTCTATGAACATAGATGATATTGATAACTTTTAGCAACTCATTGACAGCACATGTACAAAAAGGGCAAAGACTCCGGAAAGGTTTAAGTCAGGATAACACCAAACTGTGCCAAATAGGTTATTTTACACTTACAATAAAAACTGTCTAGAAAATACTGTATTTTGGGGACTGTAAGGCTTTAATTAAAAAAAATTAAAAATTGGAAAAATTACACTATGCCTTATAATCCAGTGCGCTTCATGTATGAATTAATTCTGGTTGTGTTTAGTGATATTATGTTGTTAAAAGTAAGTTAAGCGGGCCTTCTGGTGGTTAGATTAAGTGCAATAACATGTGGTTTGTACTTCCAAAGTTCCCGGAGCAGTTCACATCTAAGAAGAAGAAACCGAACATTTTTTTTTCTGTTTGTATGGCCAGAAAAATGTACATCTGTAAGTATTTTATGTTCAGTTATTGTGAGAATTAACAACAAAGACGTCTTTGAACCTTTGTTGTTGGATAAAAAGACAATAGAATTCATAAGTTAACCAGAAAATGCTAATTGTAGCTTGTCTATGGATCTTCCCCATTCAATTTAGCATTGAGCTAGCAATTTATGTATTTTAATTTCAATGTGTAATGGCATGTAAATGTGCTGAGGCAATAACAGTGACAGTAGTAACAGACATATTCTCTATGTTTACAGTTGTACACCAAATCAAGTCAAGTGTGGAATGAAGCGTTTTTTTGGGAAGAAACTGTTATTGATCGGTCAAACTAACGGCTACACACACACACAAGCAGGAGCAAGTACTGTAGGAGCATACTGTACATCCCATAATATTATGTAAAGTGTATAAGGATTGAACTGAAAAAGTCTGTATTGTGTTGTATTTTACGTGATGTAACTGAACAATTTTGACAATTATTGTGAATATGCTAAAGTTTAATTTAGCAGAGTAAGAGTGTGCCGACATCTGGGAGGGGGCATCCAAGCATTCAGACCTTAACAACAGTGGAGAGAGAATAGAGATGGTGGACTGCTTCAGAAAACTACTGCACATCTCAGCTGACCTCACCTGGTCCACGCACACAAGCCATCAGGTGGGGAAATCCGATCAGAGGCTGTACTTCCTTAGGAAACTGAAGCAGTCCCAGGTTGGCCGAAACTTGCTGGTGACTTTTTAGAGGGCCACAGTGGAACCCCTCCTGTCCTACTGCTGCACAGTATGTTGTGAGCTGCAAAGCAGAGGACAGGAAAAGTCTGCAGAGGGTGGTGAAAACAGCAGAGAGGGTGTTAGGCACCACATCACCCCCACTGTCTGACATCTACGCTGGCCAGCTTTACAGGAAAGCCAGCCCCATCTCCACAGACCCCACACCCTGGATACAAACTGTTCATTCCCCTCCCCTCTGGAAGGAGATACAGGGCACTGGGGGCACAGACAAATAGACTGCTACACAGCTTTTACCCGCAGGTGGAAAAAGTATGAAATCTCCCTTTTATGTATTTTAATGCACATTGGTACATTTCAAATATTGAACTGGACATTAATTTTTTTTAACCATGGTGTGTATATACATGTCTTCTACCTCTGCTGATGTATGTTGGATTTTTATTATATATTTTCTTTTATATCATCTTTTCATTTACTGTCTTTTAGATAGTTTTTTTTTATGATATGGTGTTGATGAGATGCTGCTAAATGGAATTTCATTGTACTTATAATGGCAATAAAGTTCTATTCTATTCTATCCCATCTTGTCCACCTCCAGTGAGGCCAAGCTGGACAGGGCCCTGTGGGGACTGAGGTGACCAGCCAACTAATTGGCTGGTGCGAGAGGTGGCAAGAGTCCAGGGTTAGGGGTAGAGGCATGTGGAGTTAGGGAAAGAATCCCCCTGGGCACGGCAGGATCCCTCCGGGACTTAAAATGATGCTCAGCGAGCTGTCAGAACAATGGAATGTTAGAATAATATTATTATCCCATGTGCATACACTAATAACACTTCACAAAACCTAACACTCACCAAAATATGCTCTCACTCAATGCTACTCACTAAAAGTCTCTAAAATGACTTAAAACTAAGAACAAATCTATATATATCGGGTATCTAGCAAGCATTCTACCAGCCTGAGATAATGACACTGGTGGATTAATGTGTTATTGTGAAGGATGTAATTCAAATATTTGGATGGGAGGCTTTAAAGTACTATGACACAAGTGAGATTTGAAATTAGACTTACTGTGAAGCACTCTACCAGGTAGGGCCAATTAGGATGCTGAATAATCATTATTTTTGAAGTTTTTAAATTTTCTATTTGGACTTTTAAAACATATATGGGTCTTGAACTCATATATATCAACCTCAGCCAATGAGACTCCACTCTAATTTTTATTACTTTAAGTCAACTGTTTTGGTGGTAGACTTTAAACACTGACACAAAAGAGACTTGAACCCACACCTATCTGGTTATTTGGACAGGATTCTACCAGCCTGAATTAACGAGACTAGTGTACAAGCGTATAATTTTAGGTTTCAGGTCTTAGATTGATTATTTGGGGAGCAAATTTGAACCTCGGTCCATGCAATACCTGATAAGCATAATTGCCAATCTGAGTTAATAAATCTTGTGAGCTCAAGTGTTTAAGGATTTAATTGTAATATTTTTGTGGAGGCGTTAACAAAATTGTAAGTAATTTAGAACTTGAACCTTGGACTATTTGGTACCACACAAGCTTCCTACCAGTTTGAGCCAATGAGACAGGTGGATGACTAAGTTATTTTTAAGGTTCCAAAGAGTCCTAAATAAGTCACACACCATTTACTGATCCATTTAATACTGTTTTATTGCTAATTTTGTTACCTATTTTTCATTTTAGTCTTAGTCTTTTGTCAAAGTTCATTCTTGCTCGCAGTCACTTTTAGTCTTTCACAAATCATTTTTATTAGTCATATTTGTTGACTAAAAGTCTCAACATTTTAGTCTACTTTTACTCAGATGTTATCGCAAGGTATTTTAGTCCAGTTTTAGTCACAACATGTCAATCTTTTTTTATTTATTTCAGGAACATTCCGTGTTCCACAACAAAAATTGATTTTCATGTTTTGATTGAATTGACTTGAATAAAGAAATCCTCAGTGCTTCTTCAATTTATTCCCTGTGTGCTTGCACGTAATGCAAGGCACATTGGTATATTATTGTTTGTTATTATTCTTATGTTTTCTTATACAATTAACTTTCAGAAAAAATGCGGCCCATACCACTGTAAATTGACCAAAGATTTTGATGCCAAAATGTGGAGACTGGTCTCAAAAGATGTGCTATCATGATTGACATTGCGATGGACAGATTTTGTATGAAATGCTAAAAAAACTGTCAAAAACATCCATCTGAAATGAATTGGGCTATGTTTATGTGGCTTTAACTCCCAAACGATACATCGTAGCGTTTTGCCGTAAATAGGAAAAATTCTTTGGATGGGCCCAGAGGTAACACATGTGGTGTCATAATTCCAATATGTCGTACAGATTTCGCATTGTTATGCCAAATAAAACCCCACTCATTCTTAATGAGTGGGGTTTTATTTATTTATTTAAAAATTGACTTTTTTTCCAACGCTACTGGTTTGTCGCACAGCCTTCATTTGAACCTTAAAACACAGGCATTTTTGTCCTCTCCACAGGATTCTCATGTGGATGTGATTTACAGTTCTTGATAGAGAACTCATGAAATCCACACTGAAAAGGCCAAAATCTGACTTTTTATCAGTGGGTGATGTCATCTGCTAGAGCACGAGAGAAGGAAAAATTCACCTGAAAAATGTCTCAGGAGCACGTCCTCATGTCAAAACCATACACAATAGGCAAACAAATCTTTTCCACAAATGTTGCCATGATTCTTACAATTCTAACAAACCAGGGTTTGAAGATCTAGCTCTTTTTAAAGAGAAATGACAGCAACCGGTTTGGGATGATGTCAGGGCTTTCTGTGAGACAATTTCTGTTTCATGTTGAGTTCAATGTTTTTTAAATTGCTCTACCTCACTTATTTTTTCACAGTACATGTATAAAAAGTACATCGACTTGTTCTTCAGACCCTCCTGCCACTCATGATCAACTTTGTTTTACCAAAAATTGCAAGAGCTCAGCAGTATGTTCACACCTATTTTTTTTTTTTTACATCTAACAGAGTGTGGAGCTTTCTATGCATTCCCCCTTTGAAGTTCCTGCCACTGCTCATCACCATGGGAACAGTGCTCCTGCCACTGTGAAAAACCTGCAGACAATTAAGCTTTAACATGCTTATTAACATACTTATGCTCGCTTATTTTTCACAGTACAGGAAATGTAAATATCTACTTGTAAATGTACTGCACTTATATAGCACTTTTCCACCTTTATGGTGCTCAAGGTGCTTTACATTAGATTAGCCTCACACACACACACACATACACCAATAGGTTTCTAAGGTTCTGTCAGTCCTACTGGGAGCCTAAGTCAGGGTTCAGTGTCTTGCCCAAGGACACTTCACCACAGCCACCCACTTGTCCTTCAGAACCTTCTGCCACTCATGATCACCTTTGTTTTCACCAATTATTTACAGTTTTCCCCAAAATTGCAGGAGTTCAGAGGCATGGTTTAACATTCAGACTCCAACTCAGCTCTGTGTCTGTGTGTGTAACTCCAGGCCAGTTCCCTGGCACAGGCGAAAGTCCCTTACTCACAGAAAATGGGAGGAGCTTTAATAGAAGTGACTCAGTCCATTTGTTGTTATCAGCATACAAAACTACTTTTATACAATGGACAAGACTCATGTACCCCTTAAGTGACAGATTGTAAATAACAGGGTTGTCTGAAAACGCAAAGATCAACCCACTCAAGCTGATCTAGATACACTGCCGTGTGTGTGTGTGTGTGTGTGTATATATATGTAACAGGGTCAATTATGTTGCAGCAACGGGGGTATGTCATGGTATGTCATGGTTATAATTACACAAAATTCTTTATTTGTTTGTTTTTAGTTTACACTGACAGAGCTAAAAGACAGTGTTAATATGTGGAACCTCTCGGTCATTGTGCGTTTCCACCGTGCACTTTATGGTGCGACACCGCCTACTATATTAGGTATTTTCACGCCCTTACCTCCTTCCTTTTGTTCTGGATGTGTGTGGAGGGGGTAAGCGGCCATGTAATTTCCTAAATTCCTGTTTCAGCTTCAAAAATATTATTTTGGGTTAATTGGCTATTTAAAACTTTAGTAATTCATATTAATGTATAATTTGGTCTGTTTAGGGGCGTGTGTTTTGTGGCTCCACTGACCGAGGGACTCATGTGTTTTCTGTCAGGAGCCCAAAATAAAGACTGTCTCCAAGTGGTTATGTGCCGGCCAATTAATGGCTTGTTAAATAGACTCTTTACTGCTATTTTGGAATTTGTGGATTATCTGTCCTTTTTCTCCTGTGCTTTTATGTGACGATTTTGTACTGGTGATACCGCTATAACCAGCTAATTTGTGAAAGGGACACCTTATCCACTGAAGTGAATTTTCTTACGACTGCAGAGACAAAAAAGGAAAAAGAACGAAGTACTGTTCAGAACGAAAATGGCTATTTGGGACATATTATGATTGCTGACTGGTTGTTTGACTTATAGTTTACATTAGTAAAGTACTTGGTGATCTGAACAGTGTGTTTTACATCAGTTTGTATCCATTTATTTATTTATTTTTGGTCGTCTTTTATTGTTGGTCATATGTGTGTGTTTTTTTGTCATGCTAGATTCATTCCACTGAAATTTGTATAATCATTGTTGTTTTGGGTGTTTTATTTTATTTTACCTTTTTTTTATATCAATATTGCACTTCTGTTGTATTAGTGTGGACCTTGCTGGTGTTTAAGCTAAATATCTTTATATTTTTTTATTAATTTTTTTAGGGAGATTGTAAGATGGATGAACGTGTGCATGATGTTTCATTTGGAGTGGGGAGAGGCCGACAGGTTGCTGGTAGGGATCCCTTGGTGTCCCCCCATGTTCCCAAATACACAGTAGATAATTCGGCTAACTCGCCTTTGACCCCCACTGCTAGTTCCACACCAATTACCCGGTCAGAACCAGAACGCACACAAGTCATATCTGTTGATGATTTTGGAGGCATGATTTCAAATCTGGCTAAACAGATTGGCGAAAACATTTCAGCTAGCCTCAATGCTAGGCAACAGTCTAGTTCTGTCCAGCCTCACTCTCCCACTACAAATCAGTCATCCAGTGATGCTAATTTGTCACAGGTGAGGGTTGTTGTGCAGTCAGACACCAAAGCCCCACCTTACTTCTGAGGTGATCGTACAGATGCATTATCTGTTCATGAATGGGAAGACCTGATGAAATGTTACCTGAATAGGGTAAATTGTGACACTGGAAAAGAAATGTTTGATCTGATAATGTCCAGATTAACGGGCAAAGCTAGAGATGTGGTGAAGGTGTCGCTGCGCAGCCGCCCTGAACTGAATACTGCCAATATGGTCACAGCTGTGTTTGACATATTGAAAGGTAACTTCAGTGAGCTGTCATACTCTAACTTGCCCATGAAAGATTTCTATAGTCCATCGATGCTGCCGATGAGTGTCTCCGGAGGCGGGGTAAATCTGTGGAGGACCCCAGTAGTGAGGTAGTTTTGATGTTCATTAATTATTGTCCTGACCCCAGGTTAGCTTTAACATTCCAACTAAAGGCACCTGAGCAGTGGACTGTGACTGAGGTTCAGGACCGTCTGGATGCTTATGTGAGAAATGTAAGAAAGACAGCATCCCAGTCCCAAAACACAATGAGTTTGTTAGCTAACAGTCAGAGCCCGTGGCTGAACCTTTTCACACACTCGATCACAGCATGTCTCAGGCTACTTTAGTAGCATAGCAGCCAAGGCCACCTCCTACCTCTCTGCCATTAGCTTCCAGTCAGTCCCAGTCAGACAATGTTGTAGATAGCCCATATGAGGCTGCTTCCTTTTTACCCCTTCCTTCTGCTATCCCAGGCCCAGCTAATGCTGCAATTGACCCACTTGCTACTAACCCTGGTGTTCAACAGGTTGTGGCGATGTTTGACAGAGTTCTGTCCTTGTGTAATGCTTCCCTCGCTACTAATCACAAGCCAGTCAGCCGCCAGCCAGGCAAACATCAACCTGCCTATCGTCAAACTGGTCGACCCCATAACCAGCAGACTTCTGAGCCCTTCGCTTGCAAGGTACGTGGCTCCAGAGACCACTCTACCCATGCTCACTGTAGGCTCTATAGATTGTGCCTTAACTGCTTCAGTCCCGGTCACTTGAGAAATCAGTGCCCACGGGCCTCTCCCTCATCAGCCGTGCCACCACCCTCTCACTCCAATGCTGATTTAATCTAGCCCGCCCATGTAGTGAGTGGGCAGTGATGGTGATACCCTCAGTGTAGAAACTGACTTAAAGCAGACCTTCGAGACCTGCTGTAGTAATTTTCCTGATAGAACAGTTGTTGTTGGTTCACATAGACTGGAAAGTGCTAGTGATCTGTTTTATGCTCCAGTATCTGTGAGTGGTCAGTCTACTTTAAAAGGAATGCTTGATTCAGGAAGCATGTCATGCACACTCACGGTAGAGGCGGAGTCCAAAGTTGCAGCCGCTGGTGTTCTTCCTAGTCCTCAACCTGTGCCTGAGAAGGTGGTCCTTATCGGTTGTGGTGGCCTTACAACACAGCCTAGATGCATCTATGATCTGGAAATTGAGCTTTATGGGTCCAAATTCATTGTGCCGACTTTCCTTGTCCCAGGGCAGAGGGATGAACTTATCATTGGAAGTAATGTCATTAGGCCCATGATTCAAAAGATGAAGTACTGGAAGCTCATCCACTCCAACACTACTGACCACGATTGTGAGCTTTTTATACAGTTGCTCAGCTGCGTTACCCGTTGGTCTGGTCCAGAGCTGCCTGACAAGGTTGGTACAGTCAGGCTGCGGCAGGTTGTCACTCTAGCACCGCAGGGGGAGCATCTGGTGTGGGGGAAGCTACCCAGTAATGCCCCTGTGTCACTTGGGAGCACTGTCATTGTGGAACCCACCACCTCCCGTTCAGCCCCAAAGGACATCATTGTTGGACGGGTTGTGGGGAGACCATTGGGTTCCAATGAAGATCCTTATCCCAACAATGAGACCTGTGACACTTCGCTGCAATGCAAAAGCGGCAGATGTGCTTCCTTGTGTGGCAGTGGAGGATCTCCCCCTCTCGCAGAATGTGAGTAGGCCACAGACCAGTCAGTCGACTGGCATTAACCCTGATTCGGTTGCCACCTCTACCCCTTTTCAACAGCTTAAGGTCTGTAGATTTGCAGAAATTGACCTTGAGGGCTGTGAGGTGTCAGATGAATGGAAACAGAAGTTAGCTGAGCTTGTGCACAGTTACCAAGATGTCTTCTCTAAAGACAAGTTGGATTGCGGAGAAGCGAAAGAATTTGTCCACCGTATTCACCTCACTGATGATCGCCCATTCAGGCTGCCCTATCGCCGTGTCCCTCCAGCACACTATCATAAACTGAGGGAGGTGCTGTCTGAGATGGAGTTGAAGGGCATTATCGGTAAGTCAGTTAGTGAATATGCATTGCCGCTAGTCCTTGTCTGGAAGAAGTCAGGAGAATTGAGGCTGACTTTCGTTGGCTGAACGCCAAGACTGTCAAAGATGCCCACCCGCTGCCTAACCAGGCTGACTGTCTTGCTGCCCTTGGTGGTAACACTTTTTTTAGTACCATGGATCTCACATCAGGGTTCTACAACATCCCACTCCATGAGTCGGACAGGCGTTACATTGCCTTTACAACACCTTTAGGTCTATATGAGTACAACAGACTTCCCCAGGGTTTATGCAACAGTCCTGCATCATTCATGCGGATGATGATCAGTGTGTTTGGTGACTTGAACTTTTCAAGCCTCCTCTGTTATCTGGATGACCTGGTTGTCTTTGCTCCATCTGAGGAGGAGGCCCTGAAATGGCTGGAGACAGTCTTCTCACGTCTCAGAGCAAACAACCTGAAGCTGGCGCAGAAAAAGTGCTACTTTCTACGCCGATCTGTGAGGTTTCTGAGTCATATGTTGGACAGTACCACTACTGTCCACCATATGAACCAGACTCACCTTCTCCTCATCTCTGTTGATGAGGAGAAGGTGAAGGCCATTTCATTTTTCAGGAAGGAGGACCTTATGAAAGATGATGGCTACACCCCATCTCAGCAAAGGGTCAAATCTTTCCTTGGAATGGTGCTGTATTACCAGCATTTCATTCCTGGCTGTTCGTCCATTGCAAAGCCACTCTATGCTTTGACTGCAGGGCAGAAGAGGAGGTCCAAGGGCTCTTTTGGTCGGAGGTGGGCTGGTGCCTTCAGAGAGCTGACTCCTCAGGACTGGACTCCTGCCTGTGAGAAAGCGTTTGAGGATCTGAAGAGTGCACTCCTCAACAGTGTGGTGTTGGTGCACCCAGACTTTGATAGGCCTTTCATCCTCTCAACTGATGCTTCCTATAATGGTCTGGGTGCAGTTTTATCTCGGGTACCTACTGGTGGGGAGAAGGCGAGACCCATTGCCTTTGCAAGCAAAACCCTCAGTCGCCGTCAGGTCAACTATCCCGCTCACAGGCTAGAATTCTTGGCTCTGAAGTGGGCAGTCTGTGATAAGTTTAGCCACTGGCTCAAGGGTCACAGATTCACTCTCTGGTCTGACAACTATCCCCTCACATACATCCTGACAAAGCCCAAGCTTAATGCCTGTGAGCAGCGCTGGGTTTCTAAGTTGGCTCCTTATTCCTTTGAGATCAAACACATTCCTGGCAGGCTGAATGTGGTAGCAGATGCCCTCAGAGACCCATTTGTGAAGCCTTTGAGACAGCGGTTACTGTGTGAACCCTACTCTGAGTTGTTGGGCCAGGTGTGTGACATCAGCGATGGCTGTATGCAGGATGTATTCCGCTTCACATGCCAGCCACAGTCACTGGGGGTTCCCCCTCACACTGCTGCCATTGATGGCTCAGTGTCTGAGGATGAAGTCTCCCCTCTTTTTTTCCTCCTTGGATGAGTGGGACTCTGCCCCCAGGCAGCGTGCAGCCGGTCTGGCTGACCACCTCACTCATTCGGAGAATCCTGGTAAGGACATGTTGCCTTCCTTGTCCCTTGCTGAACTTCAGTCACACCAGCAGCAGGACCCTGACATCGCAAGGGTTGCTCACTATGTTGGCAGGAAACACAGACCCTCCGGGCGTGAGCGCTGCAAGGAGTCGGTCAACCCTGAATGTGCTGAAGCAATGGGATAAGTTGACACTTCTGGATGGCATCCTCTATAGGGTCACAAAGGATCCATTAACCAAACTGAAAAGATTCCAGTTTGTTGTGCCTGAGTCACTGAAGGCGGATGCGTTGTCAGGTGTTCATGATAATGCTGGTCATCAAGGTCAGCCCCGCACACTCTCTCTGGCTCGCCAGCATTTTTTCTGGTATGACATGGAAAAGGATGTTCGTAATCATGTGAAGCATTTCCACAGGTGTGTTCTCAGCAAGACTCCTGAGCCTTCTGTGAGAGCCCCACTGGAGAGCATTAAGACCACTGCTCCCCTTGAGCTTGTGTGCATTGACTTTTGGTCAGCTGAAGACAGACACAACAGGTCTGTAGATGTTCTCGTGCTCACTGATCATTTCACAAAGCTTGCGCATGCTTTTCCCTGTCAGGACCAAACAGCCAAGAGAGTGGCCAACAAGCTGTGGGACAATTTCTTTTGCATCTATGGCTTCCCTCAGTGCATCCACTCTGACCAGGGTGCAAATTTTGAGAGTGAGCTCATTGCTGAGCTCTTGGAGTTATCGGGGGTTGACAAATCTCACACCTCACCCTCCCATCCTATGGGGAATGGTGGCACGGAGAGGTTTAACCGCACCTTGGGTAACATGTTAAGATCTCTACCCCTTCGGTCTAAACAGAAGTGGCCGCAAATAGTCCAGACCATGATCTTTGTGTACAATTGTACTGTTCATGAGACCACTGGGTATGCACCCTTCTACTTGATGTTTTGGAGAGTTCCTAGGTTGCCGGTTGACCTTCTCTTTAGAAATGTTCTGCATGGTGTGACTGTGTGTGACTATGATGCCTATGTGAAATCCCTTTTGGGGGACCTACAATGTGCCATGGCCATGGCTCAGAAGAACTGTACACCTGAGCAGAGACATCAGTGCGCCCAGTACAACAAACGTGTCAGGGGTCAGTCTTTGTCTCTCAATGACCAGGTACTCCTGGCGAATAAGGGCACTAAGGGGAAATGCAAGCTCTCTGACAAGTGGTCGCCTGTCATGCAATACTGTAGTAGCCTTGAAACCTGCCCTACATATTTACAAGATTAGGGATCCAGAGGGAAATGACCGTGTAGTTCATCGAAACCTGCTATTCCAGGTCAACTTCCTTCCGCTGGTGGGAGTCTTGGCTGATGATATCCCCAAGCCCTCCCCTGATATGACTTATGCCCTCCCTGGATCTGATGGGCATGAGGCAGACATGCCTGGTTCGAACACGGCAGCTGCGACAGCTGCGCCATCCCTTGCTGATTCTGCCTCAGGTGTTGATGACTGGGATGATGGCTGCACTGCCTCATGGGTCTGTGAACGGTTCTCCATTGATGAGGCCCCTACTTCTGGATGCCCATCACCTCTCTCTGTAGTGGGCTCACCTACTGCCTGTGACCCTGCCACTGCTCTGGACCAGCCAACAGCTTCCCCAGCCCTTCTATCATGAGCACCACCTACCAATCCACCTCAGACATCAGATGCTGATTCCCAAATTACATCATGGTTTGGTAGAGTCATTAAGCCAGTGTGCCGGTGGATTGAGTCCATGGCGCAACTTGAGTCTGTTCTGGGGGTTCAGTCAAGCCCCCGTTCTGTTCTTCATGTATAAAATAGTGTGGAATATGTGAATCAGAGTAGCATGTTGTTCAAAGCTGCTCTTTCTCTTATTATAGTGTCCTGTTGTTCTATTGAGCCATTTTTTTAAAGGTCTTGACATTTTTCCCACTTTCCTCCATTGTTGGCCTGTATGTGTGGTGTATTGGGCACCTCATCTTGTCTGTAGAGTACTGTGTTCTTGCTAGGCGCCGAGCAGATCTCTCATTCTCTTATCCTTTAAGTAGGAAGCTTGCTTTGCTGATTAATGCAATATGATTGTGTTCCGTATGGCCAGTGTATTTTTATGGATTGTTTTGCTGCTCAGACTTTTGTGTAATTCTAGAGGGGTGAATGTAACAGGGTCAATTATGTTGCAGCAACGGAGGTATGTCATGGTATGTCATGGTTATAATTACACAAAATTCTTTGTTTGTTTTTCGTTTACGCTGACAGAGCTAAAAGACAGTGTTAATATGTGGAACCTCTCGGTCATTGTGCGTTTCCACCGTGCACTTTATGGTGCGACACCGCCTACTATATTAGGTATTTTCACGCCCTTACCTCCTTCCTTTTGTTCTGGATGTGTGTGGAGGGGGTAAGCGGCCATGTAATTTCCTAAATTCCTGTTTCAGCTTCAAAAATATTATTTTGGGTTAATTGGCTATTTAAAACTTTAGTAATTCATATTAATGTATAATTTGGTCTGTTTAGGGGCGTGTGTTTTGTGGCTCCACTGACCGAGGGACTCATGTGTTTTCTGTCAGGTATGTCATGTACTTTTTGTATTTTAATGTATTCCCTTTTGTTCTGGATATGTGTGGAGGAGGGGCATGTGTTTTGTGGATCCACTGACAGAGGGACTCATGTGTTTTCTGTCAGGAGCCCAAAATAAAGACTGTCTCCAAGTGGTTACGTGCGGGTCTCATTTAATATTAACACACACAACGCAGAGTCAGACACCACCAGTTTTTTATATATAAAAAAAAAAAAAAAAAAAAAAAAAATGTTCCTCTCGCCCCACGTGGGCGGTGTCTCCTTCAGACTCGGGTCCTCTCCCAGAGGCCTGGGAGCCTGAGGGTTCTGCGCAGGATCTTAGCTGTTCCTAGCAATGCGCTCTTTTGTACAGAGATCTCTGATGTTGTTCCTGGTATCTGCTGGAGCCATTCTCCCAGCTTGGGGGTCACTGCCCCTAATGCTCCGATCACTACTGGTACCACCGTTGCCTTCACACTCCACATTTTCTCTAACTCCTCTTTCAGCCCTTGGTATTTCTCAAGCTTCTCATGTTCTTTCCTTCTGATGTTGCTATCACTGGGGACTGCTACATCTATCACCACCACTGTCTTCTCATGTTTATCCACCACCACGATGTCAGGCTGATTGGCCATCACCATCTTGTCAGTCTGGATCTGGAAGTCCCACAGGATCTTGGCCTGTTTGTTCTCTGTCACCTTTGGGGGGTTCTCCCATCTTGACCCTGGGACCTCCAGTCCATACTCTTTACAGATGTTCCTGTACAGTATGCCCGCTACCTGGTTATGCCTCTCCATGTATGCCTTGCCTGCCAGCATCTTACACCCTGCTGTGATGTGCTGGACTGTTTCAGGGGCTTCTCTACACAGCCTACACCTGGGGTCCTGTCTGATGTGGTAGACCCCGGCCTCTATTGCTCTGGTGTTCAGGGCTTGTTCTTGTGCAGCCATGAGTAGCGCCTCTGTGCTGTCCTTTAGTCCAGCCTTTTCCAGCCACTGGTATGTCTTTTCCATATCAGCCACTTCCTCAATTTGTCGATGGTACACGCCATGCAAGGGTTTGTCCCTCCATGATAGCCCCTCTGGTTCCTCGACCTTACTGGGCTTTTGTTGCCTGAGGCATTCACTTAGCAGTTGGTCATTGGGGGCCATTTTCTTGATGTATTCCTGGAGGTTCGCCATTTCCTCCTGGACAGTAGTTCTGACACTTACTAGTCCTCGGCCCCCTTCCTTTCGCTTAGTGTACAGCCTCAGGACACTGGAATTGGGGTGGAACCCTCCATGCATGGTAAGGAGTTTCCTCGTCTTGATATCAGTGGCTTGTATCTCTTCCAGTGGCCAGGATATTATCCCAGCTTGGTATCTGATTACTGGCAGGGCATAGGTGTTAATGGCCTGGATCTTATTTTTGCCGTTCAGCTGACTTTTCAGGACCTGCCTTACCCTCTGTAGGTATTTGGCTGTGGCTGACTTCTGAGCTGCCTCCTCATGATTACCATTTGTCTATGGGATCCCTAGGTATTTATATACTCAGTGTTGAGTAGTAACGGAATACATGTACCGCCGTTACGTATTTAGAATACTAATTATGAGTAACTGTATTCCGTTACAGTTACTGCTGTTAAACCTAGTATTTAGAATACAGTTACTTTAGTAATAACATTGGATTACTCGTGGTTTTTTTACTTAAGCGAAAAAATATATTTTCTTATATCCTAGTTAAAATCATACCTACCAACACTCCCGTTTTTCCCGGGAGTCTCCCGTTTTTCAAACCCATCTCCCTCCCCCCTCCCGTTCTGTCATTTTTCCCGGTAATCTCCCGTAATTCAAGTCTGAACATCGAAAAAAATGTGAAGTCATGTAGGTTTTGGCCGATGTTCTCCGGTTGCCAGAGATCATGTATGGAACGTAATTTTGTTTTACATCGTACTGAATAACCTGTTTAGCGAACCAATTTCTCTCCTACCTGGCAACCTGCTGATCTCTGCGCAAGTGCCTGCACGCGCAAGGTTTAAGCACACTGAGTGACAGACTGTGACAGACAGATCCTAGTAAGAAGAAAGTAAAATATATGTGTAAATGAGTGTGTGTGTGTGTGAGAGAGAGAGAGAGAGAGAGAGAGAGAGTGTGTGTGTGAGAGAGAGAACATGCCATTGATTGTAATGCTGAAATAACTGTGTGAGAGAGAGAAGTGTGTGCGTGTGTAGTGTGAGACACTACATCTAACCTAATCAAGCAACTCAAAGTAAGTTTTTTTTTATTAACTTCATTTAGGAACAAGCTTTTTTATGTCACAGTTTACTGTGTTGATCAGGTTTACTGAGGTAACGTTTAGGCTATATAAATATTTCTCACAGTCAAGCAATGTTCCCTCTAATTTTTTTCAGCACTGAGCAAAATGAAATGTGTCTGAGTGGCATCCTTCAGTACTATGAGCAGGGTTCGAGAACTGTGGGTCAACAGTATGCGATCAACATAATGGATACCATAGTCAATCAATTAATTAATTAATCATCATGCTAATAATCACATCGGCAACATGTCTTAATTTAGGCTATATTTATTGACATGTGGTTTAGAACAGGGATTGTGTTCACTGTTGAAATTTTAACAGTATGGGCTGGTTTAAACAACTTTGCAACAGTTATTTGTGAACTTTGGTATATCTATAGGACTTTTTTTAACATTTATAGGTAGGCCATTGTGTTCACAATTTTAACAGTAGGCCTATGGGCTGGTTTAAACAACTTTGGAACAGTTCTACTTTGGTAGATTAATATAACTTTGTTAAAGTGACTTTTGTTAAACTTTATACAGTCCAAGATGTGAGCCTATGTGACTCATTTGCAGGAAGACCTCTGTCAGAAAAGAAGCCTGAAAACAAACCAAAAGAGTAACATCCAATTAGCCAATTGCACAAAATATCAAGATTTTAAACTTTTTCTAAATTACATTTTTTAAAATCATAATACACTGAATTACATAATTAAGATGAATTATTGTTATGATTAAGATACTGCTGTCAGGCAAGCAAGATGCTTATATTTGGTTACTGTCTTAGGTTAATTATAAATACTAATTATAGGCTACCTTAAATCTTCTCTCGTCTGTCTTTGTCCAGTTTCCAGTGGTTGTAGACTTTATTGAGATTTATAGGACCCTCTGCTTGTCTTGACTTAATTCTCATCAGTTGGCCCAAGTGGTTGACCTCAAGTCGGTTCCGTGATTTCGTCTTAATGCGATTCATGAGACTGAAACCGCGTTCACAGTCTGCACTGGATGCTTGGAATGTGCCACATATGTCGATGAGGTGCGTCAGATCTGGGAACCCATCACTTTTCATCAACCAGGCTGCAGTTTCAGCAAACGTCTGCAATGCTCCCGTTTTTCGTTTTTCTTTAATTATGAACTTGAAGTCATTGTACTGTTGGCAGATTTGTGTCGTGACGTCCTCCGTTTCACCCAGAAGCGCTTGAAACTTCTCTGTCAATTTAATGACGTCGTTCACTCCATGGTCAAAATCAGACGTTGCATCCAGTGTGTCGAGGTCAAATGCAGCCCATTCCCTGAGCTCATTTTCGGGGAAACGAGCATCTAAATGCTCACAGACTTTGCGGACAAACATAATAATGTCCACTGTATTCACTGTTTTCTCACTTTCCAACAGTTCGCTCACTTGTCTGCTCCAATGCACGCGTTCTCCAAGATATTGAGAACGTAGTTTTTGAATTCTTGCTCTTGCCAGACAATGTCCATCCATCACCGTAAGGTTGCTTCGCTGCAAACTCACGCACAGCTGAGCTAACTCTTCCAACACATCTCCAAGCACAGTGAGCGCAATTCTGTATTTTGAATCGGTCAGTTTGCGAAGACAGTATTTTGCAATGGGATCATTGACAGCGTGCTTTGTGCAGTATTCTGTCAATACAGAATAATTTCTCAAAAGAGCACAGACAGCTTGATATCGGGACAGCCAGCGCACTTCATTTAATGGCCTGAAAGACAGCGAATCCACCTCTAAAACATCTGCCAACTCAGTGAACTTAGCTTTCTTCACAGATGACCTGCTAAACATTGAGTAGACAGCCCTGAGCAGTGTTTCAACCTCCTTCATGAGAGGCACATCATCACTTGCGTCATCGATTCCCAAATCCTCCCGATGCGCCACACAGTGTTGTTCAGTGAGGTGTGGTATCTGTCGTTTCAGTAAAGCAGTAACCCCTTTATGTTTTCCCAACATGACAGAGGCACCATCTGAGGTTAACATGACCATTTTATTTAAATCCAGCCCATGGTCTGCGTAGAACTTTACAATAGCATCCACTATGTCCTGAGCGCTGCATCCTGAAAGCTGAATAATTCCAACAAAGGCAGTCTTGTGATGAACCTCATCTTTCTCACGAAACTTTATGTACAGCACAAGCATCTTATGCACAGTAATGTCGGTGCTTTCATCTGCTATCAGTGTGTGAAAACGGGCTTCTCGTACACTGTTCATGATTTCACTCTGAACAACGGCATTAATGGATTCAACAAATTCGAATGCGTAATTCTTGCTTCTCCAGCTGTCGGGTAAGTCCAGGTATTTTGCCATGTGATTGTGGATATCTTGAACTGATAACATGGATGCATTTATTTTAATGGCAAGAAGCACATTGTCAATCAGCGTCTTTATTTGTTCAGGATTTGACCTGGTTTTCTTAAGTCTCTCCTCTCGCGCTTCGTCAGATTCATGAAGCAGCTGACTGATGGACGGTGCATGCTTCCGACTATACAACATTGACACAGCATCAGAGTGAACTTTTTGTGTCAAATGACGCTTCAAGTAGTCGAGTTTCCACTCTGTCCATGTTTTACCTGTCGCGAAATCTCCTTTCACTTTAGCTTCCATGCAGATTTTACAGAGGACCCCGCTGGCCTGGTCATACATGAATATATCAGACAGCTTTACTGCCCTGCCTGGACCATCACTAGTGTCAGTTCTCACAATTTCGTTAAGCCACTCATGTTTAAATGTAGAGCTAACCTTTTTCTTTGGAGGTTGTAACGCCTTCTTTCTAGTAGCCATTGTTGCTGGTCATCACGTATTCACATATTTAGCAGAGCGCAAGGTAAACGAATGCTTTGGTTAGTTGTAATTGGCTGCCTTGACAACAAATAGAAATTGAGTATGAGACGGCTCCACTACATTCAGATGGGCATTCTGATTGCCAGTCTTGTAGTGTCATATTACTATTTATTACTACTTATTTACTATTTTTATCAGTGTATTAAAAAATAAAATAAAATAAAAAATCATGAAAAATCATGTGCGCGGCAGGTCCGAGAGACCTGCGCGGCCGCGCACGCGCGCAGCTTAGAGGGAACATTGTAGTCAAGTTATTGTGTTAGCTTAACGTTAGCTAACGTAACTAAGTAGATAAGAGCTGCTAATGCTGCAGTAATGTGCTCTGGAAAAGATATTTCCACTTGAAAACTGGCAATTAATGCGTCCTGTTCACGTTTGTAATTTGTTGTCATTGGTAAACAGACACGACGTCATGACTCATGATGAAAAATGATAAGCTAAGTTATCTTAGAAAATCAATAAAAATAAATTAGGCCTACTGTTCGTAATTTCTTTGGTGTGTTCTGCCATGAATTAAGGTCCGTTTATCTCGTAGACTTGTTTTTCAAACAAACATTCATTTAATAAATTAACAAATATTAATTTAACTTTAATGTTTTACTTATTATTTTACCAGTATGTTGTGATGTTAAACATTATAATAAATATTATTTAGTGTGTAAAGTTATTTATATTTAATTTAAATTAAGTTTTAATAAGAAAGTATTCCAAGTATTTAGAATACAGTACCATGTTAAACCAATGTAATCGAATACTTTACAAATTACTTTTTAATTCAGGTATTCTGTAATCTGTAACGGTATATATATATATATATATATATATATATATATATATCTGTGTGTGTGGCAATAATAATAATAAATTATGTAGCTGACCCTTTTTAAAGAGAGTGAAAACAAATCTTTGGATTTTCTGTACTTACTGACTTCTGCAGCTGTTGAAGCCACACTATTCACAGGTAAACTCACAGGTGCTTGAGTGGCTACTCAGAGGTGAATCACCACACCTAACGCTATTCACAGGTAAAGTATCTGGTGCTTGAGTGGCTATTCAGTGGTGAAGGTACACCCTATTCAGCCCAGTAGCCAGCCAAATGACTTGGAAAGTGACAGGGGGTGGGGTCATCAGAGTATTCATATCCATCTAGTTAGTATTCAAATCACAAAGGCTCTGAGTTATGTTGGCTTGAGATACAATCACCGTTTTCCATTTTCCATAGAAACAACAAAACATTTCTAAATGCTCTTTTTACTTTTAAGCAGCCAACACTTGTGTTGACAAGGTTCAAACTTCAAGTCTTGCTTAAATATATTTACTGTGTGTTTTCTTGCACTGTTTGAAGAACTCTAAAAACTTTTTTATACAGTTGTGTTTACACTCAATTTATATAAAATGTGTTTGTATTACATTCAGTTTGCTTTCATAGTCTTTTTTGTTAGGCTTTTCAGAATACAAGTATATGTGACACTTTTGCATAGATAGTTAGTTAGTTGAAATCCTTGAAAATGTCACACAGCCTCAGTGTCTTTGAAAGGCAGCTAGAGAACTTAAAAAAGACCCTTCTTGAGAGTAGGGGCGAAAAAGGTTATAGGAACTCCAAAATGTTCCTACACTCATTCCCATTGTGGCACCAAGAGAAAAGGAATTCCACTAAGTTTGTTTCCCTTTTGTTTGACTTGAAATAATAAAAACTTATTTGACTGCATGGGACTACTTTTATTTATGATTAAAGATATTACATATATTTCTTGCATTTGAAGTTAAAATGTAAACAGTTAGTTACTTTTTAAAAATGTGGACTTGCAGGACTTTGACTTGGACCGTCTACTAGAGCAAAATGTAAAAACCGGCCCTTGGGGACTTTTAATTGAATACTTATGCAATATTGCCTTATCATTTGACCAAGTGGGGGGTTGTTCATGACCAATGTTTTTAACCCCTTTAAATGCCTCTGGAAGGTAATTTTAGACTCAAATTCGTATTATTCTTATTCTTATTTACTATGGCTGTCAAATGATTACATTTTTTAATTAGATTAATCACAGAGTTGTTTCGGATTAATTTTTATTAAATATTAATTTTTAAGATATTTTAATTGAGGTTAATTTTCCGTGAACAAATAGACTTAAGAAAGAAGGAAATATGCACATATCTGCACATGTGTTAGGTGGGGAGGAAAAGTTTAAAGTCACCATAAAAATACCTCCTCCAATAAAGTACAGATACCTAAAAAATCTACTTAAGTAGATACTTAAGTACTTCTTCATAGTTACTCGCCACCTATGTTAACCAATACAATGACATTTATCACAACATAAAATTATGTTATGATAATTGTCATTACCACCATCATAACCATTTGACATCAACACCTGAATAAAACTTTTGTGTGTGAGATTGGCAATTGGCAATCTAACAACATGTTTTTTCAGGCTGTAAATCGATTTATTTGTTTTGTCAGTCCAGTTTGTCTTGGAGGAAGAAGTAGATATATAGGTTAGGTTTGTGTTCATGTGTGTGATTGTGTGGGTGTGTTTGGAGGGTAGAGAGCTTTGATCCAGTAGCCTTTAATCCGATTGGGGGTGTGAGAGTAGAGGCAGAAGAGGATTATGAGGATTAAAGAGGGGAAGATGCCACATGAGATGGCCACTTTGCCTGCTGCAGCTGCATGCCCACACGTTTAGGATCACCATGGAAACAGACAATGCACAGGCTTCAGGGTGGGATGCTGCTGTCAACAGAAAATAAACATCACAACATAATAAACACAGAATCAGTCTGTTCTAAATATCTGATCTGTCAGACCAGTGATATTTTGTTAATGAACACGTTGTTCTAGATTCCTTTGGATGGACTTTATTGTCTGCTCAGAACTAGAGATGATGTGTTAGTATAAGGGTGTTAAACATGTGGGGCGTCGGCCGACTCCAGCCCACCAAAGGGTCCAATCCAACCCATGGGATGAAGTTGGGAGTTGAAACAGTGACACTGGATTTATGTTTAGGTGATAATAGTAATTGACTGAAATAATCAGAAATAATCACTTTTTCTTGCGTTTTGTCTATTTTATATACATGGACTTTAACTTGAGCTTTTAACGAACATCAATATGGTTAGTGATTTAAAAACAAAGAGATACCGTGTGTTGGGAAAATTACAAGATATAAGTATTGATGTATAAATTGATTCTTGGGGGTTGAGTATGCTCATAGCTACACATCAGACCTGAGTAATTTGCATACAGAGATGGAATGCATGGGGTTGGGGCAATGGTATAGTAGAGGATACAGAGGATGACACCCAGCCCTTCAGGAATCTCTCTTGCCAAGGGACACAAAGGAACAGAAAACCCTCAACTCTACAGATACCTGGACCATGGAGGAGGGGGGGACAGGGAAGCTACTTAATGTGTGTCTGGGGAGACAGCCGGCAGTGCCATGTGGTCTTCCACATGCACTCATGACTTACTTAGAGACAAAAGAGTTTGTAACATTGAAACAATGATTAAATTCTTCTAAACTAATTGTAAATTTGTAGTATTAAAATAATGAAAAGCCTCAAAGAAGTTTACTCTTACCAACTGCTCACAGGCCAAATAAGTACATGATATTAATTGAGTAAGATTCTAATTATGTGAGAGTTATATATTTATTCCTAGAACAGCCCGATGATCACTAAAAAAGAAGGTACCAGAAGAAGTTAGAGGAAAAATTAACTTGGGAACTACCACAAAAATTTGTTGTGGGTTTTTATTCAGCAATGGACAGCTCCTCTGTAACCTTGGCCTTCATAGTTTCAGCACTGGACAGCAACACAACAGGTACCTCTGTTGAACCCAGACCTAATGGTAACACTTCAGTTGGTAGAATGGGTCGCCCAATGACCGAGAGGTTGGCGGTTCGCGTCCCGGCTCTGGCTGTCCACATGTCGAAGTGTCCTTGGGCAAGACACTGAACCCTGACTTAGGCCCCCAGTAGGACTGACCTCAGACCTTAGAAACCTACTGGTGTGTGAGTGTGTGTGTGAATGGGTGAATGTGAGGCTAATGTAAAGCGCTTTGAGCACCATGAAGGTGGAAAAGCGCTATATAAGTGCAGTCCATTTACCATAAGGGTACATGAATAATGATGGAATCATGTTGGAATCAGTATCTGATTTATGATGAATTAACATATGCAGTAATGTTTAATATACCAGGAGTCATGAAATGATTACTATTGGAATCATAATGAGCCACTATTAATTAATAATGTAACACTCTGTATGTGTTCATATATGAAATAATGATGAATTACCATTATTTATTGTATGAACAAGAGATATTCCAAATGTGTTAATACATACTCTGAAATAATTTGTCTGACTCATATGTTGCCCCTTATTATGCAGTCATGACAGAAACTATATACTATACTATATCATTATGTATAAAGATGTGATATTCAGAATGTGTTAATATATACTCAGAGAAGAAATTATAATTACAGTTTTTTTGCCTCATATTGTTAAATGGTAAATGGACTGCACTTATATAGCACTTTTCCACCCCCATGGTGCCCAAAGCGCTTTACATTAGCCTCACATTCACCCGTTCACACACACACTCACACACCAGTAGGTTTCTAAGGTCTGAGGTCAGTCCTACTGGGGGCCTAAGTCAGGGTTCAGTGTCTTGCCCAAGGACACTTTGACATGTGGACAGCCAGAGCTGGGACGCAAACCGCCAACCTCTTGGTCATTGGGCGACCCACTCTACCAACTGAGCCACAGCCGCCATCATAGTGTTAACTATATAGTTAGCCAATGTGTAATATATTATGACTACACAAATGAATTATGTAAACCAAGTGAAATCACAGCATTGTCTATTTTCCCACTTGTGTCAATACAACCAAAATACCAGATTAATTAATGTACTTGATTCACTCCCCCAGACAGTGTTTCTCTGCACCAAAAAATAGTTCCCATACACAAATGAGTAAGATGAGGGCTTTGCGCCGTGAATTGTGCCATCATTCACCCTTGAAGTTAATGCCCAGTACGTGGAAAGTAATGAGGAGTTCAAGTACATTAATTCACTTTTGACGAGATACTTAGTTGGCGACACAATAATGCAGTTACTGTAGGAATCCAACCTTGGTCAGTTCTCATAGATTCAGACATTGGCGCGGTCACCAGGAAAATGCTTCCACACACTTATTTAGGTCTGGGAAAAGTGGGGAAACACTGAATTTGGCCTGGGGCTGGCATGTCCCTTTAACACTAGGAATTCACAGCAGTGTTAATACATGATATATTAACACTTGGAATTCACACCATGAATTCACCTTTGATGTACCACAATGAACTAATAGTTAATAGTGGCTCAGTATGATTCCAATAGTAATCCTTTCATGACTCCTAGTATATTAAACATTACTGCATACATAAGTCATATGTTAATTCATCATAAATCAGACACTGATTCCAACATGATTCCATCATTATTAATGTACCCTTATTGTAAAGTGTTTTGGACCTAATTACAAGAATGTAACATTACCATACAGTAAGATGGTGAAATAGTTATTTTACATTTTGTAAAAATGTATGTGTAATATGAGTGAAACAAGGATTGTGTCTTTAGTAAAGACACAATCACAAGACACAATAAGTCTATTTAAAGAGAACATGTGAAAAATCCCTTGGTTCAGATGAATATTGTTTCAGTGACAGGGATCAGGAACACAAACTTATCTTTCAGCTCCAGGCAACAACAGACGACGTTCACCAATCAGCTGACTGGATTTCCTGCAATCATAACTCAGAGTAAAACCCTCCACAGAAACACTAACAGCAACTGCAACCTGTCTCAACCCACTTTCCTCCCATTTAACGATCGCCTTAATTTGCAGCTGTTGTGGTATGAACACCCAGATAAGCCAGATGGGACCTGGGTTTGATAGAGAGATCGAAGATCAGTCCAGGTGAGGACTTTGATTGGCAGCCAGGCACATGAACGCAGCACCTAGAAGTAACTCAATGGACAGATATAGCTGAATGGATGGTGAAAACACCACCATTGGACCAAAATGAAAGATTTACACAACAGCAGCACTTTTTAGCTTTTGTGTAT
The DNA here is from genome assembly GCA_020466265.1 of Siphamia tubifer. Lineage (NCBI taxonomy): Eukaryota > Metazoa > Chordata > Actinopteri > Kurtiformes > Apogonidae > Siphamia > Siphamia tubifer. Next base: position 17,800,533 of record CM035784.1, read on the forward strand.
AGTTAACCCTTTAAGGACCACCTTTATGACAGGTTGCTTTAGATTTATATATGAATTTGATATGAAAGGGTGTTGCTGGATTATGAAACACCTGTTCCTCCAAGACTGTGTAAGGAGCTTTAACATGATTGACAAAAACTATGGGAGGTGCTTTAACATGATTGACAGACTAACAGATCTGCCTCCTTTTGGTGAGTTGAGTGGTTTTAAAATTGCTGTAGCTCACTTATTTTTCACAGTACAGAAAAAAAATATATCTATTTGTCCCTCAGACCCTCCTGCCACACACTTTGTTTTCCCCAATTCCCCAAAAAGGAGTTCAGAGGCATGGTTTACCATTCAGACAGGCATTACTCTAAGTCAGTTCTGTGTGTGTAACTGCAGGCCGGTTTCCCAGGCAATGGGGAGAGTCCCTTACTTACAGACAAAGGTGGTTCCACAGGGTGGCACAAAGTGGCATTTGCCCCGATGAAGATCTTATTCTGCCACCCCACTTTATTTTTAATAGTATTTCAATTAAAAATATCCATTCAGTTATACTTTAGTGATTTATTGACCGAAATTCACTTATTCTCATTCCTGTCTATTTATGACTATTTTTTTTTAAATGTCGTGTTTCACCCTGCCCCCTGACTTATCTGCGACCCAGACACCACTCCAATTCTCATCTATGAAGAGAAAGCCCAATTTTTGGCTGCTACGATAAATAATTTAAAGCTTAGTCAAACAATTCAATTTCAATTCAAGTTTATTTATGCAACCCACATGTTAGTAGTGTCAGTAAAAACAGATGTGTTTGGAAAGTTTCTTTTCGAAGAGGAAAAGGCGACTGAAGAGACAGAAGAAGACTGTAGAGAAAAGGAAAGTTGTAACAGACAATACCAGGAGTTGGACTGGAAATATGGATTTATGGTGGCAGGTGATTCCCACAGATCAGACCCACTCTGGCCGATATAAACAATCTATGTACCCCCCGGTCCGTGGTAAGATTGTCAAATGTGGACCGTATAAAAAGGTTGGGGGAAAATAAATGAAAATCCACTGAAGTCAAACGAACCCTTGACAAAGGGTTCATATTATTATTATTTTTGTATTTATTATTTAAGTATGTCCAACTGGCTGCTGTTACAGCTGTATTACTGTTGATTTGTTCCAGCAGACTAGCAAAGTATATTTTAAAAATGTTATTTTGAGTTAACTAGCTGCTGTTATAAATCTGTCAACTTTCCAAGCAGACTGTAATAACAAATAGTATTCCTGAATCCCAGGCACAACTAATAATGATATAATGCACTATAAGTGCAGATTCAACATTGTTATTTGTATTGTCACTGGAGTGGGGCTGTTGTGGCGCCGCCCTCCCCAATGCCATGTGCCCGACAGGTGCTGTGGCCCTCAGCTTGGTGCCCAGGTCAGAATTTGGCCCTTGATGAAATATAATTGCGGAACCCTGCTATAAATACAGAAATACAGAATCAGATCAAACTGCAAGAAGTATCAATACGCCTTGTGCCCGCCGTGGTACGCGGCAAAGGCCTAACAAAACTGCAAGCAGTCTCAAAGGCCTTTGCCTCCCCACGTGATGTCCGAGTCAAATTTCAGCCCAATCCGTGTTCATATGTTCGAACTACTGCCATTTTACTATCAGTGTATTTGGCCAATCTGTAGGGGGTGCTACAGTGCGAAATAACAATTTAATGTGACAAACAGGTGTAGACCTGGGAGATAGATGTCTGCATCAAATTTCAGCCAAATAAATGTTCGTATGTCCAAACAAAAGCAATTTATGTAGTGGCAATTTTTCCGGAAATCTTTGTAAACTTTGTGATACTGTAGCACAAAAACGATGCAACTTTTCCAAATAAATTGGATACATTTTGAAGTCCGACTTGTGTAGATCGTGTTCACCGATTTTGAGCACATTTGGCCCAACAGCCTAGGAGGATATAGATAAATTACAATGACAGAAAATGGCGACTCAAAATAAAAAAAAAAAAAAAAATTCAATCCAAGATGGCGGACTTCCCGTTGGTTTATGGGCATGGCCATCATTAGGTTTTTTGTTCTTCATCATATAACAAACACGTGTACCGATTTTCATAGCTCTAACATTACTAGGACATGATCTAGTGCCCTGCACGGGCCTATTATCTGGGCTCGAGCCCGGCCCTGGCCCGAGGGGGTGGAGCCCCAGCCCCGCCCGGTCCGACAGGTTTTCAGAATTCTCAGGCCCGAACCCGGCCCGACTTTTTTTGTTTGTTTGTTTTAACAAGAGTATTTTATATTAGTATTTTATAAGAATGTTTTAGCGTGATAGAACGCTATATTCATTGAGTGCGTTCATAAATTAAATCTGCCGCTCTGAAAATGGGATAACGCTCTGCAGTTAGAAAAAAACAGCAGTCTATTTATCTGTGAATAATGGTTTCTGACAGATCAATGTGGACATAAAAGAGCAGGTTAAAATAGGGGTTCATGTTTCGATCAGCAGCTTGAGAACTTGGTCTGTGACCGCTGCTGGATCCGCCACCGACCCGTTCAAAATGTCTCTGGAGATGTGATGAACCTGTTTTTTTGCTATCATACAACAGAACAGCTTTGCATAGAATACACTGAACAAACCCGTTTGGCTCATCTTGAAGGGTTGTAATAAGTTGAAACTTAGTCCAGAACGGAGCTTTTCCCTTGGTGTTGTTCACTCTCTTCAATTCACCATTTTCAATCTTTTTCTTTATGTTGTTCTCCATGTTTGTGGTGGGAGTTGGGAAGTCGCGCAAATCGGATAGTGAGGTAGGCTACTCCCATATAAGGGAGGTGCTGGCGCGGGGCAGAGCAGCAGCTGCTGCGTTCAATTGTTTCCATTTAAACACAACCCAGTTCTTTAATTAGCAGGGTTTTTTCCCCAAAAAAAAATAATTACATTGAAAAATAAAAGCGCCTGTGTCCGAGGTAATTATATGGTCGTCGGCACGAAGCCCGGCCCTCCGGCTGTCGGGCCCCTCGGGCCTAGGGCTCCCGTGCAGGCCTCTAGCGTGATCTGGCCTAATACAAACTATTTCACCTATTCTTGGGGAAGCCATTGTAGTAAAAGTACATTTCTAGGGGGTGCTACAGTACAAAACCAGAATGTCTTTAGCTAAATGGATGTAGACCTGGAAGATAGACGTCTGTTCAATTTCAGTCAAATTGGTGTTCGTAGGTCCGAGCTGAAGTGGTAATTTTTCCCAAAATCTTTGCGACAGTGTAGCACAAAAAACGATGCAACTTTTCAAAATACATAGGATAACTTTTGATGTTCCACTTGTCTAGATCGCGTTCACAAATTTTGAGCTCATTTAGCCCAATGGCCAAGGAGGAAATAGATAAATTCCAATGAAGATGGCAGACTTCCTGTTGGTTTATGGGCGTGGTCATCATTAGGTTTTTTTGTTCATCATCATATGCCAAACACGTGTACCGATTTTCATAGCTCTAACTTCACTAGGGCGTGATCTGGCCTAATACAAACTATTTTACCTTTTCTAGGGGGCGCTGTAGACAGATTTCTTTACTGACTTTTATGAAACCTGTAAATACTATTTTTCACACTTCCGATGTGTGTGCAAAATTTAGTGAGTTTCAATGCATGTTCAGGGGGTCAAATTAGAGCTCAAAGGGAATCAGAACAAACTACAAGCAGTATCAATAGGCCTTGCGCCCGACGTGGTATGCGGCAAAGGCCTAATAAAGAGAGAAAAATTTAGAAACCAAGCAAGAACAATATAGCATTTTTCTGACCCCCCCCCCGAACTTGGCCTCAAAAAAATCTTTCGACTTTCCCTATGTCCCCAGGGGGTCAGAGGTCACATTTGACACACTTTCACTCATGTCAGTGACCCCTGAGTTGCTGTGGCCCATAGACTCCCATTCATTCTGAGCAGGAGCAAATATGCGGTGTGTGCGTGTGACGTGCACATGCTCGGACACGGCTTGCTACCGTGAATGTGTGAGTGTGTATGAGTGGTGCGAGTCGTCCCTGGCATATTTTGTCACCTGGCCATCACAGCAGACTCAATAGGCCTTGCGCCGAAGTTATCCACGGCAAAGGCCTAATAATAAAGAAAAATTCAGAAACCGAGCAAGAACAATATAGCATTTTTCTGACCCCCACGAACTCGCCCCCAAATAAAATCTTTCGCCTTTCCCCATGTCCCTACGGGGCCAGAGGTCACATTTGACACACGTTCACTCATGTCAGGGACCCTAAGTGGGCGTGGCCCATAGATTGGCCCATAGATGGCCCATTCATTCTGAGCAAATATGTGGCGGTCCGGTTCTGCAACAGGTGTGTGTGTGCGCGTGTGTGTTTGTGTGTGTGTGCGCACCTCCAGACACCCACCACATAGAGAAATGGCTGAGTAGTGAGGCAAGGTCCAGATGACAATCTCCAGTTTAAACATATGTTGCAGGAAAGCCGCGCTTCACACACACCAAAAAAGACGAGAAAAAGGAAAAACACACGCAGGGCAGAGATGACGGCACTAATGTCGCAACGTTACAATATTTTTTAAAAAAGAATAGTTTTGCTCACAAGTTGGTGTGGGCCAGTCTGTATCCACATCCGGCCCGCGGGACGCCTATTTGGGATCGCTGATTTATAGGTTTCGTAAACATCGGTAAAGAAATGTGTCTACAGTGCCCCCTTATCTTGCGGTGCCATGTATGATTTGTAAAGTTGTATTAAATGCATTATAACGTATTGACCCTCTTATAAGGACAACCCGATTACAAGATTACTGAACTTTTTCCAGATAATTTTTAACGAAAACCTGCACTACAAAACCTATAGATGACCACGCCCATAAACCAACAGGAAGTCCGCCATCTTGGATTAAATTTTTTTTTATTTTGAATCGTCATTTTCGCAGTCATTGGAATTTATCTATCTCCTCCTTGGCCGTTGGGCCAAATGAGCTCAAAATTGGTGAACACGATCTAGACAAGTGGGACTTCAAAAGTTATCCAATTTAGTTGGAAAAGTTGCATCGTTTTTGTGCTACGCTGTCGCAAATTTTGGAAAGATTTCGGGAAAAATTACCACTTCATAAATTGCTTCAGCTCGGACCTACGAACACCGATTTGGATTAAATTTGACACAGACGTCTATCTCCCAGGTCTACACCCATTTAACTAAAGACATTCGGATTTTGCACTTCAGCGCCCCCTACAAATGTACGTTTATTAAAATGGCGGTAGTTCCAAACACCGATTTGCCTGAATTTTCACTCTGATGTCTGTCTTCCCAGTCTACACCTGTTTGTCATACGAAATTGTTATTTCGTACTATAGCACCCCCTACAGATTCACCAAATACACTTTTAGTAAAATTATAGTAAGTATAAGTATAAGTAAGTAAAATAGTATTTGACTCAGACGTCTATCTCTCGATCCTACACAAGTTTATGAATAGAAATTGTGATTTTCCTCTATAGCGCCCCTTTAAAAAATCACCTTTACTAAAATGGCTGTAGGTCGGCCATACAAACACTGATTTGGCTCAAATTTGACATCGGACGTCGCTTGGGGAGGCGATCACCAGGGGAGGCGCTCGCGAGGGACAGCAAAGGCTAACCCATGAGCCCTCCCTCTCCAGCGTGAGAGAGGGAGGCCAATGGCCGTGGGCCTCTGTGGCCCGCCCACGGCGCAGAGAAGGCACCTGTGAAGTAAATATACCAGTATGTATGTATTTTGAATTCCTGAAGTAGAAATTTTCTACTAAGTGAACAAAGGAATGTTAAGAATTCCTTTGTCTCAGCTTAATATTTTCCCGCCTAGGAATGGGTCATGCCTTAGAGGCAATTTGACCAATGAGGTGTTCTCATGAAACTGTGTAATATGACGCTCCCCCAACCTACCAATCCCATTTAACCACATGCCCTTTCTTCCTGTTCCTGTGAGTGATGTCACTGGGCAGGGCTTGTGGTTTAAACAAAACTCTTTGGCCAGAGGAAAAACCGGGAAGTGAGTGCCATTTGAATTCAGAACGAGAAGCCCCGTTGCTTTTCTGCCTTCTCTTGGTCCTCACCCCTCTCAGCTGAGATGAAATGACATCAAAGGTTTTCTCTGTGTGTATTTGTTAATTAAATAAACTTTTAAACTTATCAGCACCCATGAGCCAGGGGGGTCTCAGCGTGAGAGAGGGAGACCAATGGCCGTGGGCCGAGTCTGATATGACATATTGTTGTTAAGTTTACTCCGATGTCTGTCTCTTCGGTCTACACCTGTTTGTCAGTAGAAATGGTTATTTCGCACTATAGTGCCTCCTACAGATTCGCCAAATACACTGTTAGTAAAATGGCTGTAGTTCAGACATACGAACATGGATTTGGCTGACTCAGACGTCTATCTCTCAGTCCTACACCGGTTTGTCAATAGAGATGACGATGTTGCTCTATAGTACCCCATACAAAATCGCAGGCAGTCGTGAGGGATGGCGAAGGCCTTTGAGACTGCTTGCAGTTTTAATTATTATTATTAATAATATATTTCATTTATACAGTCACTGAAAAAAATGGTGAATTACCATTCATTTGCCTTTTGTGTCTTTGGGTTGTTTTTTTTCTTTCCATTCCTTTGTACATTTGTGGTTTCATAAATATTTTAAAATCTTTTTGTGTCAAACACAGACTTGTAAACTAATCATGAAAGTCTCTCATTAATCTGAACCTGAGCCACCCCTCCCCGACACTCGTACTGATTTGAACATGTCATGTTGCTGCCCTCCAGTGGGAAATCACTGGAATGTCTATTCTGTTCTTATGGATTGAGTCTTTGCATTTTGTAATATGATGGAGAGAATGATGATAATTACTGTGCTTCAGTGCCTGTAGTGCCTCTGGTCTGATGACAACTACCTAGTGTATTTTTTTATTGTGTGCTTTTATTGTATGGGTATATATTTTTTTTTTAATCTTTCTGGCTATTTTATTTGTTGTTTAGGGCTCCTGTCACTTTCATTAATTTTAACTTTATGGTAATATCAACATCCTGGATGACAATGTGAAAGCATCTGCAGAGAAACCTGATTTTTCTGCATTGTCCTGATTGGACCATCCCAGAAGAACACAAACCTCAAGGTAGAGCAGTAGTGGTTCAAGGATATGTCCTGCCATGCCCAAGTCCTGCCACTAAACCATATAGAGCAGAGGTCTTCAACCCTAGTCCTGCATGTTTTGGATGTCGCTCTGCTCCAACACACTTGATTCAAAGCAGTGGGTCATTATCAGGCTTGAGCAGAGCTGGATGATGAGCTGATCATTTGAATCAGGTAGGTTTTGTGTATGTGTGTATTTATGTTAGTTCACCTATTAATCCAAAGTGATCCCATTCCCACTACAATGCAAAATTATGGTCATGGGAGGATTATCAGTCTGCAGAGTAAAATAATTTCAAGACAAAAATTATAACTCATTTGGCAACACCTGGCCCTTTAACTTAAGCACACACACACACACACCGGGCCGTCGTCACGGGGGGACAAACGGGTCTGATTGTCCCAGGCCCAGACACATAGGGGGCCCCATAATTGGCCCTTCATGAAGATACGATTAATAATTCTGTTTAATTTCAAAATGTGTTGATTTGGGGGTGAAATGTGATATATTTGCATTCAATAAATGATTTCTGGTTCTTTTGCCTGTATTGTCCTCAAAATAGAGTCAAGGACACCCCTATATCACCCATAATGCAGAAATGGTTTGGTCTTTGATTGAAGCATAAAAAAGCATGGCACTATTTGATCACATGGCTTCGGAAATTATCCTGCGTGCGCGCTTGCCATTCTGCACAAATCAGGAGCACGGAAAAGAAAAGACAGGAGAAAAAGAGATGAAGAAGCAAAGAGCCTCAGGGGCTCACTCCATAAATATTTAAAAAAAAGATTCAGATGATGCAACAGGTGGGACAGCTGAACCAGGTAAAGGAAATAGCCTCGTATGTAGCCTAACCTGTACATGCGATGCACCATTCATAGTTGGAGATAGAAGATACACAGAGTGAAAAGCACAGTCAATGAAAATAGCCCAAGAAAATCTAAACGAATAAAACACTGCATCTTATTCATTACTGTTGAAAGTGCTTAGGACAGCTTTTGAAAGCCTTAACTCAAGTCATAATAGTGTTGCCACACGTCCTGGATGTTCCTGATTGTCCCGGATTTTAATGATCTGTCCTGGAAAAAATATAAACTTTCCTGGACACTGAATGGCGGATTGCATTGCATACAAGGAAAGATTCGACGGAGTATGAAATGTCCCGGATTTTTGTCAGAGTTGGCAACTCTGATTCATAATCCAGTTCCAACCCCAAAACAGTCTTTTTGGTTTATCTGTTATGGGGAACGTCAGCCCCACTGCAGGTGACGTTGTGAGCAGAGCTCTCTCTCTCTCTCTCTCCACCTCTCTCTCTCTCTCTCCTCTCTCCTCTCTCTCTCTCTCTCTCTCCTCTCTCTCTCTCTCTCTCATCTCTCATCTCTCTCTCTCTCTCTCTCTCCTCTCTCTCTCTCTCTCTCCTCTCCTCTCTCTCTCTCTCTCTCTCTCTCTCTCTCTCTCTCTCTCTCTCGCAGGGGTCTGTGGGCGCCTAATCCAGCTACAATGGGTGAAGGCGGGGTACACCCTATATGAGTCCGCCAGTTCATCGCAGAGCTGAACACAAACAATCACTCTCACATTCACACATATGTGCAATTTAGATTAATCAGTTTCATAGGTTAATACCTATCAGCAGGGGCGAGTTTAGGCTATTTTAGGGGGTGCTTTGTGCGTCAGTGAGACAGTGTTGATATTCCACAGACTGTGAAGCTCACTGCTAATGTTCTATCAACAATCCATAACAACATAGAACTCATGTAATTAAATAAAAGTCCATATATGACTTCTGTCAGTACTCAGTAGGAACTACACTCAGAGGCGAGTTTAGGCTATTTTAAAAATTTTAAAAATTTGCTCAGCACCCCCCTGGTTGCTCACTTCAAAAAAAGAAAAAAATTGCATAATGAAAACTCTTCACAGCCTCAGAGTTCTTCTAGCCTAGTGGAGAACTGTCATGTCACCATGTGATTTGTTTAAACCAATAAAATACTTCTACCTACACCCTTTTCTTATTGGTTTGCGCATTCGTGTCCTGATTGTTTTTACAAATGGAGGTTCCACTGTAGATGAGTGAGAGTAAGATGTGAAGGTAGGCCTGTGCCATTACAATTAGTGAACAATTAAATACAATAGTAGTGTTCCCTGGTCTGTGGACAACTATAAAAACCACCTTCACCATCATTGATCTAATTTTGTCACAACTGGACATTGTGAACAACCGCTTGCTTGGTCATTTTTGATCTAAAGTTAGCTGTTTCATTGGATAATCATTCGGGTAACAATGAGTACAGTACTAGTATAGTTGAGCAATCCCTAATATTTTACATGTGCAGTATGCATCTGTGCTGATTTCTGCAGTGCACTACGTGTTATGCATATTTACGTCCTCTTTCAGTGTGGGATATGTGACCTGCGTGTGAAGTTATCAGTTATAAAATTTGTTTTTGGTAGGATTTTAACTTTGCCATGTCCCGTCCGCAATGAATATCTTCCTTACCCTTTATTACTCATAAATGAATTGAATGAATGATTTGTGCTAAAAATAGTTATATTGTTCGGCATAAGTGCATTGACATAATAGTGTGTACTGTGCAGGTGCTCATGGGGACAGTTCACACACATTATTTACTAGATGTTGAACTTCGTTACCCTGAATGTTGGTGAGCATAACGTAATGCAGCCAGATGACAAATCAGGTTAGAACTCTCTTGCTTTACATGTTAAACCCTCTTTTCCATTTCTGACAACAGGGTTTGAATCATCTGCGGAGAGGTGGCGTGGCTTTGGGGATTTATGCCCCGGATCGCCGGATCTTTTTTTTTTTTTTATTATTATTTTGTAAAAAAAAAAAGTCACCCATGTACTCCGCTCCAAACAACACATATTACAACTGATATTTGAGCAGCAAGCCTACATTTCCCTCATTTTTAAAATGTTTTTATTTGCCCCCCCCCCCCCCCCCCCCAACTTGCTATAGGGAGTTTATCCATCATACTGTCTATATGTTTATGTCTCTGCTCAGTCAATAACCCACCTCGACCTGACCCAGCTGATCCACACCTCACTTTTCTTTTAATAGGATGGTGAGGAAGATAAAATATATGAAAAAACTAAAACCAAGCATCCAGAAAAAAAATATCAAACCTGCTCAAAAGACACATTAAAACTAACTGAATTAAAGGGGAAAAATCCAAACTAACTAAAACAAAACTATAATGAAAAATCCAAACTATTATAACCCTGATCCTTAGTTTACATTTCTACATTCTCCTATTTTATTTATAATATTGTGTTAATATTTACTCAGTGTTAAATATGTACATTAAATATGGACTCATTTACATTTTCTTCCCATTAAACAGAGTTTCCTTGTGGGAAGGAAACTTTTCAGTCTCTTCATTTAAAAATGTTTATATTCATGTCACAGGGTCAAAGATATAGAACACATTGCATTGACTATCTCTGTCTATTGGAATAAATGTTTCAGTTTAATCAGTTCCATCTTTATATGGGAGTAACACTTCTTGCCTGATGTTGGCAATATCTTCTCTCTGATAGTGTGAGAAACATCTTGTACCAAGATGGCGGCTGTGGCACCTGAGGCTGGACATGCTAACATGCTAACATACTGATATACTGTATAGTGTTTTATATCTATGTCATGAGGTTAAGATTTGTCAAACAGGTCACCTTAACATGCACTAAAATACAGAAAATTGCATTTAAGAAACCTGTTTTTCTCTGGGGGAGGTTCCCTAGACCCTCCTCTGGGCTAAGACCTGGTCTTCATAATGTCTGGCTAGTTTGAATCACAATTAGACTAAATTAAAGACCTTTATGAATTAGTATGGATGTTTATTTATATTTGATCAGTACACTATTCATCTGTACATTTTTCTTGTATGAATTTTATCAAGACACCTGTTATTATTAAATAGTGAGGAAATTAAATGTTAAATTTCCCTCTGCCTGCTTTAGAGGAATTATTGCATTTGAGTACCTATGTGTGTGAGTAGGCCAGGAGTTGACCTGCAGTGAGCTAACACAGTAGCGGCTAACGACAAACAGCCAAGTGGTCTATGGGTCTATTTTTTTCTTGCCACCTTATCACCACCACACTTCACCAGAACATCCCAGAACCAGACAATTTTTTTTCTCATATACACACACACACACATATATATATATATATATATATATATATATATATATATATATATATATATATATATATATATATATATATATATAGCCTATACATTGACATGGAACTTGTAAGTTTGTAAGCTAGATCTGTATTTCAGTGCTTGTGGATAGTAGATGATAGTTTATTGGTCAATTTTAAAAAAAAAAAAAAGGTGAGAAATGGATTCAACTCTTTCGTCAGGTGCCACTGACACTGTCAGCACTGGGGGCTGAGCACCCCTAAGGGTCACATGCTAGAATCGCCCCTGCCTATCAGCGCATGTTTTTGGATGGTGGGAGGATACCGGAGTGCAAGGAGAAAACCCACACAGACACAGGGAGAACATGCAAATTTCACACAGAAAGGTCTGGTGTGGGAATCGAATCAGGGTCCTTCTTGCTGTGAGAGGCACTTCTGCACCACTGTGCCGGCCTTCCAGACAGTGTCATTAACCCAAATTAATAAATTAGAAAGGATACATTTAAATCAAAAGGATACATTTTCCCTGTGCCCCAAGTTTATCAGAAATGGTCTGACCATTTAAAGGGATTAGCCAGAGTACATACATATAGTTGACATCAAAATCACACCATTTGGATGTCAAAAAAGAAAACAGGTTTTTAAAAAGAATGTAATGAAATCGTGAATTTCCAGAGCCTCTAACTCTGCATTCTGCAATCGACTATTTCAGATTTTTGTGTTAGCACTCAATGTACATCCAAATAGTGTGATTTTGATGTAATCAAATGTAATGTATGTACTTCCAAATCATCTAAAAAATTATCTAAACTTATTCTTACTCCGGATAATCACTTTAAGCATTTTCCTGTGTTGTAGGGTTTAAAGAGAGAAGAAAAATAAACATTTGGATGACCACACCTTTCACGTAATGACCTATGGGGTCATTGTAATGTGTCGATATGTACGTGTGTATACATGTACTATGTATATATATTGTTTTTCTTTGGTTAACACATATCTGATTATGCAATGTAAATACTGTTGAATGAGTTTATATATTTTCTGTAGGTTTATTTGTGCATTGTTCTGCTTTGAAGTGTATTGATAAGAAATTATTGAAATTTTATTATGTTAAATTGCTGGTGAAAACTTGGGATTGGATTAAATAACCTTTTCTTCTTCCCACTCATTTTTGGACAAACTATTTTGATATGTATTCTGTTGAAAGTTTTTGTATTATCAGACGCTGTTGTATGCAAATTATTTGTGGTGCTTAATCACTTGCTCGAAATCGAGAAAAAATGAAAATCACTGAAATCCAATGTCTCTCAGGTGCATGTTGGGTACAGTGGGTATAACTGCATAAAGGTGGTCGTTTGATATTATTTTATTATTTATTTGATATTTTAGTTTTGGTTGTATTTCATGGGCCTCATGTTGTGTGTCTGTGTCTATAACAGCAGTTTTTTTTTATTTGGGTGTCTGTGGTATCTGTGGTTTAGAGTGCTCTTCTTTACTCTTCAGCTTTTCTTCATCACCTCTTTGTTCTCTCTCTCTCTCTTCTGTTGTTTCTCCTCCAGCATTTTTTCTTCCAGGAGACGGTGTCCTCAAATGGCCAAGGCATCCTCAAAGGGCCAAGGCGTCCTCAGAGCCAGGCCAAGTGTTGCTGTGGAGCTGTGCCGTCATCATGGCAACCAGTCAGTGCCTCTTGCTGAGCTGTAAAAGGCTTTTTTTGTTTGTTTTGGGGTTTTTTCTTGGTGCCAGGCGTCTTGAGTCACCACCTGAGCTCAAACACACACAAGCTGAGGGAGTAATGCGCAAAAGGGACATGAGTGTAGCTCAATGCTCTTTGTAACAACTGTGTGTGCATAAAGTCCTGTGTTGATGTCTGGGTGAATCTGGCCAGATATTTATTTACGTACTCATTTATTTGTAATTATTTTTAACAAATTCTTAGCAATTTATTACATTATTACTATATTATCATAAGGCAATATATAATATTATCTATTTAAATTATATTTGTATTTTGGTTTTCTTGTTTTTTTTTCTTGTTTTTTGCTAGCATTGTATGGGAGTGCTGATGCTAATGCAAGTATGATCATTTATAAATAAAGTACTTTTATCTGTCATCATACACTGTACAATCAAATTTGTCCTCTGCATTTAACCCATCCCCGATGCCATTGGGGCAACCTGTAAGGAGCAGTGGGCAGCCACGGGCAGCGCCCGGGGACCTATCTGAATCGCCTGGCTGGAGGATTATACCCTAACAAACATGTTTTTGGGTGATGGGGGAAAACTGGAGCACCTGGAGGAAACCCATCCCGACATGGGGAGAGAAACATTTAAATAGTTGTATTGGTATATATGAGAGTGAAGATTTGATTCATTATTATTATTATCATCATTATTATTAGCATCTAAATGAATGCACTAATGTGGATTAATCCATCATCAAGGTTAATCTGATTTAAAAATGTATTAAAAAATGTAATTCAATTAAAAAAAAATAATGGAACAGTTTTGTTTCAAGTTGTTTTGTTGAAATTGTTAAAGGTCTTGAATAAACCTATTCATATTCATATTTGGGCATATGTTTTTGATATTTTAGCAAATTTTTTTGTTGTTTTCCTGTATTTTTGTCAAGGATCGGGGTGAGGTGAAAGGAGGACTCCATTGCACAGTACTGAAGGGAAAAATAATTTAATAACAAAACTGAGAAACATGAAGACAAGACAGACAAAACCTGGGAGCAAACGGTCAGAGTCCGTGGTGATGATGAATGTCCGGGTTATGGTGATTGAGGAGATGGCAGAAGATGTCCGGGTTATGGAGGTGACAATACTGAATGGTCCCGCACTGGCAACTGCAAGCCTTACTGCTTTTATAGCCACAGATGAGGAACGGCTTGCAGCTGCACAGTGCGGGACCAGGTGAGTGTGGATGAGCACTGGGGGGAAAGGTCACCGGAGCGGAGGTCATGACAGTACCCCCCCCAAGGGGCGGCTCCTGACGCCCCTAAAAAACAAAAAACAAAGACCCCCCCCCCCATTGTCCAGAGCTTAAAAAAAAATACAAAATTTCTCCAGGCAGGGCGGCATGGAAACCCCCTGGTCGGAGTACCCTCTGGGCAGAGCGGTGTGGAATCCCTTCTGGGCAGGGCGGTGTGGAAACCCCCTGGGCAGAGTACCCTCTGGGCAGAGCGGTGTGGAATCCCTTCTGGGCAGGGCGGTGTGGAAACCCCCTGGGTGGAGTACCCTCTGGGCAGAGTGGTGTGGAATCCCTTCTGGGCAGGGCGGTGTGGAAACCCCCTGGGCGGAGTACCCTCTGGGCAGAGCGGTGTGGAATCCCTTCTGGGCAGGGCGGTGTGGAAACCCCCTGGACGGAGTACCCTCTAAGCAGAGCGGTGTGGAATCCCTCTGGGCAGGGCGGTGTGGAAACCCCCTGGGCGGAGTACCCTCTGGGCAGAGCGGTGTGGAATCCCTCTGGGCAGGGCGGTGTGGAAACCCCCTGGGCGGAGTACCCTCTAGGCAGAGCGGTGTGGAATCCCTCTAAACTGAGTGGTCTGAGTGGACTGGGTGGTAGCAGGAGCAAAACTGATAGGGTGGGGTCACCACGGACTCTGGCAGGGAGCAACAAAAAAGAACAGACAAGGCACTGGACAAAGACAGGACAAAACGATGAAACAAAAGAACCGGGCCGACATGGGGGCAACAAGGGAACAGGTCCGGGGCGAGACCCGGCCAGACACGGCAAAAAGGTCCGGGGCGAAACCCGGCCAGAAACGGCAAAAAGGCCCGGGGTAAGGAAGAGAGGGGAAATCCGAGGGGAAGAAAAGCAACAGGCAGCCCTAAACAGGCAACAGGCAAGGAAAGGGGACAGAAGCCATCAACGGGCAACAGGCAGGGACAGGGGACAGAAGCCATCAACAGGCAACAGGCAGGGACAGGGGACAGAAGCCATCAACAGGCAACAGGCAGGGACAGGGGACAGAAACCAGCAACAGGCAACAGGCAGGGACAGGGGACAGAAGCCAGCAACGGGCAACAGGCTGGGACAGGGGACAGAAGCCAGCAACGGGCAAGAGTCAGGGACAGGGACTAAGAAGCCAGAACCGGGCAAGAGTCAGGGACAGGGGACAGAAGCCAGCAACGGGCAACAGGCAGGGACAGGGACTAAGAAGCCAGAACCGGGCAAGAGGCAGGGACAGGGACTAAGAAGCCAGCAACAGGCAACAGGTAGGGACAGCCACAGACGAGAAAGAAACTACAGACTAAAACAGAAGACAAGACAAAAGAGACGAAATAGACAAGAGACGAAAAAGACCGACCAAGACAGACAAAAAGAGACCGAAGCGACAAAAGAGACAAAAAGAGACCGAAGCGACAAAAGCGACAAAAAGACAGACCGAAGAGACGCAGGAAAGAGACGCAGGAAAGAGACGCAGGAAAGAGACGGAAGGAACGAGACGGAAGGAACGCTGGAAAGAGACGGAAGGAACGCTGGAAAGAGACGGAAGGAACGCTGGCCAGAAACTCGGAACGCTAGCCAGAAACTCGGAACGCTTAGGCAGACACACAGAACGCTTAGGCAGACACACAGAACGCTTAGGCAGACACACAGAACGCTGGGCAGGGAAACATAACTAGCTGGGAAATACACAGAACGCTAGGAAGAGACACAGAACGCTGGGCAGGGAAACACAGAACGGGACAGAGACACAGAACGCTTAAGCCAGAGACACAGAACGCTTAAGCCAGAGACACAGAACGCTTAAGCCAGAGACACAGAACGCTTAAGCCAGAAACACAGAACGCTTAAGCCAGAAACACAGAACGCTTAAGCCAGAAACACAGAACGCTTAAGCCAGAAACACAGAACGCTTAAGCCAGAAACACAGAACGCTTAAGCCAGATACACAGAACGCTTAAGCCAGAAACACAGAACGCTTAAGCCAGAAACACAGAACGCTTAAGCCAGAAACACAGAACGCTTAAGCCAGAAACACAGAACGCTTAAGCCAGATACACAGAACGCTTAAGCCAGATACACAGAACGCTTAAGCCAGAAACACAGAACGCTTAAGCCAGATACACAGAACGCTTAAGCCAGATACACAGAACGCTTAAGCCAGAAACACAGAACGCTTAAGCCAGATACACAGAACGCTTAAGCCAGATACACAGAACGCTTAAGCCAGATACACAGAACGCTTAAGCCAGAAACACAGAACGCTTAAGCCAGAAACACAGAACGCTTAAGCCAGATACACAGAACGCTTAAGCCAGATACACAGAACGGGACAGAACGCAAGACTGGACAGACTTTAGACAGAACAGACCGGGGAAAACTAAAACAAAAAGGGTCCCTTCAGCACTGGCGGAGTCCAGATGGTTGGCGGGACCATTCTGTCAAGGATCGGGGTGAGGTGAAAGGAGGACTCCATTGCACAGTACTGAAGGGAAAAATAATTTAATAACAAAACTGAGAAACATGAAGACAAGACAGACAAAACCTGGGAGCAAACGGTCAGAGTCCGTGGTGATGATGAATGTCCGGGTTATGGTGATTGAGGAGATGGCAGAAGATGTCCGGGTTATGGAGGTGACAATACTGAATGGTCCCGCACTGGCAACTGCAAGCCTTACTGCTTTTATAGCCACAGATGAGGAACGGCTTGCAGCTGCGCAGTGCGGGACCAGGTGAGTGTGGATGAGCACTGGGGGAAAGGTCACCGGAGCGGAGGTCATGACAATTTTAGTACAGCTTTTGAATATGTCCTATGTCACAAATCCTGAGCAACGTCTTTACCAACCAGATGTGCATGTTATTTCTGCCAGAAGTAAGTTTTGCATTGTTTTCTAATTTGAACAGACTTTGATTGCTAGCTGTTTGTGAGCTATAATGTCCTGGGAACATAGTTTTCGTACTTTGTCTGGAGATGGAGTTATTATCCCCCAACAGAATGTGGTGCAGACCTGGGAGGATAATATGATGACGTGGGCCAACGTAATGTACAGCAAGAAAATTTCATGGACTCCATTGCAATGGACGAGAAAGCTATGGACAATCTGAAAGCCTCCGAGGCGTATCAGTATCTGCGTATAAAACACTAATGTATAATAATAAATTGTACTCTCTCTCTCACACACACACACAGATAGGGCTACCAACTCCGTGAGGGGAAAATCCCATCACCCCACCCCATCAGATCCCATCAGATTCACAGACCTCTGATTTTTTTATGTAATCATCAATGGCAAAATAATTTCATCTCGTTTACGCTCAGCTCAATACCAGACGTAAGTTTGTTTTTAATATAGGACGATTCCGTATTTTAAGGGACGTTTGATAACCCTACACACAGAGCACTGTAGACTGACAATCAAACATACACATACAGCAATGATGTCTATGAACATAAGCTTATATGCTAATCAGCTGTTTTAGGAAAACACCAGTGGCATTGTTGTGTATGACAACTTCACAACAGTATTGACAGTTTCATAGCTAAAGTTGCTGAACTTACCACCAGGTTGAAGTTTAAGTCGCCTCTTTGGCTGTGTAAAGCCAGTGTATCCCAAAAATAATTCTCAGTTCCCAATCATCAGTTGGTCTTTTGTCCACAAAGTGATGGGAACACACAAAAACATTGCGGGGTGGATACTTTAAATCCAATGCCTGTGATTCAGAGGCTTGTGAAAAAATTAAAACTGAAGGCATGAACATTGCCTCTTTGTGGCAGGTTTGTGGTTACAACACTCGTTCAGGTGTTTTCTTGAGTTTTTACAACCAACAACAGCACACGTAGTTCCCGAACCATTTTTCCTCTTGTAGTTGTCCAGAATTTTTCTCACTGAATCACTGTGTTTATATTGGAGTTAACTAGTAAAACCACCCCAGAGGCTGCCAGAACGGAAGTGAAGAGCACATTCAGGAAGTGAAGCGGAAATGGGTCAAACTCTTGTCTATAACGTGCACTTGTTTTTGTTACTTGTCTACTTAATTTAAAGGAGACCTATTATGCTCAGTTTTACCTCTAATTATATACGAGTTTTCAGCACCTACAGAGTAGCTTTGCATGATCTCCAACTCAAAAAACTCTATAGCTATCTCATACTAGCATTCACAAAATTTCCATTTGTATAACTCTAACAAACAATACAACTTTGTAAGTGTGGGACTGTACATCAGCACTGCTGATCAGATTATCTTCAACAGTAAAATTGTAACAGTGCACATATTCAACTCAACAGCATAAACTTAGCCATGTTACAGCAGAATTTAAAGATTTGACAAGGCCAGGCAGTAAAGGTATTCAGGGAGCTATTACCTGCATAAGATTTCCAATGACAGGAAAAAATGCATTCTTTGGTGAAAATTGTAGAATTACGCTGTGGTATGCCTCTAACGATGATGTCTGGAACTTCTCAACATCCTGAAGAACCCTTTTGTTCATCAGCAGTTTCTCAACTTTGTAAAGTGCCATTGAACCTGACCTGACAGAGACAAAATAGAGTGAGTTCAACAGTTTGTAATGATTATCATGAAAGTCGTAATGATTATGACTAAATATGAACTCTTACAAACCTGGTTGAAACCCCTTCTCCAGAGACTATCAGGATGAGCACACTTGGGGAAGAGGGGGTCTTCATGCATGTGGACATCTTAAATGTGATTTAACAAGGACTTCCACTTTGCCACCTACTCAGGCCCCGTTGTTGATGATGTCACTGTCCAGTTGATGTGGTTTTTGATGGTAGGCAACCACTTTTCCACCACCTGACACTACTTATTTTTAGCCAGGCCAGACAGTTTTTTTTGACAAACCTAAGAAAGGGAACATATGAGTTTGCATGTTTGGAAGAAAACTTTTTCTCAGCCTGAAGCGCATGATGAAATTATGTCGGAAATTTTACAAACCGGATTCGGTTGAAGTTGGGAAATTGTGTAAAATGTAAATAAAAACAAAATACAATGATTTTAAAATCCTTTTCAACCTATATTCAATTGAATACACTACAAAGACAACATATTTAATGTTCAAACTGATAAACTTTATTGTTTTTTGCCAAATAATAATTAACTTAGAATTTCATGGCTGCAACACGTGCAGCCACGTGTTTCCCATGGAGACAATCTTATCTTACATAAAATTTGTACTTTTGCAATATCACAATTCTTTTGAGCTTTGATAATGTACAGTTCAAACAAAATGTCCACCCTGCAATTGCAAAGTTCCAGCTTAGTAACAGGTGTTATCCCCTCCAACAAGCCGTCAGTCTCTGACGCATACTGCGTTTCAAATGTCGAATCCGGTCTTGTGGAAGGGCCTGCCACTCCTCTTGAAGAGCCTGGATCAGCTGACCTCTGTTCATGGGACGAGGAACACGGTTCTGGATCTGTACACCAAGGTGATCCAATATGTGATCAATGGGACTGAGATCAGGTGAATACGCAGGCCAAGGGAGTGTTTCGACATTATAATTATTGAGATAAATGCATAATTGTGAGATCAAGAGTTGAAATTCTGAGATAACGTAAAACATTGAGATAAAAAGTCATAATTATAATACATGAAGTCACAGTTTCTCTCCACTGATTTCCCACTGAAGGGACTTATTTTTCATACTGTCACATCTGTTTAGTTTGAAAAAGAAATTAGTCTATTCTGAGGAGCATAATGTACAGATTTTAATGAACAAAAATGTTTCCAGAAAAATAAATACTGAAGTATTACTGAAGTACTTAAGTATTACTGAAGTACTTAAGTACAATAATGAAACAGTTACTTTCCACCAATGGTTGAAATGTTCCACCAGGGTAGAAGAAAAAACCCAATGCTTGTCAATAATAACATCCACCATGTACTGAATTCTCCAGATGACTTCCTCAAGCGGCCAGGGTGACCTCTGACCTCCCTCCTCTCTTTGTGTTGGGATCAGGCAGAGTGTAGGGAGACAGAGGCATGATCAACTGTGGCTTTGTTTGAGCGTAAATACACTCCTCACACACAAGCGCAACACAGCGCTCACTGTTGGATCCAAACACTGAACGTCTGTGCAGTCGGTCACTGGAAAACTCCAACCGCTTCATCCGCCCTTTGCTCTGAATATTCAGTTATTTGTTTGAAATCTTTAGTTCAAACATGTAGAAAATAAAATCAATACAAATCAAGCAACAAAATATCAATAATGATACACAAAGGATACACATATACACACATCTCATGGGGACCAACTTTGTAACCATCACTTGTAAAGTCATCATTGGATTGTTAGCTTACAATGACATAATACATGTTTTTTTAAATAAATAAAAAAACAAAAGGATACATCTTTAAACCTTGGAAATATGTTTTGCTTTGCACCTCTTTCCCTCATGCTTTATGGGCACCTCAAGAAAAAAAAGTAAATGTATTTGTAGGGCCCCAGCATATATACTTGACATAAAGTTATATTTTACTACTACTAAGTTCTTAAAAAAAGGAAATGCTAAATTAAGTGGAAGTAATTAATCACACCACATACAAAACACAGAACACATCACCCCTGTGCTAGAGAACACATAACCCCTGTGCTCCAAACCCTTCACTGGCTACCAGTTGAGTCTAGAATTGAATTTAAAATCCTCCTCCTTGCATATAAAACCATTAATGGTATGGGCCCCTCTTATCTTAAAGATGATCTGGTTCCGTACCAACCCAATAGAACCCTTCGTTCTCAGAATGCAGGTTTATTGAAAGTTCCTAGGGTTTCTAAAAGTACAGTAGGAGCTAGAGCCTTTAGTTATCAGGCCCCTGTCTTATGGAATCAGCTTCCCTTTAATATTAAATACGCCGACACATTCTCTACATTTAAAATTAGGCTTAAAACATTCCTGTTTGAGAAAGCCTATGGTCAGGTTAGTTAAAAATTATGTGATGTATGAGTCACAGTTCAGTCTAGACTGCCCTAGGAGTTAGAATGCTGGGGGAAGTACAGTACACTGAGTTCCTTCTTTCTTCTCTTTCTCTCCCTCACACCTGTTTCTGTAATTTTTACAACCTATCTTTCATGCCAAGTCTGTTCATGACTAGTCACCTGGTGTCCCATTTCCCCCCTCCCCCCCTGGGGGGAGTGGTGGCTCTCCTGACAGTGTCTGCACGGGAGCCATGGGCGACAGGATCTGCAGTATCTCGCCTGTGCAGGCCTGTGACCCCAGACCACCGCCCCTGCCTGTCTGGACCATCCCCCCTCCCTGCATTTATACATGGACGTTCATCTATAGCCTGTCCATCCATGGGAGTGGATCTCTCCTTCAATGTGGTTCTCCTCAAGATTTCTTCTTTTTCCCCACTTGGTTTGGAAGTTTTTTCTTGCCGAGAAGGAGGGTCGAAGGACAGGGGATGCCTGGGACTTTTCATGTATTTCTGTAGCTGATTGTGTTTTTGTAAAGCCCTCTGAGACGACTTTGTTGTGATTTAGGGCTTTATAAATAAAATTTAATTGAATTGAACAATAGATAGATGCATATTTTTAACACTAGGCATTAAGGAGTTAACTCTTCTGGGGATCAGAATTTTAGTCCCCACTGTCTCAGATGTCCCCATGACTGTGTAAACATGTCAATATCCGCAGAAAGATAGGAATACAAGCACACACGCACCCACACACACAAACGCCATAACTCGAGAGACGTTAAGTACAATAACTATGTCAGGATTAATCAATAATTATGTCAGGATGTCAGGATTGTGATCTGAGGTCCCCTCATGCAGCTCTGGAAAAAAAATCTTCAATGATCAGCATATTACAAAAGTGTCTAAATAAGCAGAATTAAAAATAAATAAATCACAAGTCAGGGTGTTTACCTTTGAGGATTACTGCTTTTTCACTCATATTACCCACTTCCCTGAGAATGTGACTTTGGAGCCCCCTGCATCATACACTTCTCTTATTTTGTCAGTTGTTGGAACCATTTTACCTACATCTCCATGTCATTTACTGGACACATTACACTTGGCCTGGATGATAAACTGACTGGTCAAGTTCAAACAAACACTGGAGCAATTCCTGTTCATTAAAAATAGTAATCTGACACTAAAATCCATAGAAAAAAATGGCGGCAAATTAATAATAATGATGTAGCCGTCATGAGGAGTGAGGTGAGGAAAGAGACTCAGATGCAGAGTGCTGAAGGGAAAACTAATTTAATGACAGAACAAAATCAAGGCACAGAGAGACAAACTAAAACAAGACTACACAAAACCTGGGATTATTAGATCAGCCAGAGTCCATGGTGTGAAAAATGTCCAGGTTATGGTAACAGAGGAGATTGCTGGTGTGGGACTGAATGGTCCCACACCAGCAACTGCAAGCCTCACTGCTTATATAGTTGCAGATCAGCAATGGCTTGCAGCTGCGTGGTGCAGGGCAGGTGCTCTGGAATGGATGTGGGGCAAAGGTTGAGCCTGGAGAAGAAAAGATCTGAGGGAAAGGTCGTGGCAGGTTGTGACAGTAGCTGTATAGTGCACACTGATTAAAAATTAATTCTAATATTTTAAGTAATGTATAGGTTGCTATAAACTGACCCCAGTCCCCCTTCGCAGAAATTAAAATTGATGTGGTCCCCACTGAAAAATGTTTGGGTACTCAAGGTCTCAGAGGTGGATGGAGCAAGACAGGGAACCTTACACACTTCTCTATGTCACTTATAGGACCCATATTATTACACACTCCTCAAACTATAACTTGTGGACATTATTGACATCTCTAATTAATAATCATTAGATTTTGGGACAATTGCAGCTAACATTTTAGAATGAAGTTTTAAGATAGTGTAATGCTCATTGGGGGGGGGGGGCAACCATTATGGTTTCTGTCTCATGCCGAAGAAAGAATTAAAAAAAACCCAACAACATTGGATCCAAGTCCTGTCTTCTACTCAGTTCATCTCTGTGAACCCATGCTTTGTGTTTTTTGTGTTTTTCACATTTTGTTCTGCAAGGGCCTGGTGTCCACTTAAAAGGACATTATACTGCCCCACAACATGATGTCAGAAGAGTATAAGACTAGCTATAAGATATATATATATATATATATATATATATATATATATATATATATATATATATATATATATATATATATAAAATATACTGGCACACTTCCACATTGACCGAACCATTTTAACTTTGTTTTATCATTCTTTTATTGAATCTGTTTTTTGTTTTTTTTGTTTTGTTTTTTTGTCTGCATTTGTTCTCATTGTTTAACACCACAGAGAGGGTAACAACATTGTTTGAGATCAATGCACTTTTTAGTCTTGCAGCCAAATATTTTAATATTTAGTGCATGTGTGTGACCTCCCTGAAAGCTGAGCAAACATACTTTATTAGAACTCTCTATTATTAGCCAGGGAGGGCAGTGCTACACCTCAGTGATGTGTGGGGGAAACAAAGACTGGACAGGACAGACAGGACGAACAGGGGAAGAAATTAATAGGCGGTGCTATTGCAGTTAAAAGATTGAAAGGTGGTGTGTTATTCCCAACTATTAACTGGCCATCAATAAAAATAAATAAATTGAAAAAAGAGAAGAAAACCAAAACAGTACAAAAGAAAAAGAAATTCGATAAATAAATAATTAAACAAAAACGGTACTGAGCATCATAGTTGTGGATGACTTGATAGTGTAAAATAGAATGCAATAGAATAGAACAGAACATGCCAGAAGGGGACACCAGTGCAAGAAGAGAATGAGTTTAGGGTAGAAATTCTGGAGAGATTCTCAGCACATTCTGGCGGGTCCCATCATTCACTGAAATGGAACTCAGCAGTAGCTGGCAAGACCCGATCAAACATGCAAGTGTGAAGGACCCTGAAGCCCAGAACAGCAATTACGGCAAGGCAGGGCCAAGCTAACAGGGCACCCCCCATCCCGGGCCGTAGGAACTACAGGGCGCCGCCCACAGAGAGCCACCGGGGCCACCGTGAACGACGCAAACCCGGGGGACAAGAGGAAGCAGCTACAAACCCCCCCAGCACACCAAGGCCGACCCAGACGGCCCGGGGCAAGAAGACCCACCAATGTCTGAAAAGGATGAGTCACATGGGCAAATATCTTCCCGTTTTTCCCAGGTCATCAAACATCTTTGTTACATCGGCTTTGGGTGGGACCCATACAGACATAGCAACAGGCAGAACTTCAGTTAATTTCAGAGACCAAAGCAGAAAACATTGTTGCAATGGGTTTTGGGTAAGCTATGAGATAAATTGCCAGACAACAGATATTTTGTTTATTCTGTGACAGATGAACATTCCCAGTGAGTGGTGATCAGGGCATGACTTGGTATAACATCCCTACAAGCTAACTTACAGATCTAAAAACAGAAATGTTAGCGAGTTTAATAATGATAATAATAATATAAATCACAGTATTAAGATTATTTTAATAGGCTACAAATGAATTGAGTTTTAATCATATTTTCACCCTATTGGGCATTATGTTGAAAGTTGGAAAAGGATAGAAGAGGCACCAGGTGCTCCTGCCCATAATGTTTTTCTATATTGTGTAAGTTTATGTAAGCTAACAATTTTACTTAGATAAAAATCCTTTGGGGGTGGCACGGTAGTGCAGTTGTTAGCACTCGTGCCTCACAGCAAGAAGGACCCTGGTTCGAATCCCACACCAGACCTTTCTGTGTTGAGTTTGCATGTTCTCCCCGTGTCGGCGTGGGTTTTCGCCGGGTTTCCGGTTTCCTCCCACCCCCAAAGACATGCATTGATAGGTTAATTGGTTAATTCAATTGTTTGTCTATATATGTTCAGCCCTGAGATGAACTGGCGTCTCTTATAGGGTGTACCCCGCCATCACCCATTGTAGCTGGATTAGGCCCCAGTGACCCCTGCAACCCTTGTGAGGATAAAGCGGGTTCAGATGACAAGTGACAAGAAAAATCCTTTGGTGTCATTGCCAGCCTGAAGACTGCAACTAGTGCTGCAAGACTATGGAAAATAATTATTATCACGATTATCTGGATCAAAATTAAAATCCTGATTATTTAACAACAATAAAAAACAACTTTCTTGCACAATTTTCAGAAAACAAATAATTTTCAGTGCAGAATATATGTAACTTAATAATCAGCTCCTCATCAGACTGATAATGATGCAATGGCCTCCAGGTGTAATGGAAGAGGGAAACATCTAAAACATGCAGGAGGACCGCAGTTTGACACCCCTGCACTAGAGCATGCTTCAGTCACTTTGCTATTTAAACATGAGTGAGCGATAAAATGTTAAAAGCTCATTTTAAACCGTCACACAGAGAAAATATCCAATGTTAGAGAAAATTATGCTGCTCAAGATAAATGGAAAAAAACCTTACCGATTGCCACCAGCCTGCGTCAGTACTGTACAAAGTCCTTTTGCTGGAGCCCACCCCTCACATAACTTTAAGTAGGCCTGTCAGATGGATAACACACCTCATCCACCGCCCTTTTGGGTTACATGGTGGCAACTTACTACTCTAGCTACTAGAGCTAGAGACTTGGACTCTAGAAGTTCTCACATCAGCTTTGCATTTTGTTTACGTTTTGAGCAAACATTCTAAACTGGTGCAAAATGGGTGTGTTTATTGGGTGTGAGCTCTGCATTTGCTGTTAATAAATTCTGTTGTATTGCTAATCCTCAAATTCATAGTTTTTTAAAGATATGATATGGAGAGATCACAAAGCTTCCTCTTTATAGTCTACACTACAATGCACACGATGCACATTTTCAAAATGGCGGCGCCCTGTTCGGCTGCGGCTGCTTCGGCTCCCGGAAAAACAACTACTTTATCGGTAATTTCGCCATCTAGACCAGCGCTTTTAGCACCAGCAACCCGGCGAAAAGGTGCAAGAATAGTGTATGACCGGAAGGATATAAACAGTTTGAGGCAAATTGTTACGGACGTAGATTTTGTAAGCCCGGAAACGCGGACCGTTCTACACAAACTCGATCTGCTACGCCGATCAGATCCAGCGGCCTACAAAGCAGCGAAGCCCCCACCCAGAAGAGTCCGCCCCCGAAGGCGTCGGAGGCAGTGTGAGCAGAGGCAGAAGCGCGGCTGCCGGGGCGGATGCACAGCTAAGCTGAGAGCTAACCCGTTCCGATCACCGCTTCCATCAATCCTGCTTGCAAATGTATGCTCCCTGGAGAATAAACTGGACTACCTGAAGCTGGACCTTAATTCAAAACAGGAGACAAGAAACTGCTGCATTCTTATTTTCACGGAGACGTGGCTCACCCCTTCTATCCCGGACACTGCGATTAGCCTGGAGGGGCTAACAACATTCAGGTCGGACAGAAGCCAAACTCTCACAGGTAAAACCCGGGGGGGTGGCGTTTGCATCTACACTAATAATAGCTGGTGTAACAACACTACTCTGGTCTCCAGTCACTGCTGTACAGACATAGAATTTATGATTGTGAGATGAAGACCCTTCTACCTGCCTCGTGAATTTACCTGTGTCATCACGGTAGCTGTGTACATACCACCCAGTGCTAACTGCAAACAGGCCCTCAAGGTCCTCTACCGTGCCATCAGCGGCATGCAATCCACACACCCAGAGGGAGTTTTCATTGTTGCTGGGGACTTTAACCAGGCCAACATGAAGACAGTACTCCCAAACTTTCACCAGCATGTGGATTTTGCCACGAGAGGGGATAATATACTGGATTGGGCATACACTAACATCAAGAATGCATTCAGAGCAGCACCCCGCCCCCACCTTGGTTCCTCAGACCACCTCTCTGTTATGCTAATTCCTGCATACCAGCCCTTGCTCATCAGAGAAAAGCCTGCAGTAAAGAAGGTGAGAGTGTGGCCTGAGGGAGCCATGTCTGCACTGAAGGACTGCTTTGAGTGCACTGAATGGAGCATATTCAAGGAGCCCGCAACAGACAACCAGAACACCGGCGTGGGTGAGTACGCTGCATCTGTGCTCAGCTACATAGAATGGTGCATGGAGAGGGTTACAGTCACCAGGACTATTGTCACCCGAGCCAACCAGAAGCCTTGGATGACCAAGGAGGTGCGGGATAGACTGAAGGAGCGCAATGCTGCATTCAAAACTGGTGATGCGACGGCACTCAGATCAGCGAGAGCGAATCTGAACCGTGCCATCAGAGGAGCAAAGCGCGCATACAGTCAGAAGATACAAGGCTTCTTCCTGGACCCCAAAAACACCCGACAGCCACATCCGCACCCTGTCAGGACGACATCGGCTTCCTAAATGAGCTGAACAGCTTCTTCGGAAGGTTTGAGGCTCTGAACAATAGACCAGCAAGGAAAGCCACCCTCCACCCCGACGAACAAGCACTTAGGCTCGAAACCACTGCAGTGCGGAGAGCCCTGAGGACAGTTAATGCACGGAAAGCTGCAGGCCCGGACAACATTCCAGGATGGCTGATAAAAGAATGTGCAGACCAGCTGGCCCATGTGCTCACGGACATTTTCAACATCTCGCTGAACCAGGCTGTCGTTCCCCCATGTTTCAAGTCAGCCACAATAATCCCAGTGCCCAAGAAACCGGCCATCACATGCCTTAACGACCTTCGCCCCGTTGCACTCACGCCCATCATCATGAAGTGCTTCGAGAGGGTTGTGAAGGACCACATCATCTCCATACTCCCCCATCATTTGACCCCCACCAATATGCATACCAGCAAAATCACTCCACTGAGGATGCCATCTCCGCTGCTCTCCACCTGAGCCTGGAGCACCTGGAGGAGAGGAACACCCATGTACGGATGCTGTTCTTGGACTTCAGCAGTGCTTTTAATACAATCATCCCCCAGGACCTGGTTGGCAAGTTGGAGCCCCTGGGTCTCAGAACATCCCTCTGCAACTGGTTGCTGGACTTCCTCACTGACAGAGCCCAGTCTGTCCGAGTGGGCAAGAATACTTCCACTATCATCTCCCTGAGCACCGGCTCCCCCCAGGGATGCGTTCTGAGCCCCCTGCTATTCACTCTGATGACCCACGACTGTCGCCCCAGGTACAGCAGCAACCACATCCTGAAGTACACGGACGACACAACAGTTGTGGGTCTCATTCAGGATGATAAGGAACTGGATTACAGGGAGGAAGTGCAACATCTTGTGGACTGGTGTAAGGTGAACAACCTGGTCCTGAATGTCGACAAAATGAAGGAGATCATCGTAGACTTCAGAAGATCCAGACCCAGCCACACACCCCTCCACATCAATGACACAGCGGTGGAAATCGTGAGCACAACCAAGTACCTGGGGGTGCAGATCACAGATGACCTCAGTTGGTCACTCCACACTTCCTCCCTGGCAAAGAAGGCACAGCAGCACCTGCACTTCCTGCAACGGCTGAGAAGAGCCTCTCTCCCCTCACCCGTCCTAACCACCTTCTACAGAGGGACAATAGAGATCCTGCTGACCAGCTGCATCTCCGTCTGGTCCGGGAGCTGCAGGGCCTCAGACTGAAAGTCTCTGCGGAGGGTGGTGAGGACGGCGGAGAAGATCATCAGGGCCCCGCTCCCCACAATTCAGGACATAGCAGAGAGCCGCTGCATATCCAGAGCCCACCGGATCCTCTCTGACCCCACTCATCCCCAGCACAGACTGTTCACTCGCATGGCATCTGGCAGAAGGTTCCACAGCATCCACTGCAGAACGGCCGGATTCAGGAATAGTTACTTCTCCCTGGCCACCAGACTGCTGAATGCCGAATAACAACCCCCCCCACACACACACACATTCATCTACCTCATGGACAATATACTCTCAGTGCACTTATCCATAAAATGGACAGAAATCTACCTCCTGGTTGTGAAACAACCCCCACCCCCCAGCTGCTAAAAAATGCTTTATTTGCACTAATTACTCTGTTTTTGCACTATTCATTCTGTTTTACTCTGTTCCTTAGCTGTTTTTTTACTTATTTATTTAGTATGTGTGCTCCGGAAGCCAAGCAATGACGTCTCGTTGCCAAAAATCCCACTGTTGTGTGTATTCTTGTGCAATGACAATAAAGGAAGTCTAAGTCTAACAAGAGTTTGTGCAGTGTAATGACAGATTCAGGCTGTTTTTAAAAAATGTTTTAAACCTACAGCAGAAAATTATGACTGGACAACATTAATGGGGTCAACCATCGGTTCAACGGTCATTGGTTAACATCCAGTATCCTGGTTAAAATGCTTTGATGCTCTGCAACAGAGCCCACCTAATAATAAATAAAATAAATGAATACATTTTCTGTTTTCTCTTTTTTTTTAATTGTCACAGCCAAAATTGCAATTTGTATGCACCTCCTGCGTGCTTTGCTGAAACCCTGAAATAAGAGCCAATCTTAATTGAGCCATCAGGGATGCTAGGCGGGCCCACTGTAAAAAAAATCTAGAGTCACTTCCATGACTCCAGGGACACCAGGCAACTGTGAATAACAACCATCACTGACTGACACCACTTCCTTCCAGTGTGACAGCAATACAGACTTGCTGAATGACCTCAATAAATTCTTTGGACAATTTGTTGCTAGAATGAACACACCTACCATGAAAGCTCCTCTCCAGCTGTGTCTGAGTGAGAGAAGCCCATTTTATACAGTTTATATTGCGTTATATGCGTTCTGTGAAGCACCTTAAATTGAATCAACTGTAAGTTGGTGTTTTTAGTCATTTTAAATGTATTTTCACAGATCTGGGTCCAAAAATCTGAGTCAAAAGATTTAGTTAAGTCTTTTTCTCATTTTTGAGTTGGAAGGTGTATGGAGTGTGTCTTTGAGAGTAAACTATACATTTTTGAGTGAGTCTTTTTATTTCTTGGAGACAGTTTCACAGTATATTAAACAAATTCAGGTGGCTGTAGGTCCATTGGCTGTAAAGTAGTCTGAAGCGACGGAATTCTATTTGTAATTGTCTTCTTTACCTGTAGGTACTGAAGAAAATTTCCATTTCTTATTTCAAATGTTTGGAATAAGTTTATATATGTCCTAAATGTGTATTCATCCAGAAGGTGATGGAGGTGAGTGACTCCTCTCTCTGCCCATGTGCTGAAATAAAGATCTATTTCATTGTTTGCAAAATCAGGGTTGTGCCAGATTGGGGAGAGTAAACTGGGTTTTAATTGGGAGCCTGTGATTTCCAGTGCTTTCCACCAAGCAGACAAGGTGGAAGCGATCATAGGGTTCTTGAAGCAGGAATGATGTTTAAGGGCGGAAGTGATAAAGGGAAGGTCAGAGATTTTGATCTGGTTACAATCTAACTGTTCTAGTTCCAGCCAGGAGTTATATTCTTCATGTGGATGTATCCATTTAGTGAGATATTGTATTTGGTTGGATAAATAATAATATATGAAGATGGGAGCCTCCAGTTCCCCTTCTGATTTATTCTTCTGGAGGGTAGTCAAACTAATTTTAGCCTTTTTATTCTTTGAGTAGAATTTGCCAATAACGGAGTCTAACGATTGGAACCACTTTGATGTTGGTTTAAATGGAATTATAGAGAAGAGATAGTTGATTTTTGGTAATATTTTCATTTTGACTGTCCCTATACGTCCCAAAAGGGAGATGGGGAGGTTGTTCCAACGCCTCAGATCATCACAGATTTTGTCCAAAAGTGGAGTGAAGTTCAGGTGAACTAATTCTGAGAGTTTGGAGGAAATATTTATGCCCAGATATCAGATATTGCCAGTAGGAAAAGAATAATGCGAGTTTTGAACTCGGGATTCCACGAGTTTTCTGTTAAAGGTAATATAATTGATTTTGACCAGTTGATGGAATAGTCTGAAAGACGCGAGAAGGTTGTGATGAGGTTAATTACTTCCTTTACTGAAGTTTTAGGTTCTTGTAGATGAAGTAAAAATGTCATCTGCGTATAAGTTAATTTTATGTTCCAACTCTAGAGTGCAGATACCTTTGATATCTGTGTTCTGGCGTACAGCTGTTGCTAATGGTTCGATAAAGATCACAAACAGTAAGGGAGAGAGCGGACATCCTTGTCTCGTCCCCCTTTGCAGACTGAAGTTTTGTGAAGTGATTAGTGGTGACTGTAGCCTTGGGTGAGTTGTACAGAGTTGATACCCACTGGATAAATGATTCTCCGAAGCTAAATTTGTGGAGCACAGCAAAGAGAAAGGACCAATTAACTTTGTCAAAGGCTTTATCTGCATCCAGTGACATTACAACAGCTTTTTTGTTGTGGCATTGCGTCAAGGAGATTTAGAAGTCTTCTGATATTGTTGGTGGAGTGTTGGCCTTTTATAAATCCTGTTTGATCGCTGTGGATTATTGACGGGATGATTTCCTCCAGCCTAGAAGTGAGAGCTTTTGAGGTAATTTTGATGTCTTTGTTGATTAGTGACAGAGGTCAATAGCTAGAGGGAAGCATAGGATCTTTGTCTGGTTTCAATAATAATGTAATTGTAGCTGTATTCATGTGCGGACTGATATAACCGTTATTTTTTATCTCTGTCACTGTCCTGAAGAAAAGGGGTGCTAACATTGACCAAAACTGTTTAAGAAATTCAGCAGGGAAACCATCAGGGCCAGGTGCCTTGCCTGCTGGCATACTTTCTAATGCACATTGCAATTCCTTCATAGTCAATGGAGCATATAATATGTCTCTGTCATTTGACGTTAGTTTGGGCATGTTTAAATTGTTGAGAAAATTAGGAATATCGTCCACGTTTGGGTCAGCTGGTGCGGAGTATAAACTCTGGTAATAATTATATAAGGTCTGGTTGATTTCCTGAGGTTACTGAGTATATTTTCCTGAGGGGTGCTGAATTGCTGTTATGAAGGATTTTTCTTTATTGCACTGGAGTTGGTTCGCCAGAAATGTTTCTGATTTATTATTGTGTTCGAAATCATTATATCTTAGTTGTTGTAATAAAAACTCTGTTTTCTTGGATAGGATATTATCGAGGTTTAGTTTTGCATTTTGTAGTTCGGACAATAATTGATCACTTGGGTTTATTGCATAATTCTCTGTAAGTTGTTAAATTCTTTCTTCAATGTCTTTTTGTAGTTTGTAGATCTTTCTTTTTCTTGTATGAGGAGTACGAAATTATTTTACCTCTGATTACAGCCTTTCCATTTTCCCAAATCAAAGATGGAGATAGGTCATGAGAGTCATTATTTTTTAGAAAGTCTGCCCACTCATTCCTTATTACTTGACGAAATTCTGGGTCTTTTGAGGATGGCACTGCTCACCCTAAAATAATAGGGAGGGGCCTTGAAAAGGTGGACCAAAGACAGCCTGTCGACACCTTCCGGCTGGTTCACCGTGATCGGCGGACTTACCCACCAAAGAGTCGACACAGTTACCAAACAAAGAAACTATTTATTGGTGTATGGAATGTACGCACCCTTATGGCTCAAGACAATCCCTCCAGATGCAACAGCACACATCGGCAAAGAACTGGCAAGTTATAACATAGATATTGCAGCATTGAGTGAAACGAGACAGAAGAAGGTTCCCTGACAGAGTCGGGCAGAATGGATGACAGTCGTATTCCCAGACAGCTGATGTACAGACAGCTCAAACTGGGCTTCTGCCGGAGGGGTAGACCAAAGTTGAGGTACAAAGACATCCTAAAGAGCAATCTACAGTGGTGCAGTATCCAACCATCTGAGTTTGAAGCAGCTGCTGCTGATCGACCAGCATGGATGAATTTCATATCCAAAGCCACAACCGTGTTCGAGGAAGAGAAGAGGAAACATCTTGAAGCTGAAAGAGACAAATGGCATAAAGCTGCATCAGCCAAACCAGCTACAACAGACCACCAGTGCAGTAGATGTGGAAGAGTGTGTGTTTCAGCGTTTGGGCTAAGACGTCATCAGAGGATCCATCTTCCCTGAGAGTTTGCACATATGTTGTCATCGAAATCGATGGACTATCAAGGGAGTTCTTTTTTTTAAAAATAATTTTAGTCTTAAATTGTGAACTTGAAATATTAAAATATGAATAAAATAAATATATTTTCTTTTTTGTTCCTCAAAGTCATCACCATACTCGTGGAAGCTCTGGTATACCTTCCAAAACACCATCCATTTGTCACAACTTTCAACCCCAGCAAGGACAACTATGGAGAAATGTAAGAAAAGAAAAATATCTGAAGACCTGGATCCAAACACATGGGGGACTGTGAGCAAACCTGGACCTGAACACGTGGGGAACTGTTCGCAAACCTGTACCTGAACGCACGGGGGATGGTTAGCGAACCTGGAACTGAATGCACAAGGGACTGTTAGCGAACCTGGATCCGAACGCACAACGCACTGGCTCAGAGTGTGGAAAACTGTGTGTCGGAGTGTCTTTGCCTTACATAAGACCAGTGTAAAGGTAAGAAAAAGCAATACAGTGCTCTCTACATTTCAGATCAGACAGTTCATCTTCAAAAGGGTCATTAAAGCAGTGAGTATAACTGAGGTGAACCCCCAAGCATGAAAGGGAAGTTGTTTTAAATATTTTTCCCTCTTAACACATATTTTTTTAATTTTAGATGTCTGTCTGGATTACGCAAAACGTTGTTATGGATTTTGATGAAACTTTCAGGAATGATAGATGAAAAAACACATAAGTGGTATCAGGATTCAGATAAGATAGAATCTCAGGTTTTTTTTCCATTCATATCATTTCACCTTCGGACATCAGATGGTCAACACCTATGGCTTGATCACATGTGAATGAAAAATCAAGCCTTGGCAGAGGTCTGCTGTCTCTGACTGCCTTGTTTTCACTCTCATCACTTGTCATCTGAAACCACTTTATCCTCATTAGGGTCATGGGGGTCACTAATCCAGTTACAGTGGGCAAAGGTGGGGTACACTCTGTATGAGACGCCAGTTCATCGCAGGGCTGAACATATATAGACAAACAATCACTCTCACATTCACACCATTAGACAATTTAATTAACTTATCAGTGCATGTCTTTGGATGGTGGGAGGAAACCTGGCGAAAACCCACGCGGAGAACATGCAAACTCCACACAGAAAGGTCTGGTGTGGGATTCGAACCAGGGTCCTTCTTGAGTGCTGTTAGCATGAGTGCTAACAGCTGGCATGAGTGCTAACAGCTGCACCACCGTGCCTCCCCTGCCTTGTTTTATTTTTTATTAATTTATATAACCCCTACTATTTATATATTTTAAGTTTAGTTCACTAAAGATTCAGATACCCCTAAAATATAGTGTGGTCACTATATAGTGGTTAGGTTGTTTTTTGTTGCTCAAAATGAATGTCATACTCGTACAGTAGAAGCTGTATGTATACCCAGCCACTGTATACACACCAATACACCATCCATTTATCACCATTTTAACCCCAGCAAGGCCAAGTAGGGAGAAATGTAAGAAAAGAAAAATACCTGAAGACCTGGTGACAGACCTGGACCGGAATGTACCAGGGACTGTTGGCAAACCTGGACCCAAATGCACAACGCTCAGTGTTGGAGATAAAAAGCAAAACACAGGGTCAAAGGTTAAATGGGCCTGGAGTGTCTTTGCTTTACATTGGAGGAATGTACAGGTAACAAAAAGAAAAAGATACAATGTCCTCATTTTAGTTAAGGCAGCCCATCTTCAAAAGGGTCATCAAAGCACTAATAACTATGACTGAGGTGAACCACCAAGCATGAAAGGGAAGTTGTTTTATTACCTCCACCATGGAGGTTATGTTTTTGCCTGTGTTTATCTGTTTGTCTGTCTCTGTTCAGGATAACTCAAAAACTTATGGACGGATTTTGATGAAATTTTCAGGGTATGTTGGAAATGTGAACGGGAAGAAGTGATTTCATTTTGGGGGTGATCGGGGTGTGGTGGGGTCTACCTTGGCGGAGGTCTGCATTCTCAGAGTGCTTTTCTAGTTTAAATTTTTTTCATTTTAGATGTCAAAAACTATTTGCAGCTCCCAGTGTTTTATTTTCCATGAAAATGCTTTGTAATGAGAACCAAAGTGCAGCATGTGTTCTATTGAAGAGTGTTTATGGAAGTAGGGAGACAGGAAATGGGAGTAATACTCAAAAGACAACAGGCCAAGTTCATAGTCAAGGACACAACAGCAGGTCATTTTACTAGGGCAGGAGAGCAAAGAGAATCAGGTCATCTGGTTTGATACAGGAGTCAGCTGTGAGCAGCTGATAAGTGGATTTTGACACATTTTGACACACTCTCCAGAGTACCTGGAGAAAACCCACACAGACACGTGGAGAGCATGCAAACTCTACACAAAAAGGTCTGGTGTTGAATTTAAACCAGGGTGCTTCTTGCTGTGAGGCACAAGTGCTAACCACTGCACCACTGTGCCACCCATTTTATTATTAGGACTATTGAGTCTGCTGTGATCACAAGGGGAGTCTGCTCTTTGAGCTCAAATTTGACCCGCTGAACATGCACGAATTGTCACCAAATTTCACAAACACTTCAGAAGTGTGAAAAATTGCGAGTGTATATATAGGTTTCGTATAAGTCTGTAAAAGACATGTGTACAGCGCTCCCTAGAAAAGTGACAATAGTTTGTATTGGGCCAGATCACACCCTTGTGAAGTTAGAGCTATGAAAATTGGTACACATGTTCACCATATGGTGACAAACAAAAAACCTTGTGATGGCCATGCCCATAAACCAACAGGGATTCCCCCAGCTAGGGTTGAAATTTCAAAATGTTGAGTCATGGATTTTCGCTGTCATTGGAATTTAACTAACTCCTCCTTGGGCGTTGGGCCCAGTGAGCTCAAAATTGGTGTGGGACATCAAAAGTTATCTCCCAGATCTACATCCATTTAGTTAAAGACATTCTGATTTTGTACTATTGCGCTGCCAGGAAATTTACTTTTATTAAAAATGGCTATAATTTGGAAATATGAACACCAATTTGGCTGAAATTTGACTCAGATGTCTATCTCTGGGGATACACCTGCTTGTCATACGAAATTGTTATTTCGCACTATACAGATTCGCCAAATACACTGTTAGTAAAACGGCAGTAGATCAGACATACGAACACATTTTAAACACACATCAAAAGTTATCTCCCAGGTCTACATCCATTTAGTTAAAGACATTCTGATTTTGTACTATTGCGCCCCCAGGAAATGTAGCTCCCAGTGTTTTATTTTCCATGAAAATGCTTTGTAATGAGAACCAAAGTGCAGCATGTGTTCTATTGAAGAGTGTTTATGGAAGTAGGGAGACAGGAAATGGGAGTAATACTCAAAAGACAACAGGCCAAGTTCACAGTCAAGGACACAACAGCAGGTCATTTTACTAGGGCAGGAGAGCAGGGAGAATCAGGTCATCTGGTTTGATACAGGAGTTAGCTGTGAGCAGCTGATAAGTGGATTTTGACACTGACTGCTTTAAGACCTGGGGCCAGATTCACAAAGTTTTATTAAGAAAAAAAAAAATTCTTAACTGGTACTATTCTCTTAACTTTTGTCTTAGGATAAAACATAAGATTCCATATTCCCCAATAAAATTTGAGTTTATTCTTAACTTTCTTCTTATCTTAATGTTAGGAACATTTCATATTTTTGACAGTTTAATTCTTAAGATTCTTCTCAGTATTTTAACTTTAAGACAACCCTTCACCATATCGTACCACAGCCACATAGAAAAGGTAAGCCTCCAATACTATTTATTTAAACAATTGTAATAGAACTTTTGTTTTGGTAATTTAAGTGTGCTATCAATGTTTATATTATGTTTATATTATGCAGACTACATACACAAACTGACAGTTCCTTACAATGGGCCTTAACACCATGTTTAGCTGGTAGGTTGAATTGATGATATTCCAGCACAGAACATTCTTCTAAGAAGTTCTTATGTATTAAAAATAAGAAGTTCATAAGAAATGGCCCTGTTCTTAGAAAAACAGGAATTTCATTGTAGATAAATCTTAGGAACATCTTATTTCTTTCCTTAAGAATCTTCATAAGAATTATCTCAAGAAAAGTTTCGTGAATCCAGCCCCTGAGGGTTAAATAGAACACACTGAGTAGCAGAGGCAGGTGAGGCAGATGATTAGGTGAGTGGGAGAAGGTGTGTTGATTGTATGGCAGGGAGGTGAAAGGTTACCAGGCAGGAGGTCAAAGAACTGGCTGATGACATCAAATGGCTCTTTCAGTATCAAAGGTTGCCGACCCCTGCCCTAGGCCATGTTAAATTCATTTTCAACTTAACAATGAAATATAGGAGTAAGCATAGCTTTATTTCAGCTATTTTAAGTTGGCTAAACAGGAAATGGTTTTGGTGCTGTAAACATAGGCTTAATCTTGGTTGAACATTTTTTGTAATAGGCTGATATTTAATTTCCTCTTCCCCAGAGGACAAAAGAGAATAATTTTCTAAGAAGCAGAAAGTAAGTCAAAATTTCCCCACAAGACAGTTTTTTTTCCTCCAATGAAAAAGTGGAGTTAGTTAGCTAGTTAATATTAGATCTGTCAGCTACGTTCATGTTAGCTATCATTTCATCCAAATTCAATGCTGACATAAAACCTAATTTGATATTTGATTATTACTTTTTATTACTAATTATGTTTTACTTACAAGAAAACCTAAGATTTGTGGTCATATGGTGTTAGTAAATCTAACTTTATTGGATGGAAATTTAAAAAATATGTTTTTTAAATTAAAGACAGGAAACAGAGACACAATGGCTCTGGTTAGTCTAAGGTTTCACAAATACAATGATTCTTCAAAGGTTTCACAAAA
Organism: Siphamia tubifer; assembly: GCA_020466265.1. NCBI lineage: Eukaryota > Metazoa > Chordata > Actinopteri > Kurtiformes > Apogonidae > Siphamia > Siphamia tubifer. The sequence continues at coordinate 17,838,522 of CM035784.1, forward strand.
GACAGTCCTTAGTTTAAGGTTTCACAAAAGACAATGCTCATTTAAGGCCCAATCCCCAAGGAAACAAATTTGCGTGAAGCCGACATACTTTCATAATGGACTTTGATCTAAATGGGACCGGTGTCACAGGTACCCCAAAACGATATCTTTGGAAAACAGGTCCCAGAATGGGAAGATCTGGCGATGGTGCCCATCTTGACAAATCTAGGTGAATAAAACGTGTGTTCACACCCGTGTCATGACCACATGACCGGAATAAACAGCAGCCTTGCACCCGTGACATTCATTCTCCTCACAGGACAGGCCTTTTTTTGCATAGTCATTGCTGCTGCCATCTTGCTCTTCGTGTTATTGTTGTTTGTATCCGGCATATGTGTCACGCCGGTAGAAAAAGGGATGTGGGCACATACGCACTACTTCTTCTATTGTTCTCTTGCATCCGGTGGGACTGGCTTACAGCGTGCATAGGGGTGTGGCATGTGAATTTTTTTCAGCAAGCGTCTCATACCCATCCTGACGCAGAATTTTTACTGAAACATTTTGCATAATATTTTTATATCAGAGAATTGACTGTATAATAGTAATCTAAATTTATTGGATGGAGAATTTATTGTTAGTTACAGTACATCTAAACATGATATTGTATTAAATTTAAAACTTAATATAAAAACAATACTCAAAATATAAAGGATAATTTACCCATAAAGTCATTGTTGGTGATAAATTGTGTCACACTAATTTCATTATCTCAGGCAGTGGGTTTAAAAACAGGCTGAAAAAGTAACGAGTCTATTCTGAGAATGTGAGGAGATGAAGATATTTGTGAACAAATAAGAGAGTAAAACTCATAAGCTGCTATAAAAATAAATACTCCAATAAAGGACAGTATAGTACTTAGTTAATTCCCACCTCTGGTTCAGGCTTTATTTTGTGACATTTCCAAAAACCATTTACACTTTACAGGAGAAAAAATCCCTAGAAATCACTCTCAATTTTCCAGAAGGCACTAATATAGTGGCTGAACTTTATGCGTAAACGTGTGTTTGTCCAAGGTTTATGGAGTCAACCTTGACGTGCGGGCTGGTGAACTTGCACTTCTTTGGCCAGAGCAGATGTTTTGTTTGGGACTTCTCTTTGGGCTGGGGAGGGCACACGTCTGGCCAAGTTGGGCAGTGAAAAGAGCGTCTTCATTAACATGCATGGCCAGATGCTTCCCCTGAAACGGGCCTTTGTGATGCCTTTCAGATGCTGAAACGAGGAGCACAGAAGCACATTTCCATCAAAGCCAGAACACAGATAGATGGTAGAGTATAGAATCGATGATGCACAGGGATGCTGTTGGCACAGGAACACCTGTTGGCTTATTTCCTTCAGCCTCATTAGATCACAAGTACTTGTTTTATTTCTATCTTTAAACTGGACCAGACTTTGTGTTGCTCTAAATGGCTCCGTACAATAAAAATGATGACTCAATTCTTAGTTCCTTTGCTAGAAACCTTGGATTACTTATATAACTTTAGAAAATCTACTGTAAAATATGATACTAATGCTATTCCTTAAAGATTTTACTTTACTTTTGACATTTGTGAAAATTTGTACTTATCTGTGATACTGTAGTGTTCAAAGTAGCCTTTTTGTCTTTTGAAACCCAAATGTTTTAAGCATGTGTTCACCGTTTGTCAGGATCGGGGTGATTAATGACCTCGTCGTTTTTCCCCATAATCCCATACTCTCAGATCACTTTTTAATGACCTTCCAGGTTTTGTTTGAGGATATTTCTACCTCAGTGATTAAAACGCAAATGAAAAGGATACTATGTGACCGTGCTGTCTCAAAGTACAAAGAGTTAATTCAGTCACTAATTGTGCCTGTGTCATGTGATTATGTAAAGGACACATTTAGTCCCAGTATAAGTGATGAGTTAGTCGATAGTACCATGCTCACACTACAAACTACGTTAGATATAGTTGCCCCCCTCAAGTTAAAAACTACTAAGGTTAGATTAACCTCCCCATGGTACAACGCTGACACTCGCTCCATTAAACAAGCAACACGTAAATTAGAGAGGCAATGGAGGCGATCCAACTTAGAAGATTCTCTCAATGCCTGGAAAAATAGCTTAATAAAGTATAAGCAAGCTTTGCGTACAGCCAAAACTAGATATTACTCATCCATAATAGAAGAAAACAAGAATAACCCTAGATTCCTGTTCAGTACTGTAGCCAGACTGACAAACAGCCACACCTCCGTGGAACCAGTTATTCTATCCACGCTCCATTCTGATGATTTCCTGCAGTTCTTTAACAATAAAATATCAACTATTAGAGACAAAATAGACACATTTCTCCCAAACATTAGGTCAGAAAAAGTAGTGCTTTCAAACCTAGGCCCTTTAATAAATCCCTCTGTAACACTAAATAATTTCACTACTGTAGACCAAACTGATGTCATATCTATTATCATGTCTTCCAAATCAGCCACCTGCCTCTTAGATCCAATCCCAACAAAACTCTTTAAAGAGATTCTGCCCCTAATTATTAGCACTGTCCTAAATATAATTAACACTTCATTAACTACTGGATGGCTGGGTGCGTGGAGGTGCAGTCGTTGGTGTAAAGGGAGAAGAGCAGAGGGGAGAGGACACACCCCTGGGGGGCGCCAGTGCTGATGCTCCGTGTGGCTGAGGTGACGTCTCCCAGCCTCACCTGCTGACTTCTATCTGTCAAGAAGCTGGTGATCCACTGGCAGATGGGCAGAGACACGTTGAGGTGGGAGAGTGTGGAGGAGAGGATTTCGGGGATGATGGTGTTGAACGCCGAGCTGAAATCCACAAACAGGATCCTCGCATAGCAGCCTGGGCTGTCAAGGTGCTGCAGGATGTAGTGCAGTCCCAGGTTGACAGCATCGTCCACCGACCTGTTTGCCCGGTAGGCAAACTGCAGCGGGTCCAGCAGGGGTCCTGTTACGGACTTCAGGTGGCTCAACACGAGTCTTTCAAAGGACTTCATGACCACAGATGTGAGTGCCACCGGTCTGTAGTCATTCAGTCCTGTAATGCGGGATTTCTTGGGGACTGGGATGATGGTGGAGTGCTTGAAAACGGAGGGGACTTCACACAGCTCCAGTGAGCGGTTGAAAATCTTTGTGAAGACTGGGGCCAGTTGGTCAGCGCAGGTTTTGAGACAGGAGGGTGACACTCTGTCTGGGCCTGGTGCTTTCCTGATATTCTGTTTCTTGAAGGTCTGGCTCACCTCCTCTTCACGTACTCTGAGTGGGACCGGGGGGGGAGGTGGCAGTGCGGCTGTAGGTGTGATGGGGGCTGTCGTACTGCTGGTTTGGATGAGTGGTGGCTGGGTGAGGGGTGCAAAGTTGTCCCTCTCAAATCTACAGTAAAAGGTGTTGAGGTCGTTAGCCAGGTCTTTGTTTGCCTCGACGCGGGGGGAGGGTCTTTTATTGTTGGTAATTTCCCGCAGGCCCCTCCACACTAAGGCAGGGTCGTTGGCTGAAAACTTGTTCTTCAGCTTCTCAGAATAGCTCCTCTTAGCTACTCTGACTTCCCTGTTTAATGTGTTCCTGGCCTGCTGGTACAGGGCCCTGTCTCCACTCCTGTAGGCCTCCTCCTTGGCCTGGCGGAGCTGGCGCAGTCTGGCAGTGAACCATGGCTTATTGTTGTTGAAAGTCCGGAATGTTTTGGTCGGTACACACATGTCCTCACAGAACCTGATATAGGACGTTACAGTATCTGTCAGGTCGTCCAGATTGTCATTAGGAGCTTCAAAGACACTCCAGTCTGTGCAGTCAAAGCAGGCCTGTAGTTCCTGCTTTGCCTCGTTGGTCCACTTACTCACAGTCTTCACCACAGGCTTGGCAGTCTTTAGCTTCTGCCTGTAAGTGGGGATGAGGTGGACCAAGCAGTGGTCAGAGTGTCCCAGAGCTGCTCGGGGAACGGAGTGATACGCTCCTGTGATGACTGTGTAGCAGTGGTCCAGTGTGTTTCTGCATCTGGTGGGGCAGGTGATGTGCTGTTTGTATTTGGGGAGTTCCTGATTTAATCTCGCCCTGTTACAGTCTCCCATGACAATAAAGAGCGAGTCCGGGTATTTAACTTCACAGTTGTTTAATTGTTCGGCGAGAGTCTGCAGCGCTTCACTCGCGTTGGCTTGGGGGGGGGTGTAAATGTCATACTGAGGACTGTATGGTGTCATACTGAGGACTGTTAGGTTATATTGCTGTCTTCATTGAGAAGTATTATCTGCTGTGTTTGAGTATTTATTATTATTTGCCATGTTTGGTTATTTTGTTATTTACATATATGTCAACATTTGTTTTGCATGTTTGTGTTTAGTTGCTTTCTTTAGTTATTTGAGTGCATTATTGGTTTAGTTTGATTGTATATCTGCTGGCATGGTTTTTTTAAGTTAATGACACAGCTGAAGTAAATGGAGGCAGTAATTACTAACATGGACTGACAGCTGCTGCAGCCAATTAACTGCTGCAGGCTGGCCACACAGGCCAATGGTGACTTAGGGGAGGGTTCCTGCCAGGACTATATAGATGAGCAGCAGGTTGCACTCATCTCCTGTCGACTGAGCCACCCACCATGCAAGCTGTGGAGGATCCCCATGCAGACCAGAAGACAGCAGCAGCAGTAGTGTATTGAAGGCCTTGGGTTCGAGTGGCAGAAGTTGGAGCTTCTGCATACAACCGGTTGGTGAACGTTACCTGGAGGTATGGCTGTTGCAGGGGAGCCCTTGGCTAGGGAGCTGGAGAAGAGGGATTTCTGGTGGTGTGGATCCACCGACTGGATAGGGGGCACTAGCACCTTTTGGGAGGCAACAGTGAGCCTCTGGGACTAGTCCTTTTAAGACTGTTTTAACTTACCCTTTTAAAGACCTTTCCCCCATTTTTAAAGGACATGCTACCCACCCCTTTTATCCTGTATATATTTATCCTTGCACCATAAAATGTATTGCAACTGCCTGCATGTTGTGGTTTATTGAGTACTGCTCACCCTCGTATCCAGAACTCAAGCATACTATTGGTGGTTTGCTCATAGATTAGTCGTAACACCTTTATTACCCCCACCACCTTTATGACATAAACACCAGCCATGATGAAAGAGGAGAACTCCCGCGGCGAATAAAACGGCTTACAGTTTATGAAAATAGACTCCAGATTCGGGCTGCAGTGTGTAGACAGGACTGTGACAGATGTGCACCAAGCGTCATTAATGTAAAAGCATATTCCACCTCCCTTTGTTTTTCCCGAGAGCTCCTTGACGCGGTCCGCGCGGTGAAGAGAGAAACCCTGCAGATATAATCCGGCGTCGGGAACGGCTTCGCTGAGCCAGGTCTCGGTGAAGCAGAGGGCAGAGGAACGTGCAAAGTCCTTATTAGAACCGTTGAGAAGGAGTAGCTCGTCCATTTTGTTGGGCAGGGAGCGGAGGTTCGCTAGGTGGATGGCTGGAAGAGGTGCGCGGAATCCGCGCCGGCGGAGTTTAACGAGCGCGCCGGCTCGCTTGCCTCTCCTGCGTCTCCTCCATGTCCCGTACAGAGCTGCCGCTCCTCCAACCAAAAGTTCGAGAAAACTCTCTGGGTTCGTGCAGACCGTCGGAAAGGTGCCTGAAGAGGACTCCCTGATGTTTAGCAGGGCGTCTCGGCTGAAAGTGACCGGGTTAGAGTGCCCGATCATAAAGAAAACACGCAAATTCTAAGAGAGCTCTGTGCCGAGGCTGCCATCCGCGGCCTCGGATTGCACTACCTCGTGTACACCACCCTTTTTGTAAAATATTATTTATTATCTTTATTTTTATTTTTCTTCTCTTGTACATACTATTTTATATTTTATATTACTATTACTATTCTGAGAGTGACACCACCTGCCGGAATAGAATTCCATGTATGTGCAAATGTATCTGGCGAATAAAAAACGATTCTGATTCTGATTCTGGATATGTGCCGCAGTCATTTAAATATGCTGTTATTAAACCAATTCTGAAAAAGCCTACCCTAGATCCTGACATTTTAGCCAATTATAGGCCGATATCCAATTTGCCCTTCCTGTCAAAGGTTTTAGAACGAGTAATAGTTAAACAGCTGTGCCAATTCCTGCAGGATAATAGTTTATTTGAACAGTTTCAGTCTGGCTTTCGTGCCCATCATAGCACTGAAACGGCGTTAGTTAAAGTTACTAATGACTTATTATTAGCCGCTGACATCGGATTAATATCGGTCCTGGTGTTATTAGACCTTAGCGCAGCCTTTGACACCATTGACCACAGTATCTTAGTGCACAGATTAGAATGTGATATAGGTATTAGAGGAGCAGCCCTCTGCTGGTTAAAATCATATTTATCTAATCGCTACCAATTTGTTCACATCAACCAACAATCATCGCAGTCCTCCAGAGTTAATTATGGCGTTCCTCAAGGGTCAGTCCTTGGGCCTATTTTGTTTACACTATATATGCTCCCTTTATAGGTAACATCATTAGAAATCATGGCATTAATTTTCATTGACACACAGCTATATTTATCGATTAAACCTGATCAGACCAGGCAAATAGATAAACTAAATACTTGTGTCCAAGACATAAAGACTTGGATGAGTGCCAATTATCTTTTATTGAACCCTGAAAAAACTGAAGTCGTTATAATTGGTCCTAAAAATGCGAGAGACTCCCTACCTGACCAGACAGTTACTCTGGACAACTTAAGTGTAACACCCAGTGCCACAGTTAAAAATTTAGGAGTTTTATTTGATCCAGATCTTTCATTCAAAATGCATATTAACCAAACTTGCAGAACAGCCTTCTTTCACCTGCGCAACATAGCCAAAATTAGGAATATTCTGTCTAAAACGACTGCAGAAAAATTAATTCATGCATTTGTTACATCACGATTAGATTATTGTAACTCCTTACTTGTAGCGTGTCCTAAATATTCCCTAAAAAGCTTGCAACTGGTTCAAAATGCAGCAGCAAGATTATTAACAGGATCAAATAGAAGAGAACACATCACCCCTGTGCTCCAAACCCTTCACTGGCTACCAGTTGAGTCTAGAATTAAATTTAAAATCCTCCTCCTTACATATAAAACCATTAATGGTATGGGCCCCTCTTATCTTAAAGATGATCTGGTTCCGTACCAACCCAATACAACCCTTCGTTCTCAGAATGCAGGTTTATTGAAAGTTCCTAGGGTTTCTAAAAGTACAGTAGGAGCTAGAGCCTTTAGTTATCAGGCCTCTGTCTTATGGAATCGGCTTCCCTTTAATATTAAAGACGCCGACACAGTCTCTACATTTAAAATTAGGCTTAAAACATTCCTGTTTGAGAAAGCCTATGGTCAGGTTAGTTAAAAAATTATGTGATGTATGAGTCACAGTTCAGTTTAGACTGCCCTAGGAGTTAGAATGCTGGGGGAAGTACAGTACACTGAGTTCGTTCTTTCTTCTCTTCCTCTCCCTCACACCTGTTTCTGTAACTTTTACAACCTATCTTTCATACCAAGTCTGTTCATGACTAGTCACCTGGTGTCCCCTTTCCCCCCTCCCCCCCTGGGGGGAGTGGTGGCTCTCCTGACAGTGTCTGCACGGGAGCCATGGGCGACAGGATCTGCAGTATCTCGCCTGTGCAGACCTGTGACCCCAGACCACCGCCCCTGCCTGTCTGGACCATCCCCCCTTCCTGCATTTATACATGGACGTTCATCTATAGCCTGTCCGTCCATGGGAGTGGATCTCTCCTTCAATGTGGTTCTCCTCAAGATTTCTTCTTTTTCCCACTTGGTTTGGAAGTTTTTTCTTGCCGAGAAGGAGGGTCGAAGGACAGGGGATGCCTGGGACTTTTCATGTATTTCTGTAGCTGATTGTGTTTTTGTAAAGCCCTCTGAGACGACTTTGTTGTGATTTAGGGCTTTATAAATAAAATTGAATTGAATTGAACAATAGATAGATGCATATTTTTAACACTAGGCATTAAGGAGTTAACTCTTCTGGGGATCAGAATTTTAGTCCCCACTGTCTCAGATGTCCCCATGACTGTGTAAACATGTCAATATCCGCAGAAAGATAGGAATACAAGCACACACGCACCCACACACACAAACGCCATAACTCGAGAGACGTTAAGTACAATAACTATGTCAGGATTAATCAATAATTATGTCAGGATGTCAGGATTGTGATCTGAGGTCCCCTCATGCAGCTCTGGAAAAAAAATCTTCAATGATCAGCATATTACAAAAGTGTCTAAATAAGCAGAATTAAAAATAAATAAATCACAAGTCAGGGTGTTTACCTTTGAGGATTACTGCTTTTTCACTCATATTACTCACTTCCAGCTGCAATGGGCGAAGGCGGGGTACATCCTGTATGAGACGCCAATTCGTCACAGGGCTGAATTTATATAGATAAACAATCACTCTCGCATTTACACCTATGGGCAATTTAGATTAACAAATTAACCTATCAGTGCATGTCTTTGGATGGTGGGAGGAAACCAGACTACCTGGAGAAAACCCACACAGACACGTGGAGAGCATGCAAACTCTACACAAAAAGATCTGGTGTTGGATTTAAACCAGGGTGCTTCTTGCTGTGAGGCACAAGTGCTAACCACTGCACCACTGTGCCACCCATTTTATTATTAGGACTATTGAGTCTGCTGTGATCACAAGGGGAGTCTGCTCTTTGAGCTCAAATTTGACCCGCTGAACATGCACAAATTGTCACCAAATTTCACAAACACTTCAGAAGTGTGAAAAATTGAGAGTGTATATATAGGTTTCGTATAAGTCTGTAAAAGACATGTGTACAGCGCTCCCTAGAAAAGTGACAATAGTTTGTATTGGGCCAGATCACACCCTTGTGAAGTTAGAGCTATGAAAATTGGTACACATGTTCACCATATGGTGACAAACAAAAAACCTTGCGATGGCCATGCCCATAAACCAACAGGAATTCCCCCAGCTAGGGTTGAAATTTCAAAATGTTGAGTCATGGATTTTCGCTGTCATTGGAATTTAACTAACTCCTCCTTGGGCGTTGGGCCCAGTGAGCTCAAAATTGGTGTGGGACATCAAAAGTTATCTCCCAGATCTACATCCATTTAGTTAAAGACATTCTGATTTTGGACTATTGCGCCCCCAGGAAATGTACTTTTATTAAAAATGGCTATAATTTGGACATATGAACACCAATTTGGCTGAAATTTGACTCAGATGTCTATCTCTGGGGATACACCTGCTTGTCATACGAAATTGTTATTTTGGACTATACAGATTTGCCAAATTCACTGTTAGTAAAACGGCAGTAGATCAGACATGAACACGGATTTGGCTCAAATTTGACTCAGACATCTATTTCTCGGCCCTACACTAGAAAATAGAAATTGAATAGAAATTGTGATTTTGCTGCCTACAATTTTGCCTTTACTAAAATGGCTGTAGTTCAGACATATGAACACGGATTTGGCTCAAATTTGACTCAGTTGTTAGTCTCATAGTTCTACACTCATTCAGCATGCAACTTTTCAAATAAGTCACTCTATAGCGCCCCCTACATATTTATACTACACTGTGTGTTTCTGTCAGAATATCTCATCAAGGCCACGCTACAACGTCGTCTTGCCATCGGCGATTGCGAGGGACAATGAAGGCCTTCATGACTGTTGGCATTTATAATAACAACAAGAATACATTAAAAAATAAAATGCATTTACTCACCAACATAATTCTCCACAGTATCTGCTTATTTGAACATAAAGTCAAGCCTCCTTTTTTTCTCTAGAACACTTCAGTGGCTGTTGTACAGTTTATCCGCGTGTTTCAGGTCCATCACTGAGTTTCTTTTCTATGGACATGGAGGCTTATGCTAAAAACTGTTTCTGTCCTGTCATGTTTCTGGCATAAATTTGAATTCACTTTAATGCTGAAAATGACTGCCCGACAGAACAGCCAAAACAGTAACAGCCAAACAGACCAGTGTGTAAAGTTGTCCCAAACTCTCACTCAGATTTTTGCTCTGAAGAAAATTCTGCTTCATCCTTTATGAGTTAAAATACAGCTGGCTCTTGAATTTCCATGTTTAGTTCATTTAGCTATTCTACAGACTGCCGCTTGTCAGGTCCTAGCAAGTGCTAATCCAATCACTGAACACGTACATGTCACGTTCAGCGTAAGACCTTCTAGCTTGCCTTGGGATGCAGAATCCAGATCTGATTGGCTATGATTGGCCTGACTGTTCTCGTTCACTTACAGTGCAGGGGGCCTGCCATGTCTGCTCTGAAGGTCTAAACCAAATGTAACACAAACTAGCTGAAATATAATAAATATAAATATAATAACTTTTGTGTCACCTAAATAACTAACATGTTTGTGAGGGGTGGGGCTTTATTGTCCCTGGCTACATGGGAGTAAGGCAGACAGTTGAATTTCTCTAACTGTATATAAATGTACTGAATGTTGTTCTGTGTGTTTTCGTCACACCTGCCCACAGCGACTACAGATGGAAATTATCATCCCTGCTATCTGGCATTTTTAAAACTTTAATTACTGTAAATGTTCATTAACTCATGGTCCCCAATGAGAAAACAGGAAAACATCGTGTGTGTGGTTGTATTCCTTTCTTTAAGGGGACATTATACAGTCCCACCATGGGGACCTCTTGTCACCATGGAGACCAAAATTCAGGTCCCCATGATGGTTAAATATAAATAAAGGTCCCCACTAGTAGGGCTGTCAACATGAATGTATTAATGTAGATTAACTTATTATGATTATCCGATTATTTTTTTTTAACACAAATGCAATAGTTGTTTAATTTCAGCTTCTTTTGTTGTTTTAAATATTTATTTAATCTTTGCATATATTTGAGATATTTTTTCTTTTTTTGTGTGTGTGTGTGTGTGTGTATTTTAGAAGAGTTTTTTGCATGTTCCCCCTTGAGACAGAATAGTGGAACTACATCAAGTTTTTAAATCATGATTGATTAAAATTAATCCAAAGCAACCTTGTGATTAATCTGATAAAAAAAAATTCTGAAGAAAATACAATTGGTCAGAGTTCGATTTTTCCACCGTATTCTATGTATTTTTTCACTGCAGACACATCAGGTACATGCTAAACCACAGACGCAAGGGTAAATGCTAAAACAGTGGATCTCATTCTGGAGCTTATTTTGGAGGTTTGTCAGGGTCAGGACTTGTGAGATGGTTTAGTGCAAAACTGCAGTGGAGTGAGAGGAGGTGGCCAGATGCCATTGGTCAGCAGTTTGATTGACAGGCTGGCTGACCTCAGCACTGCCCCTCCCCTCACATCCCATGTCTGCCTCAGTATAAAAGTTGCCATCCATCCACTGCCTCCACTCTCTGGATTCAACACTAAGAATTTCTGCCTGGACTCAGTCGGAGGTAAGACATTCTTATCTGAAAGCCTCTACAGATTAATAAACTCATTACAAAACCACAAAAACATGACATTTCAAGTTAACTATAACAACTACAACAATGTAAAAATGCCTTTAAAGCCTCAATTTATACATATACATATATATATATATATATATATATATATATATATATATATATATATATATATATATATATATATATATATATATACACACACACACACACTCACTCTTTTTTTACTTGGGCTATCAAAATTAAGTCATTATCAACTTGATGAACAAAATTGAACACTATGCATTTATGCATATTTTATCACAGTTTTGGGGTGTTTTTATCTGTATTTTAGATTTTTCATCACTATTTTATGTTAGGTTTCATGTGTGAATTTTACTGGATTTTGACATATTTTGTATATTTTTTAAATGTATTACTATTATTTAATTTTTTTGTGTTTTTTCATGTATTTTGTGGGAAATAAAAAAAATGAGAACAGTTGACCAACATCATTTAATATAGATATTCATAAAAGTTGCACTTTAGTACAAATTGAGTACAAGTGACAAAATGTACAAAACAAGCATCTCCATCCCCTCTCATTGATTCAAACAAACAGGTACCTACCAAATGTGGATCATATCTCTCCTAAATGCAGATGCCAAATTGATTGCTAAAGTTATGGTACAAAGATTAGAGAAACTCCTACTTAATCTGATTCATGATGATCAAAGCAGATTTGTAATAGGAAGACAGGCTTTTCATAATCTTAGAAGAGTCTTAGCAATTCTGGACTTTTCTGAAACCTAGCAATCGTAGAAGAGGTCATTTGACCTGCTTGCTTTTTATGAATACATTAATCAATCATTTTGTTATGGCAATGAGGCTGTTGGGTGGGGTGAGGAGGCCACACCTCACAGTGGTAACAGCCAAGATAAATTGGACAGACAGGTTCTTCACAAAAGCCAAGGCAGCTACCTGAAAACTCTATTAGAGTGTGTGGGGGAGGGAGGCACAACTAAGGTCAGCTCCTAACTCCTAAGAACACCATTTTACACAAGTTGTCTATAAACTAGTAACAGGCAGAGTATGATTGTGCACAACCTAAAAAATATATAGAAATAATATCATTTTCAGTAAATTTGCCTTGATGTAGTTTGGCCATGGGTACATTTTTCTAAAAAGCTTTAGTCAATAGATAATTATGTAAGCTGGAAATATTGGTATAAAAGACCCACATGCATAGTTTATAATTGTAAATGTGCATGGATTTGGATTTATTACTAACAGTTGTTTGTGGCTCAATTCGCTGAGTATTGCAAATGTGGCCATTACCTGAAACTGTATGTGGGGGAAAGGGGAGTTACAAGTTATGACTCTCTGACCAACCCGAAAGACGGCAGAAAGAAAAACTGAGCCTGAAATAGCGGTGAAAGATCACATCAATCAGAGAGAGTTCCTGGAGGAGGTGGTGGAATTCCCTGTGCTGCAGGCAGGGCTCTACAGTGTGCCCATTTCACTTGCATTTGCATGCAAATATTTCAGCATGCGAACGAGGAAAACAAAACAGTCGCACATGTGTGAGTGCTTCTTGCAGCACACAATAAGGCACACACACAGACCTGAGGAGCTAATGAAAGTCTACTAGAAATGAATTAAAACTGCGCAAACAGCTCCACATAGTCGAGACAAGCACGGCACATATTGAAAGATTAACCCTTTAACTCCTGATGCGTCAGCGCTGACATGTTCTGAGTGGATGGTTTAGTTTAAAAATTCAGACATATTCAAGTGTTTTTTAACTGTTATTTTACTGAGAATTTTGTTCATGGAACTGATGTACAGGTGTCGAAAAGCAAGTAATTAAGAAAAAAAAAAGCCCAAAATAAAACTACTGGAACCAAATTACAACACTAGTTATTTATTCCTTTTTTTTAAGTTTATTTTGGGTTTTGTGGGTTTTTGTTTTTTGCCCTGTTTTCCCACATTATTTCTTATTTTGTGAATATATATTAGTTTCTGTTGATGTTGCTTATTTTGTTTATTTTTCTGTTTTTTTTTATTTTATTATTTTTCTTTAATTGTGTTCTGTTAGTGTCTTACTTTGTTCATGTTACATATTATTTTGTTGGTTTATTATTCATTTTTGTTCATTTACTGATCACTTTGTCTGTTTTTTGTTCATTGTGTTGCTTATTTTATCTTATTTTATTTTTTACTGTGTCTCAGTCTCAGGAGGCAAAGGGTTAAACATTCTAAAATGTATGTAATAATAAGGCAGCCAATACAACGTTCTAAAATGTATCAAAGGACAAAGCATCCCATAATACAAAGTTATGTTATGATCTGCTCTCAATTAACACAAATGACAGCAGTCATTCAAGAATGTTGGTATCTGTGCGTAAGTACTGCACTGTAAATAAATAAACATTTAAAACTAAAACTGACTTGTGCCCCTATTTTTTTTGTGTGCTCCTAAATTTTTTAACTTAGGGGCACGTGTGCTCCTGGAAAAAAAAGTTAGTGTAGAGCCCTGGCTGCAGGTGCTTCTGCAGGACCAGGTGAACCCAAAAGCAACTGTGTCTGGGCCTCGTATGGACATCCAGAGCAGGTACAGGGCAGTAATCCAAATGATCTGAGCCATAGTTGACAGACTGAACTGGAGAGACAGATTTTGTTTATCTGTGGTTATCCAGTGTCCAGACTCGGGTGTTGCACATTCGGAGCGTACAACGTTTTGCGTTCAGAGTGGGTGCAAGTTTCCTAGCATCCATACTCAGGTGTTTAGGTGGCACGTTACAAGCATACACGCAGAATTTCACGTTTGTTGTGGCCGTAGCATTAGGCTGAAATATAAGTCATAAATCAAAATCCACACATCAATGAATCCAGCTCTTCTAATCAAACATCTAGTCCAGAAATGGTTCCATCAGCCTCATCACTACGTTCTCAGATACCCTCTCCCCATTGGGATGGCTGGGGTCCTTTCCAAGATGTGGGATGACATTGAAAATGTACATGGACTTCAAGTCGCAGGTCACCCAAAACTTGATCCCACACTTGTCAGGTTTGGTTGCAATGTACTGCAGGAAACAGCAGCGAGTCTTTGTCGGGAACAGCTGTTCATCAATGGTAATATGTTGACCAGGGTTGTAGCATGTGATGCAGTTAGTGACAAACCATCCCCACACATCAGAAATTGCAGAAAAGTTTTGGTTTTTTTGCCAATCATCAAAGCATGATATACATGCATGATATCTTGAAAGCGGTTTTGGGACATTGTTCCAATGATCCGTGGGTTTCCTATTTTTCCAATGTTTGGGATGAACGATATTCTGCCAATGACATCTCTGTTTGCACATCTCTTTTTTTTGCTAAAGACAGCCAATTGAGCCACAAACAAATGAAATCTGCATTAGTTTATCACAGATACAAATTTTGCACAGTTCGTAAAGTTAGTAAAAAAATATAAATAATAAAACCAAATCCATGCATATTTAAAATTATAAACTAAACGTTACTAGGCAAAAGTGTGTGTGTGTGTGTGTCTTTTATAGCAATAATATTTACAGCTAAGTTGTCCTTACACAATTATCTGATTTAGAAAAATGTACCAATAGCCAAACTACATAAAGGCAAATTTACTGATGCCATTATTTCTAGATATTAGGGTTAGGGTTAGGTGTACAACTACACTCTGCCTTTTACTAGTGTATAGGTAAGTTGTGTAAAAGTGTGTTTTGTTCTGAGGAGTTAGGAATTCAGAGCCCTAAACTGTGCCTCCCTTCCCCACACACTCTAGCCGGTTTCAGGTAATGGCTACATTTGCATAGATGCTAATAGAGTTCTCAGGCCTTTTGAGTTGTTAATTTTTGTCCAAAGTGTCAACCGACACTCTTGTAGTAATAAAGATGCAAACGGAAAATCGACCCCTCTGTAGTGATGCATGAAGATGGATGCCCGGATGTGGCCGTACTCTCTCTACATTCTGAGAAGGTCTTTGACAGGCTGGAATGGTCATATCTATTTGATATACTTCCTAGATTTGGCTTAGGAAAAAACATTATCAAATGGGTTAACCTCTTCCACCCTGAGCCTATTTTCAGAGAAAAATGCCTAAAAAAAACATACCCAAAGTAAATGAAGAATTGCTCCACAATCCTAAGGTTTATATGGATGTTCTTTGTATCTATGGACATCTACAGGCTTCACAGAATCTATTCTCATTGTCTAAAATAGTGTAGCTACTACTATGACTGAATAAACTGGAATAAACTAAAAGATAAATTAGAATTTTTTGGTCTCGCCTGAATTTATTATTTTTTTGACAAAAGAAAACACCCTGCTAACAATGATTCCATGAATATAGACACTATTGATCACCTTCAGTAACTCCTTTCCAACACAGGAACAAAAGTTGATAGAATTAGAGCAAAGGACAAAGCCTCCAGAAAGGTTTAAATCCAGATAACACCAGGCGGACAGTGCATTTGGAACAGTTTGGCACACTGTTGTGCCAAACTGTTCCAAATTCCAAATACTGTTCCAAATACAGTATTATTGTTATTATTATTACTGTTAGTTTGTAAAACAGATATCAGTAAGATACAACAACTTACTGGGTAGATGTTCATCCTGTTTTGAGTTCATATCCACAGTCAGATCTCAGTCAGATGTTGAACATTCAGCTGCTTCTCTGTGGTGTCTCTGTTGTTTACATGCTAGCACGCGGCTAACAGCTAACACTTCACAAAGCTTACCACAGTCAGTAACATTCAGGAAAATACACTGTTACTCACTAAAACTCTCTAAAATTACTTAAAACTAAGAGTAAAGTTGGGAAATATAACTATAACCGGCACACCGATGTGCAGTACTCTGCTCTAATCTGCTGCAGCGTGTCTGCCCCAGGCCGGTCCCGTACATGCGCCCGACATGCGCAACAATGCTAACCTTTCACCTTTTACGCATGCATTTCCTGTCCAGAAGGAAATGTAGTTCATGGAATGTGAGGTGTCAATGGATTCAGGAGAATCTCCTCTTTCAAACGCCTACAAACATGGCTGCCTTATCGCTCGCCAGAACAAGATATAGATGAATTAATTGCGCGTATCGGCGATTAAAAATAACTTATATTTCACCACACACACATTAAAGATCATTTTTAAAGGTGACTTTTATCACTAAAATACACTTTATATGTCCTTTTATGAACATTAGGGTCTTAACTTTGAGCAAAAGTTGAAACAAATTTCCATTGTCCAGATTTATTATATGTTAATAATTAATGAAAAAGTATACAATTTTCTCGGCCCACCCGTGGGCCGAGAAAATTGGGCTTGAGGGGTTCAGCTATCATAGAGGAAACCTACTGCATTAGTCTTGACAAACTATAATATTTGAACCATTCCAACTTACTAGAGGAACTCATCAAGGATGTCCACTGTCGCCCCTTTTGTTTGTATTGTCCATTGAACCATTATAAAAATTAGATCACACCCTCTGATAACAGGAGTAAGAATAGGAAGTGATGAATACAGAAACAGAATCAGCCTTTTTGCATCTTTTTAAAAGATCTGATACAATCACTTCCTGCCCTTCTTCATGTAATAATAAACTTTGGTAAAATTTCCAGCTATGAATGGTCGGCATTCATATAGCGCTTTTCCACCTTCATGGTGCTCAAAGCACTTTACAGTAGCTTCACATTCACACATCAGTAGGTTTCTAAGGTTCTGTCAGTCCTACTGGGGGCCTAAGTCAGGGTTTAGTGTCTTGCCCAAGGACACTTCGACATGTGGACAGCTAGAGCTGGGACACAAACCACCATGTTTGGGCGACCCACTCTACCAACTGAGCCACAGCCGCCCTAATATTATATTCCTAAATGACAAAGAGAGAAATAATCCAACAGTGGGGAAGGAATTTCATAACGCATATAAGGGCTTTAAGTACTTGGGGATACACATCACCCTCAAAATACATGACATAGTCCCAGAAAATTAGAACCCAATTCTATCTTCTACTATTAATGCTGTGAAGAGATGGTCAGATCTCCCCATATGACTTATTGGCCGCGTAAACATAGTTAAAATGAATATCCTACCAAAATTATTGTATCTTTTTCAATGCTGCCCACCTACTCTATTCTCTAAACTGAATGAATTACTAACTAATTGTATTTGGAACAACAGGCGCCCAAGACTTAGGATGTCACTACTGTACTTGCCATATGATAGAGGGGACCTACAAGTGTCAAAATTTTTATGGTACTATTGGGAAGCCCAGATCAGGGAATCATGCACTGTTTCTGAAATGAGACAAAAAACTCCCGGATTGAAATGGAAAGCCATACCACATCCCCTTTGCCATTGAAGTTATATTTATATTCTGATTCATTCAAAAACCTGTTAAAGAATACAAACAACCCCTTTGTTAAAAACTCCATTAAGGTCTGGTTTAAAGTGAAGACCCATTTAAACGATCAGGATTCACCCCAATGTGGGGGAACCACCAGTTTCCTGCAGGAAGAAACAACCAGGGTTCAAGTCTTGAGCAATGAAAAGTTATGGACCTGTATAATGAAAATAAGGTATTATATAGTTTTGAGGAATTACAAGATGCTTACAATATACCTAGAAATCACTTTTTCAAATATTAGCATATTAGGAGTTATATTTTGAAGCAAAACAAACAGCAGATACACAAACCACCACTGTCTAGCCTTGAAGAGGTCATACCAAAACATATGCATAGTCATGGTCAAATTTCTGTTATTTATAGCTTAATAATGGAAAACTCTTAATGTATCCTCATTTGGCAAAAGAATGAAGTGGTCAAGTGACATAAACTTTGAAATTTCTGAAGAGAAATGGAAATTGG
Organism: Siphamia tubifer; assembly: GCA_020466265.1. Classification (NCBI taxonomy): domain Eukaryota; kingdom Metazoa; phylum Chordata; class Actinopteri; order Kurtiformes; family Apogonidae; genus Siphamia; species Siphamia tubifer. The sequence continues at coordinate 17,856,807 of CM035784.1, forward strand.
TGTGTCATAGAGCAGAGACTCAAACTGTCAATACCAGATTCAGACTTATACAATATAAATGGATTATGCGTACATATATAACTCCTTCCCTTTTGCACCGATTAAGTAATAATAACCCTGACCTCTGTAATAAGTGTGGTCTAGAGGAGGGCACACTTCATCACTGCCTATGGAAATGCCCCAAAATAAAAGAATTCCGGGAAAAGGTAACAAAATTAATCTCTGACATCAGCTCTACCAGATTACCTGTCTGTCCCAAGTTGTTCATTCTTGGACTTGCCCCCAACAGATTTAATATAGTCTAGGGCAGATAAAAAGATAATATTCATATATGTGCTCATTACAAGCCAAGCACTGTATAGCCATCTCATGGAAAGCCATGGAGGCACCCTCTGTCAATGTCAGGTTCAAGAGCCTTTCCAACACCTTAGCCATGGAAAAGTTGACTTTTGCTAAAAAGGGGAAGCTACAAAGTTTCTACAAGGTATGGGTCCAATTCACAGACACAGGGGACACCAGGTGACTAGTCATGAACAGACTTGGTATGAAAGATAGGTTGTAAAAGTTACAGAAACAGGTGTGAGGGAGAGGAAGAGAAGAAAGAACGAACTCAGTGTACTGTACTTCCCCCAGCATTCTAACTCCTAGGGCAGTCTAAACTGAACTGTGACTCATACATCGCATAATTTTTTAACTAACGTGACCATAGGCTTTCTCAAACAGGAATGTTTTAAGCCTAATTTTAAATGTAGAGACTGTGTCGGCATCTTTAATATTAAAGGGAAGCTGATTCCATAAGACAGGGGCCTGATAACTAAAGGCTCTAGCTCCTACTGTACTTTTAGAAACCCTAGGAACTTTCAATAAACCTGCATTCTGACAACAAAGGGTTCTATTGGGTTGGTACGGAACCAGATCATCTTTAAGATAAGAGGGGCCCATACCATTAATGGCTTTATATGTAAGGAGGAGGATTTTAAATTCAATTCTAGACTCAACTGGTAGCCAATGAAGGGTTTGGAGCACAGGGGTGATGTGTTCTCTTCTATTTGATCCTGTTAATAATCTTGCTGCTGCATTTTGTACCAGTTGCAAGCTTTTTAGGGAATATTTAGGACACGCTACAAGTAAGGAGTTACAATAATCTAATCGTGATGTAACAAATGCATGAATTAATTTTTCTGCAGTCGTTTTAGACAGAATATTCCTAATTTTGGCTATGTTGAAAGAAGGCTGTTCTGCAAGTTTGGTTAATGTGCATTTTGAATGAAAGATCTGGATCAAATAAAACGCCTAAATTTTTAACTGTGGCACTGGGTGTTACACTTAAATTGTCCAGAGTAACTATGTGGTCAGGTAGGGAGTCTCTCGCATTTTTAGGACCAATTATAACGACTTCAGTTTTTTTCAGGGTTCAATAAAAGATAATTGGCACTCATCCAAGTCTTTATGTCTTGGACACATGTACTTAGTTTATCTATTTGCCTGGTCTGATCAGGTTTAATCGATAAATATAGCTGTGTGTCATCCGCATAACAATGAAAATTAATACCATGATTTCTAATGATGTTACCTAAAGGGAGCATATATAGTGTAAACAAAATAGGCCCAAGGACTGACCCTTGGGGCACGCCATAATTAACTCTGGAGGACTGCGATGATTGGTGATTGACATGAACAAATTGGTAGCGATCAGATAAATATGATTTAAACCAGCAGAGGGCTGCTCCTCTAATACCTATCTCAGATTCTAATCTGTGCACTAAGATACTGTGGTCAACAGTGTCAAAGGCTGCACTAAGGTCTAATAACACCAGGACCGATATTAATCCGATGTCAGCGGCTAATAATAAGTCATTAGTAACTTTAACTAACGTTGTTTCAGTGCTATGATGGGCACGAAAGCCAGACTGAAACTGTTCAAATAAACTATTATCCTGCAGGAATTGGCACAGCTGTTTAACTATTACTCGTTCTAAAACCTTTGACAGGAAGGGCAAATTGGATATAGGCCTATAATTGGCTAAAATGTCAGGATCTAGGGTAGGCTTTTTCAGAATTGGTTTAATAACAGCATATTTAAATGACTGCGGCACATATCCAGTAGTTAATGAAGTGTTAATTATATTTAGGACAGTGCTAATAATTAGGGGCAGAATCTCTTTAAAGAGTTTTGTTGTAATTGGATCTAAGAGGCAGGTGGCTGATTTGGAAGACATGATAATAGATATGAGATCAGTTTGGTCTACAGTGGTGAAATTATTTAGTGTTACAGAGGGATTTATTAAAGGGCCTAGGTTTGAAAGCGCTACTTTTTCTGATCTAATGTTTGGGAGAAATGTGTCTATTTTCTCTCTAATAGTTGATATTTTATTGTTAAAGAACTGCAGGAAATTATCAGAACGGAGCGTGGATGGAATAACTGGTTCCACGGAGGTGTGGCTGTTTGTCAGTCTGGCTACAGTACTGAACAGGAATCTAGGGTTATTCTTGTTTTCTTCTATTATGGATGAGTAATATCTAGTTTTGGCTGTACGCATAGCTTGCTTATACTTTATTAAGCTATTTTTCCAGGCATTGAGAGAATCTTCTAAGTTGGATCGCCTCCATTGCCTCTCTAATTTACATGCTGCTTGTTTAATGGAGCGAGTGTCAGCGTTGTACCATGGGGAGGTTAATCTAACCTTAGTAGTTTTTAACTTAAGGGGGGCAACTATATCTAACGTAGTTTTTAATGTACTATCGACTAACTCATCACTTATACTGGGACTAAATGTGTCCTTTACATAATCACATGACACAGGCACAATTAGTGACTGAATTAATTCTTTGTACTTTGAGACAGCATGGTCACATAGTATCCTTTTCGTTTGCGTTTTAATCACTGAGGTAGAAATATCCTCAAACAAAACCTGGAAGGTCATTAAAAAGTGATCTGAGAGTATGGGATTATGGGGAAAAACGACGAGGTCATTAATTTCAACACCAAGTGTTAAGATCAGATCAAGAGTATGTCTGTGAATGTGGGTTGGTTTATTAACATTTTGGATAAAGCCTAATCCGTCTAGTAGGTCACTAAATGCATTACTAAGAGAGTCAGCGTTGTTATCAACATGTATGTTAAAATCAGCAACTATTATAATCCTATCCGAGTTCAACACTACACTGGATAGAAAGTCAGAGACTTCTAATAAAAACTGTGAATAAGGGCCAGGAGGGCGGTAGACTATGACAAAAAGGACTGGTTTTTGGTTTCTGCAGTTGGGGAAAGTAATGGATGAAACTAGACTTTCAAAGGAGTGGTAAGTGGGATTAGTTTTATGATTAATTTTAGGGCTAAGACCTAAACTGGAGTGGGATATTACTGCAACTCCTCCACCACGGCCATAAAACATGTTGTTTTTTTCAAGTATGCTACTAAATATGTATACATAAAATCTTTGTTGTAAAAATTGGAAAAAAATATAATTAATAAAATTTTTTAAAAATTGTAGAAGATGACCATGTTTCCATGGTAACTACAAAGCCTCTGAACATCCAAATAGGTAATATCTGATGACCATGAAAAAATTAATTGATATAATTAGTGGATCACAAGTTATTCAACAATTTAGCTCAGTAGATGGTTTTGGTACCAGTTGATGTTTGGGTCTTTAAGGGTAAATACATTATCCAGAAACTTTATATTAGAATGATGATTATTTTTATCTCACAATTTTGACTTTAAAGAAAGTCAAAACTGTGTGATAGTGTGGACGACTGGGTGTGGGGTTCAATACCCTTTACCCAAAGACCACCCAGTCCACACCCAAATGGAGGACCACCATCACACCTTCCATCACTTACAATTAAGGATCGACCCATTTGGACTTTTGAGGTCGATACCAAGTTGTTGGATTTTTTTGTTGTTTTTTTTGTCGATGACTGATACAGGCCTAAGCCCATATTTGGAGCCAATAATGATTGGCCAATAATGACAGTCTAAATATCTGCATCCTGATAATTTAGACTTTTTATCTCATATTTATGAATTTTATTTTATTAATCTCATAATGATGACTTTTATCTCAATTGTGACTTTTTTTTTTCATTTTTCCTAAATGATCTCTCCATACCCTCTAAACTGAGTACTGTGACCTGATCAAACACATTTTCTACATAGTAACGCACATTTAAAAGCTTTATTTTTGCATAATTTTGAAACTTTTCAGATTTTTCTAGTTAAATGAGTAAAAAAATCTGCCCATGGCAAAAAATGTTGTTTTACTTTTTTACTTTATTATAATCGAGAAGTCTTACATTTTTACTTTTATTTGGAAAGTAAAGGAACACATATTGTGAGTACTGTTACCACCTCTGGTTGTAATCATATATAAATCCACAGTATTTATGAACATCTTTATACAAAATGTGATATTTGTCATTAAACTACATTAAATTCATTGACTGTACATGCCTGTTTACAATAATGTTTGAAAGGGTTTTAAAAGAGCAGAAAACTCAATAAATGCATATTTATTTTCCCCTGAAAAAGTGAAAAAGCACATAAGGATGACTAACCTGGAGACTTCCATGGCCACCATCATCGCTGTGTTCCAGAAATACTCAGAGAGAGAAGGAGACAAACACAAACTGAAGAAGAGCGAACTGAAAGATCTGCTTCACGATGAGCTGCCCGATCTGATGTCGGTGAGGCATAAAAATAGAGATTGTTATCTGAGAAGACAAAGATCACAATTTCTGACTTTTAAAGACATCAGGGCTGTCAAATGTATTTATGGCAAATTAAGGTTCCACATTCAGCCCATTATGATTTAAACTGGGTCATAATAACCTGTAATTTAAAAAAAACTACCATTTTTTAAAAATGTTGTAGAGTAAAAAACTATCATCTATCTGTCTGTCTGTCTGTCTGTCTATGTATCTATCTATCTAGAGAGAGAGAGAGAGGGAAAGATACAGGTGTTAGTTTTATCCAGTGTCTTGATGCATTCACCTATAGGTGAAACACAAGGGAAGGAATAACAAATGCTATTTGTAGTTTTTTTTTTTCATTTTATTATTGGATTTGCAAAAAACACCATCTTCAAAATTATTCATACCCCAGCTCCAAGCTGAGGGCAACAGGGGGAGGGGGCACAGCAGCTCCACTCCAGTGACAATGCAGATAACAACATTGAATCTGCACTGAGAGGGATTTTAGTATTTTCACCGTTTCCGTTTCATTGTTTGTCATTTACTTTTAATTAAGAAAACTGTTATATTTTAAGTATGCAACTTGTTATTAAAATGCAATTATTATTATTATTATTATTATTTGTATTGCAGTTGTAATTTAAGACAATAACTAAATTGACAAATACACAGAGGTTCACTCACCAATCAGGGGGAAAAGTGACAGCGGGATGCGCTGGCAATCCCTCTGATGTTAGGTTTGTATTCTTTTGTGGCTGTCCTGAGGCACTGGTCAGGATGTTCATTTGTAAGTCTGTTTCTGTCCTGGCTCTCAAAGGAATTCATTGTAGAAAATTATGACTCATATGTATGTAGAGGGGAACATCGTGATTAGAATCAGCGCAATAGCTCTCACGTTTTTGAATTGGGTTTGGGGAACCACATTGATCCAAAAGTCACTCACTCACTCATCTTCTCATCCTTGTGTCGTCTTTTGAGCAAATCAGATGAGCTCATCTCCACAACTACCATTTGAAGAGCTGCCTCGTCTATGATGGGGACCAGCTTTTAGCCATCAGCTGTAATGGAGAAGGGCTCTCTGAGGAAAAGGAGGATGTCAGCTGAGAGTTTGCTGCTTTCAAATCATTCCTTGAAGTTGGCTGACAGGCTCGTCACAGACTTTTTCATAGCTGTGGCCTATTGGGGAACCCTGCCCTAGGTTTATTCAGTCCAATGTCTTTTCTTAGTTCGTTTCTTTTTCTGGATAATGGTTCCTCTAAGTGTCCACAGTCTGTCTTTCTGTGGCTTTCTGGTCCACTCTTCCTGGACCAAAGTCTGTGTGGATGATCTCCTACCATCACTCTGGTCTTCAGCTCCCCTACAGGGTTTCTAGATGGTTTAGCTCAGGACTTGGACTGGGTCATGTCCTTGAACCACGACTACACTACCTTGATGGTATACTTAAGGTTAGTGTTCTTCCAAGATGTCCAGTTAGGACAAAACTGGAGTTTGTCTACAGACACTTTCACGTTGTCATCCAGGACGTTGATATAATTTTCCTTTTTCTTGATGATCTTGAAGATGTTCTTGGTCCAGTAGCAGAAAGACAATTCCTTAGCATTACTTGATGGTTGGGACAGTGTTCTTCAGTTTGGATACTTACCCTTGTTTCCTCCAAATACAGTCAACATCCATATGACTAAACAACTCCATCTTTGTCTCATCAGATCAAAGGACAGATGGACCAAAACCTTGGGTCTTGGTTAAAACCGGAGGCTCATTTGGCTGAGTCACGTGATCTTTCTGAGTCTGTAACCATGGAGGCCTCTTTAGTGTAGTAATGTCTGGATGGTTGTCTAATTTCTTCATGTCTTTATTATAGTGGAGACAACATAATGTGATGGATAGAACCTATAATCCTCGGAAACGTCTCTGCTAGTGGCACCAGAAACCTCATGAAGTTAAAAGGCATCAAACATTTAAAATAATTTTATCAACATCCTGGATAACAGCATGAAAGTGCAGAGACACTCCAGTTTTGTCCTGACTGGACATCCCAGAAGGACAGTAACCCCGAGCAGACCACCAGTGGCAAGTGGCACTACCACTACCACCAGTAGTGGTTCAAGGACATGATCCAGTCCAAGTCTTGTACTAAACCAACTAGAGAACCTGTAGAGGAGCGTTCAGACCATAGTGATGGGTACAGATCATCCAAACGGACACAGCTGGAGGCTTTGGTCCAGGAAGAGTTGACCAGAATCCCACAGGAGACACAAGACACACTGTGGACATTCAGAGGAACCATTATCCAGTTGTCTTTTCTATTAAGATTAGACTGAGTAAAGCTAGGTTATGAATAATTTTGAAGATGGTATTTTTTGGAAATCCACTAATAAAATACTCCTGAAATATTTTTTCTCCAAATATCATTTGTTGGTTTTCCTTCACTTGTGTTTCACATAGACGTCAGTTTATTATTGTTGTGTATTGTTGTTATTGTTTATTTTTAACCTTGACTTTAGACTTCACTGAGGGCTCACACTCACAACCACTTTAGGGTGACCCAGGATAAGACAAGACTGAAAAACTGGCTCCTGACTACTCCAAACCTGGAAGAATCTGTTAGAAAGTGAGCCATGAAGCAGCTGCTCTGACTCACTGAAGTTAGCAAAGCTATTACCTGCAGGATAATGGGGGGGGGGTCTGTTGTATGACAATTGCTATATAATTAAAGTTTGATTAAGTGGTGGATTGATCATTACAGGTTAAAAAGTCATACAAATGTGTTTTTTTTTAAAACAATAATTATGAGATAACGAGTCAAAATTCTGAGATAAAATGTCAGACGAGTTTGTTTTTAAGTGAATCTGTAAAACTGCTGTCCGCTTTTTTTCCTCTTTGGACCAAAAACTGAAGTAAAAAGTTGAGTACATCCGCACTTCAGTGTGTTCAACACTGTAACTTTCACAACCAGTGTCTGAACTCACAAAGACTTCAAATGTCAGTGTGAATATTAAACACATTTAATTTGGTGTCCCCATCTGACCCTCCCCTCCCCCACAGCATGTGAAAGACCAGGTTACGATGGACAGCCTGATGGAGAGTCTGGACTCTGACGGTGATGCTGAGTGCGACTTCCAGGAGTTCATGACATTCATATCCTCAGTAACCATCTCCTGCCATGAGTTCTTCGAGCTTGAGGACGAGTAGTAATGAGTCTATTCTGACTATTCTTATGAAAAGTAATGAGTCTTTTCTGAGAAAGTAAGATATTAGATAGATAAATTATTATATTAGATAGTTCTGAACAAATGTAGGGAGGAAAATCAAATGTTTCTAGAACAATACATACTCATGATACCTAAAAAAAATCTACTTAAGTACAGTAATGAAGTAAAGTATACTTAATTACTCCCCACCACTGATTGTGAATGTGGAAGCTGAGCTAAAATTCTTTAAACATCTTTGATTGTTTACATCTTCAGTGTCATTTTTTTCCATTTCACAGGAGGGTCTGGACTGTATGTTTGACCTCCCGTGCTGAGCAGCATATGGAACATATGCATGTGTGTTTTCATGTCAAGTTTGTCTTGGTGTCTGTGTGAAAGCTGATAGTTCCGGACCAAACTGGCACAGACTTCAATACAAACTTCATCCAAGTACAGAAACATGCATACATTTTCAATGGTCGGTTAAAGACAACAAATCTTGGTAATATAATAACTTTTTAGGTTGTGTGGGATATAGGCTGCCTTTAAAACATACAAAAGAGGACTGGATACAAGAAAGTTAAGGTCTAAATTATGAACCTTATTATTATTATGAGAAAAAAGACAAAATTCAATCTGTCAAGTCAATAATTGTAAAAAGGGTGTTTTAAAAAGGTTACAATTCTGAGATCAAAGTCAGAACTCAGTTTGAGTCACCATTTCAAAAAGTATGTTTTTAAAAACTGGTCAGAATTCTGACAACAAAAAAAGGCAGAATTTGACTTCTTTCCCTATAATAACAAAAACTTTTAATGAGTCAGAACGATGATTTTAATATCATAATAATCATATATATATATATATATATATATATATATATATATATATATATATATATATATATATATATATATATATATGACCTTCATTTTCTACAGTTATTTCCAGCAGCCCTTCTTCCTTTTCTGTAACTATTACTGTCTGTTCCTTTAACAACTTTATTAACAAACTGCTAGAAAACATGAGGACGTGGGAATGTAGAATCTGCTGCTGCAGCTTCATATTCCATGAATAAAATGTTAGAATATACTATAAGAGAAGCCTCTATTGCATCCAAGAAGGACATACTAGTGTCATTAAACATGTTGAAAATGTGATTGTGAAATAAATTGATTTGAGTCTGTCTCTGGCTTGGAGAACGTTTTTGTTATATTCATTTAGTATTGATAATTAAATTTGATCATCATCACATTAAACGGTCTACTGAAAAATATTCAATAAAATGAGAAAACAGAAGAACTAGAATGAAGCTGATTTAATATATATATATATATATATATATATATCTTCTTGACTGAACTGGCTTTATCCTCACGGAGGTCACTGGGGGGCTAATCCAACTACAATGGGCAAAGGCGGAGTACACTTTGTATGAATTGCCAGTTCATCGCAGGGCTGCACATATATAGACAAACTATCACTCTCACATTCACACCTATGGCCAATTTAGATTAATCAATTAAGTGCATGTCTTTGGATGTACCCGGAGAAAACCCACACAGACACGGGGAGAACTCCACACAGAAAGGTCTGGTGTTGGAATCAAACCAGGGTCCTTCTTGCTGTGAGGCATGAGTGCTAACCACTGCACCACCATGCCGCCCTGTATATATATATATATATATATATATATATATATATATATATATATATATATATATATATATATATATATATATATATATATATATATAATAAAAAAGTCAAATATAATAATAATAAATACATTATTATTATTATTATTATTATTATTATTATTATTATTATTATTATTATATATTTGACTTTTTCTGAATTCTGAGTAATTGTAAATAGGGATTTTAAAAAGGTCAAAAATTCTGAAATTAAAATCAAAACTTAACCTCTGGGTTTGAGGACATTTTTGATGTGTTTTTTTAACCCCATAATGTCTTTAAATATAAGTATATATTAGTGGAGTTCAATAGTGGTGTTGCCTCCTCTGGTGGTGGAACAGAGTTTTTACACATTTTTGTCCACTGCACAGGAAACGAGTGGAAAAAGAACAACCTCTTACCAAGTGTATTTTTCCTCATTTCTAGTTCAACTATATCACACTTACAACAAGACATAATCACTTTAAGATTGTCAATGTGATATGAACTAGACAAGCTAGACTATAGACAATAAATCTGGAAAATATTTTTGTCAACCATTTTCAATTGGCAGATTTTTTTTGTTTAATTCAAGTTTTTTTTCAAGGGTTTTTGGGGGGTTGAGTCTACTTAGGTTTGAAGCATAAAAATAATTCAGTGTGAAGTGAGAGAAGGAAAAGCATAAATAAAAAGGTTTGGAGAAAAATACATGAATAAAAAGAAAAAAAAACAATGTTCACCCATTCAATAATAATCCTTTTGCTTTTTACTCATCCATTTATTTCTCCAGACCTTTTTATTTATGCTTTTCCTTTTCTCACTTCACACTGAATCCTTTTTATGTTTCAAATCAAAGGAGAAATACATGCAGGAATAAGAAGGAGTGTCTGAAACACATGCATAATAATTACAGGAATAAAAAGAAAAAGGAGGAATACTGAAAAAGTGAATACAAACATGAAGTAAAAAACACTACCAATAAATGAATAAGACGTCAGATAAAAATAAAATATAGAAAGAAATGAGAACAAAGATAAAGCAAATAGAAAAATACAAAGCTTTGCACAAATAAATAGGTGAGAGAAATAAATATGTGACAAATAAATAGGTGAGAGAAATAAGTATGTGACACAAACACATCGGTGACAGAAATAAATATGTGATACAGAAATAAATATATGATACAGAAATAAGTATTCAGAGAATGGGAGCTGGGAGCTCCAAAGATTCAAAATGCTCAAGGGTGTGGAGGTTGTTGGGGGCTCGTGTACAGTGTCGCTGTCATTGGAAATGTTGGAGTATGGGACAGCAATCTGGATGTGGTTTGTCAAAGTGTCTGACAAGCAGCACTACAGCCATGGCCATGACGGCTGAAAGTCCCAATGCCTTCCACCTCGAGAGGTACCAAGGGTTCCAGTCACAGGTCATGGTTGCTCTGGCTTGTTAACACCACTAGGTCATGACTGGAGGTTGCAGCTCGAGCAATGGCTCCTAGCTGATTGTTGGGCCTTGGGACCACCACAGGTGCAGGGGAACCTATTTCACTTCACCCTGAATTGGAAGTGGTTCTACCCCTTTCCAGTATCGACAGTGCGAAATATGGATCCATGTGTTCGGCAACCTTCACTGCGGTGTGAGTTGTCAGCAGCACTTGGAATGGACCGAATAAACATTGCGACCTCTAGGTCTTCTTTCTATGGTTCTTGATCAGCACATAGTCACCTGGTTGAAGATTGTAGAGTGACTTCTGCGCTGACTTCCATATTTAAATGATTAATTTGAAGGTGGAAAAAAATTACCGCTTGGAAAGACCATAGACGAGTCACTGTATGAGTCACTGAGATGCGCATCATGGAATACACAGAAGGCACACAGATGACAGCTAGCTTATTACCATATTAGCTTCAACAACACTCCAGTTTTAAACAGCATTAACTTATGCTCAGATTAACAATACACTATGCTAATATTAGTATTGTGTTATTAATCTCACCTTGTGGAATTTACACAGTAATAAACCAAGAGTATATGAATTACAGTTGGGAAAAATAGGGAGAGATGGTGATAGCAGCATAATTGCTTAGCAACAATGCAACGGCTAATTCTAAGCACAAAGGTCAATACCTTTGGACCGTCGTAACATCTCTGGTGCGTTCAACAGTGCGGGATATCTGAAAGCTTTAAAAAAATTTGTTGTTTCTGAATAAATATCATCAAACAATCAACAACAATTAAACTATGTGGGCTTTCTACCAGAAGGAAAGAGCAGAGCTGGACATGTACACTTTAAAGTACATTTTATTATTAATCTAAAGGCTCCTTTTTGTGTTGTGTGCAAATAAATGGAGCAGTTTACTTCCCAAATGCTGGTTCAAATATATTTCTGCTGGATAAATCTTAACTGACTCACATATGATGTGCATTTTTTGGGAAATATGGCTCCTGATATGATCCGTCTTCAGCTTTTTCATGTGGTCTGGTGTAAAAGGCAAGCGAAAAATCTGAAAAACCTGGAATATCGAAGAATCCTAATTTAAATTGAATCGGCACCTAAAAAAACATAAAAGAATGGGATCGGCATAAAAGCATATCGTCCCAGCCCTAGTAAATACCTTGCAGCCACGATTCATTATGATTCATTAAGAACATGGCAAGCCGAAAACTGCTGCTTTGAAGACAAATATGCAGCATCAAAAGAGGGACATCACACACACACACACACACGTATACATACAGACATTATTGAGTTGTTATTGAAATTTAGTTTTAAATAAAATTAACTTGTTTGAAAATGTAGTTTCACGTGCCCTTTAAAAAAATTGAGCCCCTGCCCCCCCAAAGGTCTCTGCACAGCCCTGCTATTGATCATAAAGTTTCCTAGAAACCACACATCTCAAATATTAAGACCAAGGCTTTGATGAATAAATCCAAACATATTCCAGACCAGAAAGCTTTATTCATAATCTATAGTTGTTTTATTTTATCTCACCTTGTTTATTGTGTCAAGATCTGGGGAAACTCGTATAAAAGTCATATTACATACAGTATATGAAATACAAAAAAAGGAGTCAGAATTGTTAATTTAGTTGGATATTGTGAACATACAAATTATTTGTTTCTCCAAGTAAAAAGTTTGAAGCTTAGTGATCTTGTAAAATTCAAAACAAATCAGCTGTTTAAATTTAAAAAGAAAATGCTCCCCGCAAACATTCAAACAATGTTCTGCACCCGAGGACAGTATGACTTGAGAGAAAATGTTAATTTTAAACAATATGTGTGTCTCCAGGAGTGGTGTAAACTTATGGAACCACCTCAATGATGAAATCAAAGCTGCTCTGGTTCAATTCAAAAAGTTCTATAAAAGTTTCCTTCTGCATAACTATGCAGAGGAAGAAATAAATTAACATCTTTTTTCATCTATCAGGTATCCCAGTTATACTCCTGTTTAAGTGTGTTTATGGCTGTCAGTGATTTTACTCTTCTATATACTGTTTGCTTGTTTCACATATATATTCATTTGACGTCATCCATGTCATTGGAGAAAATGTTATCAATGAGAGTGTCACAGTGGGATGTAATTCTGCTGGATCTGGTGATGCTTGGGAGTAGGCTCATACTGTAAACCACATTGATATATTCATCTGTAGCATTCTGTTTGTTGGGATTCAACATGTCAATGTTCAAATCCCTGCAAACAAAAGTAACTTTGTTGCTTATTTTTGAGAATACTGATTCCATTCACTCACTGAATACAATACTTGATCCTGGTGCTCTGTAAATGCAGCAAACAATAATATTCTTTTTTTTCTCCATGCAGACTTCAATTGTTAAACATTCAAGCAAATTATCAACCACAGTTGTTATTTCATCCAGAACCCTTAAGTCTAGAGATTTATGATAATATTAGGCAACTCCTCCACGACTCTTATTGAGTTTGTTATTATATCTAAATTCATAGCCATCTAATTCAAAATCTGTACCCTTTTCAATGCTGATCAATGTTTCCGATATTGCTATTATACTGAAGGGTTGTGAGAATGTATGTGAATAGGTCTTCTACTGTTGAAGTGAATGAGTGAAAACCTACTTTCAGATAGAATTTTGTGGTTGTATTGCTCATCTGTGTAGTAACAGCAGATATTGGCGGGAGAAAAAAAGTTATTGTCCGGGTCTATGTTGTGTTCCAAATCCATGATGTTATGATTAGGGTATCCAGATGTTTCCAGTTCCAGTCGTTGATATTCACTTATTCTTTGTGATATGGATTTTCTTTCCCCAGATGTGGAATCAGTTGTGTCATTGTTTGTCATGGTTGAGTTCTGTTGGTTACCTCAAATCCAGTACAGATCACCCAGATGATCTTGACCAACCTTGTCCCAGTCTGTAATCCAGTTCACAGTCATTGGTATTTGTCCAGTTCACTGATATTTCTTATACAAATGACTTGGGCTTCCTCTGGGGTCCCGTTTAATTTGACAAATACTTTGCAATTGAATGTCCAGGTGTTTTGTATTTTTCTTTGTTTCTTTGGCTGTCGTGCTCTTCTGGTTATATCAGCATTGTATCTGTTTTCCAGGAAGGCAATACACTTCTCTTTTTGATCATTCAGCAGTTTCAGTGCCTTCACCTCCTCGTGGAGGCCAAACACCAGGAGGTTGTTTGGCTGTTGGTGCCAAACAACAGAAACTTCCTCTATTAAAAAACTTTGTGATTTTTTTAATATCCTCTACTTTCTCAGTCGTCTGATTCTTCTTCGGATTCATGCCTTTTATCTAGCTGACAAACATAAGTTTTGATACTGTCACATAAGCACACACACTCCGCATTCACAACACCACGTCAGTTGACAGACGACATTAAAACTGAGCTGCCATCATTGGCCTGTGTGTGTGAGTATCTGTGTGTGTCTGATACTATCCAGGGGAAAGTTTCGACCTGCGCACAGATCAACTGCGCATCTGTGAGTTGTCAGATAGTCAACAAATGACGTATATATGTTCCTGCTATGTGCCCTAGCACATTCTTTTTTCCCCTTTAGGTTTGATGATCTTATGAATATATTTTTCCCCATTATCTTTCTTAGTGTCCTGTGTCCTGTGTGCTTCCTATAAAAACAGCTGGGGTGTTTTTGTTTTTTTGTCTCTCTCTCTCTCTCTCTCCTCAGGTCCTCCTCCCTGACAATCTGGCTGCAATTGGGTCCAGGTGTTCAAACCACCTGCATGCAGGCTGCCATGAGGAGTTTGTTCCTCTTTGTTAAGTTCTTTTTTAGTTCTAATTTTTTTTCCTGGGAGATCTGGTGGTCCTATTTTCAACTTTGAGTTATTTTTGGGTTAAGGTACATTTGTTCTGTCCGTGCACAAAGCCTCCCCCCTTCCTCTCGTATTCAAATATTTAACACACCCATTCATTCGATTCCAAGATGTCGCCAGTAGATGGCGCTTCTCTCATGAAGAACATTAAGCCTATAGTAGGACCCTGAACTCCCCGCCGTACAGGACTCGGAAAACTTTTCTGTTTTGAAAGCCTACTGTGGGCGGGAGCATAGCTGCCAACACTCCCATATTTTCCAGGACTCTCTCATATTTCAGACACATCTCTTGCCTCTTCCCGTTTTGTAATTTCTCCCAGAAATCTCCCATAATTTATTAGGTCTGAATATCAAAAACAAAATCTGTAGACATACAGACTTGTACTCCTATTGTCGTGCATAATTCTACCAGAACACCTGTTGCGTGTGCCACTGAGAGACTGTGTTTTTTTCTGTTTCAAGCCCGACCATTAAACTCATTCACTGCCAGCTATTTTCTAAACAGCCAGCCTCACAGTGCCAGCAGTTTTGGAGAATTTTGAGTGATTTTTCAAGACCCACAGAATATTGAGTTTTATGACTACATAAACACATAACACATCAAGAGAAAGTGTAGACTTCTATGAAACAACAAAAACAACACTGAAAACAAGGTGTTTGATAGAAAAACAGTCATTTATTCATAAACATGCCCTAATCAGTGTAATATTTCTCTGTGTGTGATATGCTGTAAAACATTTTCCTGCATGTAACGCCACACGACAGGAAACACATCACATCCTGGTCTCACTGCGGCGGCCGCTGCACGCGCAGACACAACGCCTCCGTGTTGGCCTGCTCTTCTTGGTGGTGGCATCAGCTTTTCCAGCCTGTGCCTCGCCATGTTGTCATCCAGCCTACTTTCAGGGTCCATGTTGTGCGGTGCTCTGGGATTGTGTGCTTTGTCTGCCTGGGCCGTCTCCGCCTCCAGCACCCCATGCTGCTTCCCTGACCACATCCTCACGACCCTGGCCCAATAAAGAACATATGCGTTAAACATGGCAATTTGGAACATGTAAGCCACAAACTTCTTTTACCAGTTTAGGGACCTCCTTATGAAGGGGAAGTAGGCCACATTCTGGTCCAGTTTATCCACGCCATTCATGTTGGAGTTGTAGGCGATCACACATGCTGGTTTAAGCTGGGTCACTCTATGTCTCTGCCCCCTCTGCCACACATCAACCCCTTCCATTCTGTCTTGGTGGCAGGTTGTCACCATCTTCACGATTCGTTTGTCCTGCCAAGCTACCACGCCCATTGTGCCACACAATTCGTTCCCCTGCCCCCAGGTCAGACTTTTTGATCTCCCTGATGATCACTGGCTCTCCCCTGTTTTTCCTGAGGGTTCCACAGATGTTTGTCTGTGCTCTCAGTAAGCATTCACACAGGGACACAGAATTATAGAAATTGTCCATGGAGACAGTATAACCATGACCCTGGAGACAATCAAGCAGAGAGAACACTATCTCTGGCAGAGTACTACCTTCACCAACATAAGGCCGCAAGTTGAAGCAGTACCCTGTTGCAGAGTAACATAGAATGTATGATTTTATACCATACTACACCGGCTTTTGTGGGTTATACACTCGGAACAATAGGCGCCCCCGCCACTGCATCATGCCCTCATTAATACAAATGTTTTTTTCCTGGCTGGTACAGTTCTTTGCATTTCCCAACAAGATAATCTAACACTGGGCGGACTTTATACATTTTATCACCAGTATTTTGTGTGGCATTGTTGTTGAAGTGGAGGAACCGTCATATAATTTTAAATCTATTCCTGGACATTGCATTGCATATGGTGTTGCATCTATTTCCTTTACGCTCCAGTATAAGTCAAGGCTTGGCTTTTTGATGTAGCCAGTGAGGAAACTCAGTGCAAAGAACATTTTCAGTTCTGGGACTGACACTGGCTTCCAGGCATTACCTCTGCTGTGTGGTAGCGTCTTAGAGTTGGCTTCAAAGTACTTGACGAGCATACAAGTTTGTCTGATCGCGAATATGCTGCAGCAAGCTCATCTGTCACAAACAGGTCGAGGTAATCGGCCGGCTCATTGGAGTCTAAGTCCGCAGCAGCGTTCTGAGGGCCCGATGTTGCAGTAAACGCCAACCCCAGGGGTTCCCAGCCGGTACCAACAAGGTACCCATAATACAACTGGAGGAAAATGGTGTTCATGTAACATGGACTGAATGGGGGTTAATTCTTACCTCTGTCACGTCCATTATCGGAGCAATCTGAAAAAGTCTGCTGGTGTCAGACGAACCAGGTGGCAGCCATTCGTCTGAAGTATCCAGATCTGGTTCACTGGGATCCTCTGAACCGGATTCACCTGGGCCATGCTGGTGCCCTCGGTCCTTCGAAGGCACATGGTGCGCACCACACCTGCTCAATCTGCCCTTCTTCTTTGCTGGGTATCTCCAACCTACTCTCCCTTCTCTTTCCCCCTCACCTGCCGCAGTATCTCCTGAAATACTCCTAAACCTGCTTTTTTCCACCGCCAGCTGCCTCAGTTCGCTACATCTCCGCTTTTTCGCCATCTTCACTCAAGCTCGTCCTTCTTCCTCTGCCAACACCAGTTGTGCCCCACCCACAAACCGATTCCCATGGTCCCCCCCTACAGGATTGGGTTGGTAATACACCAAAATTCAATGAGTACACGCCTCATTTTCAGTGACAGGTGACAGGACCTTCAGGAACCAGGGGTCTAAAGGCCAGGATGTAACCCGCCCAGAAGGGGGTGGGTTCTGGGGGTAAAAAGGCAGGGCATTTGGCCTATGGAACAACATAGAACCAGGGGTCTAAAAGCTGGGATTTAACCCACACAAAAGGCCCTAACCTAGGGTAAAAAGGCAGTGCATCTGGACCCCTGGAACCACATAGAACCAGGGGTTAACAGGCCGGGCTAAAACCCAGCCAGACGGCTCTATTCTGGGGTAAAAAGGCAGGGAATCTGGACCCCTGGAAGGACATAGAACCAGGGGTCAAAAGGCCGGGCGTTAGACCCACCAATAAGGTTCTGTTCTGGGGCAGAGTAGA
This sequence comes from Siphamia tubifer, assembly GCA_020466265.1. Classification (NCBI taxonomy): domain Eukaryota; kingdom Metazoa; phylum Chordata; class Actinopteri; order Kurtiformes; family Apogonidae; genus Siphamia; species Siphamia tubifer. The sequence continues at coordinate 17,874,750 of CM035784.1, forward strand.
GCGACATATGGACCCCTGTGAAAAATGACAAAGTCCAACTTTCACACGTAGTGAGTTTTGCCTCTTGGTAGTTGCTGGGGACCTGGAACCACATAGAACCAGGGGTCAAAAGGCCTGGCTTTAGACCCAGCCTTAAGGCCCCATCCTAGGGAGAAAGGCAGGGAATTTGGACCCCTGGAACCACAAAGAACCAGGGGTCAAAAAGGCTGGGCTTTAGACCCACCAATAAGGCTCTTTTCTGGGGCAGAGTACAGCAACATATGGAACCCTGTGAAAAATGACAAAGTCCAACTTTCACACGTCGCAAGTTTTGCCTCTTGGTAGTTGCTGGGGACCTGGAACCACATAGAACCAGGGGTCAAAAGGCTGGGGTTTAACCCACCAAAAAGGCCCTATCCTGGGGAGAAAGGCAGGGAATCTGGACCCCTGGAACCACATAGAACCAGGGCTCAGGAGGCCAGGCTTCAGACCCAGCCTTAAGGCCCTGTCCTGGGGCACAGTAGCTGGGCACGTGGACCCCTGGAACCACATAGAACCAGGAGTCCAAAAGCTAGCATTCAGACCCAGCCTTAAGGCCCCATCCTGGGGCACAGTAGCCAGGCATGTGGACCCCTGGAACCACATAGAACCAGGGCTCAGGAGGCCAGGCTTCAGACCCAGCCTTAAGACCCTGTCCTGGGGCACAGTAGCCACCCACGTGGACCCCTGGAACCACATAGAACCAGGGCTCAAAAGGCCAGCTTTCAGACCCAGCCTTAAGGCCCTGTCCTGGGGGACAGTCGCCGGGCACGTGGATCCCTGGAACCACATAGAACCAGGGCTCACAAGGCCGGTCTTCAGACCCAGCCCCGAGACCCGCCTTGAGGCTGGGTCCACACTGGACTTAGAAATATTTTTACGGAGGCATGGTACTACAAAACCAAAGTGGACACCACACTGGACATTTATATAATATAAATATATGAATATACCTTTATATTCAGCCCCAAAACAGAGCATTATGGGCGGATTAAATGCGGCGCCTCAGGCCGCTGATCCCCGGTCCGTTGAGAGGGGGGCACATGCTCCGTTATTCTGCCCCAGAACAGAGCATTATGAGCGGTTTAATTTACCTGGGTTTTACACCATGGTTCCTGGGCCTTTTAGGGGTCCAATCCGCCCAGGAGGATCTAAAATAGTAGAGCACTTGGAAACCAGTCTGATTTTCAGTGACAGGCTGCGCAAGACCGCTCCTCCGCCCCTCGCCCGTGATTGACGTATATATACGTCGATGGCAGTGAGCGTAAGTATTTCAATTGACATATATATACGTCAATGGCAGTGAGTGAGTTAATTGCTGAATGTTTGGCTTTTCAACAGCACTGACAACTGGACTCATTGCCACTCACAGAGCAGGCTGCTCAATCAAAAACCAATTGGCTTGATAAATACCATCACCAGTGAAAATCTCCGTCTGAGATGAGAGAATGAATCCTTGCTTTACCATGTAAACGACATTGATTAATATATTTTTGGGCTTGTTAGAATCTGGTTCTTTTTGAAAAGCCCTGAGCTGGGTCTTAAGCACGGCGTCACGCGAATTTGCCTCAAAAGTTCAATATTTTCAATTCGAACATTTATGTGTATTTGCGGCAAAGGCACCAGACGCTCCAACACTCCAAAGTACTGTCTGGGGTGAATCTGCATTAAAATGCGTTGACTATGTATGTAATCTTGACATGCAAATGTGCAAATTTGCATTTAGTGCATTAAAGAAGCAGTGTATTTCAGGCTGATTCAGGAGGTTCCATTTACAGAAGTTAAATATAATCAAAATTTGAATTGTCATAATTTGTTTTGTTTTTTTCGGGTTTTAAAAGCTTAAAAACTGGGAAAGACAAGGAAAATTGCTGCTATGGTGTTGTTAATAAGGTGACCTGCAGTTATTTACAGTTTTTTTGTTTTGTTTTGTTTTAAAGAAAATTATGATGTAATGAATCCAAGAAGTGAATAATTGAAAAAGCTTTTTAAAAAATAAATATAGAAATAATTATTAGTTCACATGCAATTTGAATATATAAACTATTTGATGAAAATACTTGATCATTATCACATTATCTCATTATGCCACAGTCGTCAATAAAACAAATTTCATACATGTACTACAATGTTCATGAGGGCCACAAATATTGTTTGTGATGATGTAGCTGCAGAGTCATAACCTTGTGTCACTATGGGTAAAAATTAACTGTCACTGCTGTGTTTATAAAGCCACAGATTTAATCAACCTCGGCACGGCCGGCCCGACCTTTGCAAAATATGCGACCGCTTAGGGCCCACACGGCCCCGAGAGGGGTTCAACACAGCTCAACACATCGCGTGCTGAAGCACTGAAAGTGATCGGCAGCGCTGCACTGCCACCTGGTGGTCGTGGAACGTTATTACGGCAACTTAAGGTGCGCTGTGTTAAACGTATATTTAGTACCGCCCACTGCGCATGCGCACCCAATCCGGGCGGATTGGCCCATCGGGCATTGTTGATTCTCCGACTGTCATTTCTCAAAAAATAAATTATCCGTCTGGCGCAGAAAAAAGAAAAAAGAAGAAGCTGGAAGAGGATAAAAAAAAAACACCAAGACAAAGGTAGGTTGGCATTTTTGCATGTTCAACATGACAGTATTTTGTCATCAATCGGCAAGCCTTTGCCGAGGTAGCTAGATAGCTATTTAGCAATATATGGAAAGTGCACCAACTACCTAGGGTTAGACAGGAAGACATTTGAAGGAGTATTAACCAGACCTAAACTTAATTAAATTACTATGGGTGTTGTTTTTCACTATTTAAAATCAATATTGTACTATATTAGTTACTATATTGTACTAGTATTAGTACTATTTCATTAAAATTATTGTTTTATTAATTACTTGTTACTTATACAATGTGACTTTCAGAGAATTCCTTCTTTGTGTGAATTATAGTAAAGTTAAGTCATTACTTTGGTCTCTGACATACTTGTGTAATATTTTACAGGGGCATTGCTGAAGTTTCTCGCAGCAAAATCTCCTTCTCCTCAAATCAACTCCCCACTTGATGATGATGCAGCAGGTGAGTAATGATGTAGTTTGGTTGGTTGTAATTTCAAATAAAACAATGCAACAAACGTATAGTATGAGCTTATGAAGGTATATGTATTCCCTCCAACAGGTTAATCTTCACTAGGATCACCAGCAACTGAACATGAGCAGCTACCAGCACTTGTGAGAGAGGAACAGTCAGCAGCACATCAGGCAGTTCAGCAGGTACCAACACCAGCACATCAGGCAGTTCAGCAGGTACCAGCACCAGCACATTAGGCAGTTCAGTAGGTACCAGTACCAGAACATGACCAGACAGAGGAGCAGTCACCAACAACATCAGATGCTGTTCCAGGTCAGGCACTATTGCTACTGCTATTCTCTTTTCTTCAGTTTACTTTAAAATATCATTATATTCATTATATTCATTCAGAACCGCTTCCACCCCGAGGGGGTTTAGAGGCAAATTTGCCTTAAATACATGCCCATATTAAAACATCTATTACTCTGCATCCACAAAGACCACAGTCATGAAACTTCACCTGTGTGTAGATATCACCTCAAAGTTTGTAAATCAACTCATATCAAATCAAATTATGTATTTGTTAACAAATACAACGCAGAAAAAGGGGGAAAAAATCTGCCTAGATTGAAAATAAAATTTTTAAAGTCAATTTAGACCCACAAGATGTCATTTCACCGTGACACTGTAAATTATGAATCTGTCCGTCCATCTCTGAACATTTACTGTGTAAAATTTCAGGTTTGTACAACAAATAATTAATAAATCAGTAATAAAATAGTACAATTTGGTCACTTGAGAGCAAATGTGTTATTATTGATATTAGTAATCTAATTTTTTATTATTATTATTTATTTTTATTTATTATTTGTCTTATTTATTATTTGTATTTTCTATTTTGTCACTTGGTTTACATTTGTTGTGAGACATTTTGCACATCTCTTTTGCATTTTAAAAAGAAGCTAAATTAAACTGTTCGACTTTGGAATTCAGTGTGTTGTCTGCTGATTTTACAAATAGTGAAAATAATTCAATGTACACATTCATATGATGCGAGTTTGCTTCATAAGTAAGGTTTAAAGAGTCAGGATGACAATGGCATATTTTAAGCACTTTATAAATGATGGTAATGGTAGTGGATATGTTTTGTACACATAGTGTGTCGCCTATACGATGAAAGCATCGTATGCTGAGGAGACTGGTATGGGGGGGGCCCAAATGAAATATGGCTTAGGGCCCCAGTAAAGCTTGGGCCGGCCCTGAACCTCGGTTTTGATCAATTACTCACCTGCATGAAGATCCATCTAATCTGCTGCTGCCCCCCACTCCCCCCAAAAAATGTTGAGGTGAGAAAATATTTTAATGTTGAGGCTTTGTTAAGGCTAGTGTGCACAGATAGATGCTAGGTGCTGCTAGAGCACTTGCCCCTTTGCCCTTTATCAGTGAAAGAGCCCTTTTAAAACATAGGTTTTGTTGTTGTTTATTTTTAATGATGATGATGATGATGATGATGATGATTATTATTGAGACTTTAGTGGGGCCAATGTTGAAATTATCTTTTAGAAAAAAATGCAGAAGGTGGCCCCAGAAATGGGCCACCTTCTCACACACTTTCGACCTCTAGCTGACAAAGGAAGACCTTTGTCATGTAAACTTGCACGCACTTCATCCAATGAAAAGTGCTGCAGCGGCTGGAAATTGTCTGGAGCTACTAGCAATGACCACGGACAGATTTATCCTCATGTGTCATACATACCGAAAAGACACAACAGAGTACAGCAAGTCGCATTTGTAGTGACCGTATTTTCCAACGGTGGGTCTAAGGTCTGCACCTGCAGATTGCTTTGCTATGGCCTGAAATATGACACTCAGATGCAGCGCAGTCAAGGTGCATTTCATTGGACATATTTCTTGGTGGTGTGCTTTTATTTTTGTTTTTTGTTTTTTTCATGTGGAGTGTTTTGGCAAATCTAAGCGCAACAAGGATGGAATATAGTTTTATTTATTTATTATATCAGTCTGAACCTGAATAGAGTAGTAACTCATTTAATACTGTTTTCTACTCAAAGTTTCCTGTACACCACCTAAACTAGACCACCTAAACTAAACTAAACTAGACTACTTGCAGTAGGTAAAAAATTTTTATCAGACTTTTTAACCATTGAAAACAGGTTGAAAACTCACTTTTATAGAATGTTACAAATAAAAGTGAAGTTCTATTCAACATGTGTGTAATGTTTTTTCTTTTAATCTCACACTATAATAAGTGTGCAAAAAAGTGTCCCCCCTTCCCGTTCAGAGCACTTTCCCCCCAAAATGCCTGTACTGATTATCTCCTTTGTTCTGTACTGCAAAGATCTTTGTTAGCCTAATATGTGTATTATAAGAGCTAAGCTATACTGTATATCCTCAAATGTTTCCTTTTTCTCTTTAGTCTTAACTATACATTATTAATTTAAGTTTTATAAAATACAAAAAGCCAATACCTTTCATAAACATCAATGGTGCTGAAAACAAAACTTAATCTACATGAGATTCAAACCCAACAAACATGCTGAAAAAGAATACATATTACCTGAACAAATCAATGTATAAATGCCTACGAATCAAAATCATATGAAGAATAAACATGTTGCCATAAATTCTTTCTTAAATGGTTATAGCACATTATTAATGTGAATTAAGTGTACCGATGATTAATTTAACCCTTTATATATACCATTGTCAGAAATTGGGTGCCATAACTAGTTATCTTAGGATGTCACAGTTCGGTCACTATTGAAACTCTATCACATCTAATTGTACTTACATTGACCATACAGACATTTTAGTACCACTTATGTTTGATCACCTCACATGGTATTGATATCTGGTCTGGCTCATGGACAATAAAAAGTGTATGAAAACAGACGACAAAACACATACATGCAGAGTTTTTAGTGTTTGTGTGTGTGATGATGTCAGAGGCATGTCAGCTGCTCTGTCTCAGACATCTGCAGGCTGTTTAGCATCATATGGGCATGTTCAGGCTGCTGATTGGCTGGAGGTCGACCAGATCCTGACCCTGGGGAGTGACACCACACCCATCTGTGTGAGCGTGTGTTTCTGTGTGTGTTTCTTCTTCTTCTTCTTCTTGCACTTGGTGAGTGAAGAGCCTCTACACAACTGGTGAGGGTGTTTTTTGTTGTTTTACATTCTGATATTGTTACTTCACTTTTCTGGGATACTTTTTAGTAAATTAGTTGACTCGTGCTGTTGGTTATGACATTAACTCATTAATAATCTGTTAAACAATGGAGGTACATTGTCAGTTAGGTGGAAATAGGTCCAATATTATATATATATATATATATATATATATATATATATATATATATATATATATATATATATATATATATATATATATATATATATATATATATATATATATATATATATATACATGTGTATATATATATATATATATATATATATATATATATATGTATATATATATATACATTTAGACAGTGGTGGTGATAGATGTAGCATAGTATATATATATATATATATATATATATATATATATATATATATATATATATAAATTTAAATATATTTAAATATAAATATATATATATAAATTAAATTTTCCTCTAGCCCCACCTGGGCGGTGTCTCCTTCAGACTCGGGTCCTCGGGTACAGAGATCTCTGATGTTGTTCCTGGTATCTGCTGGAGCCATTCTCCCAGCTTGGGGGTCACTGCCCCTAGTGCTCCGATTACTACTGGTTCCACTGTTGCCTTCACACTCCACATATATATATATATATATATATATATATATATATATATATATATATATATATATATATATATATATATATATATATATATATAGACAGTGGTGGTGATAGATGTAGCAGTCCTCAGTGATAGCAACATCAGAAAGAAAGAACATGAGAAGCTTGAGAAATACCAAGGGCTGAAAGAGGAGTTAGAGAAAATGTGGTGTGAAGGCAACAGTGGTACCAGTAGTGATCGGAGCACTAGGGGCAGTGACCCCCAAGCTGGGAGAATGGCTCCAGCAGATACCAGGAACAACATCAGAGATCTCTGTACAAAAGAGCGCATTGCTCGGAACAGCTAAGATCCTGCGCAGAACCCTCAGGCTCCCAGGCCTCTGGTAGAGGACCCGAGTCTGAAGGAGACACCGCCCAGGTGGGGCGAGAGGAACATTTATATATATATATATATATATATATATATATATATATATATATATATATGATGATTTTATCATTGAGAATTTTAACAGTATACTGAAGTCAAGCCTGGACTCAGTTGCTCCATTTTCAACTAAAACAGTCAGAAGGAAATCTATACCCCCGTGGAGAAATAATTATAAAATCAATCAATTAAAACAAAACTGCAGGAGTGCCGAAAGGAGATGGAGGAAGTCAAAACTAGTAGTGCGTTCTATACTAATGTAATTAAGCAGGAAGAACTTCATATTTTTCACAACTCATCACAGACCATAAAAACAACCCCCGGTTCCTCTTCTCCTCTTTTAACGTTTTAACAGGCACTAATCTTAATAAAGCTTTTAAGTCACCAACTGACACTCTTTGCAGGAATTTTGCAGACCACTTTGGAACCAAAATCAAGGACATCAGATCTAGCCTTTTATCCCTACAAGTATTACCTGTTGACATACCTGATCAGGTGTCCTTGCCTGAGGAGACACTGGAGAGTTTGGAACTTAGATAATAAAAAACTCACAGTGTTGGTTCTATTGGATCGAAGCGCTGCCTTTGATACAGTAGACTAGGGTTCCCCAATTAGATTTCATCAAGGGCCAAATTCTGATCTGGGCACCAAGCTGAGGGCCACAGCACCCGTGGGGCACACGGCAGCAGGTATGGGGGCATCACAACAGCCCCACTCCAGTGACAATACAGATAATAATGTTGAATCTGCACTTCTAATGCATTATAACATTATTAGTTAATTTCACCCTGGAAACAAAAGTGGAGAACCAACCATTTACTCAAAATAAATATTTGGTTATTACAGTCTGCTTGGAAAGTTTTAAAATGTTAAAAATATACTGGAACAAATCAACAATAATACAGCTGTAACAGCAGCCAGTTGGACATACTTGAATGATAAATACTAATATATATATTTGTCAAGGGTTCATTTGACTTCAGTGGTTTTTCATTTATTTTCACCCAAGTCCAAAACCAGCAGTGATGAGGAGTGCACAGTTTTTACAGTGTAAAAATACAAAAAAAAAACAGGAAAAAGAAAAGATTGTTACAAGAGATCTGAAAACACAATAAAATAAAGTTGGTCTCTTTTACCACCCACACTCTTACTTCAACTTCAAACTCAAATCTGTCTAAATCTACATAATTTATCTCCAACTACACCCCCCACACACACTACTGGGAAACGCTCCCCTTTATATATCCCTAAGCTCCACCCATGGACATACCAATGACCACATTATTTAATTAACAATCTACAATATTTACATTGAACAAACATCAAACTGAAATCATATTAACTCATATAAACAATGGCACCAATTATCCTCCATACATAAACACAAACAGAAGAAAAACACAAAACAATGAATGAATGTGTGTGTCCTGTAGTCCAGTGGTCCTCAACCTTTTTATTACTGCGGACTGGTCAACATTTGACAATTTTATCACAGACCGGGGGCAGTTCCGTAGATTGTTTATATGGGTCAGAGCGGGTCTGGTCTATGGGAATCACCTGTCACCATAAATCCATATTTCCAGTCCAACTCCTGGTATTGTCTGTTAAACACTTTACTTTTCTCTATAGTTGGAGGCTCTTCTTCTGTCTCTTCAGTCGTCTTTTCCTCTTGGAAAAGAAACTTTCCAAACACATCTGTTTTTACTGACTGTACTAACAAGTGGGTTACATTTTTGACATTAAAGTGACAGATGGAACTGACAGAATCCGGTCATTTTTCAAAATAAAAGATTGTTCAGACTCGGATAACAAATACAAGAGAACATTTCACACACATAATATTGCTCTTGTTGGTATTTTTTTTTATTGTACTGAGTTATGATGCACGGAATTCTCCTACCACCAGGGCAGACACATAGGCAGACTAGGTGGTCACCTAGGGGACCAGATGTCTTGGGGGCACCACAGAATTAAAATATCAACCTACCATATTTTCCAGACTATAGGGCACATTTAAAAGTCTTTCATTTTCTCGCAGTGCGCCTTATACATGGATTAATTCTGGTTGTGTATTGTGACTTGAAAAATTTTATATCTCATAATTTTGACTTTTTATCACATAATTTTGGCTTTTCATCACACAATTTTGACCTTTTATTGCATAATTTTAGCTTTATATCTCATGATTTTGGCTTTTTATATAATCATTTTGACTTTTTATTGCATAATTTGGCCTTTGTATCACATAATTTTGACTTTTATCTCATAACTTGTAGTCTTTTAAAGTTTGACTTAGCAGAATAAGAGTGTGTTTTGTTCCGTGTTACAACTTAACAAAGTTGAGAGTTAGTGTGACTGTTTAGCTTCACTTAATGTGCCTTGTATACAAAAAAATATATATATAAAAATGAAACCATTCATTGACCATGCACCTTATAGTGTGGTAAATATGAGCATTAAGTATTAAACTTAACATTGACAGTGATTATTCATGGGCACTCAGTTCATACTTGATCAGATGTAGGACACTGTTTACAGATGCTAATTTCTAATTCCACAAAAAGGAAAGAGGGGTCTTCACCTAGGCCACCAAATTGACCAGAACCAGCCCTGACTTCCACAGTAGAATTCACTAGCGTTTACATGGAAGGCAAGGCATTTTCTCTAAACTATGACAGAAAAAGGTGGGGTTGCATAATGGAAAGGGCTGTTCCTTCCCATGGCCAATGTTCTAATTGAATCTCAGGATAAGCACCAATGTCTGACAAAGTTACAACATTTTCCCAAACACACAAAAGGGAAAAAGTGAGACAAGCAAAGCATTAGGCTACAGCGTTCTGTAAGCGAATGCTATGTACCATTAGTATGCTACAGTGTTCTAATTTCTAATGCTACAGAATGTCACCATTTTGTTTAGTTGTTTTGTTAACTAAAAAAAAAAGATTTTGTTTAGTCAAATAAAATCATTTTGTTTAACTGTTGTTGTTGTTGTTTGCAGATAGTAAACAATTCTCTTCAGTGATGGCAGTTTCCGAGGTCTTGAAAACTGTATTAATCAAACTTCTTCTAAAAAAAAGCCTAATTTGGATAAGGTAATAGGTAATTACAGGCCCATGTCAAACATTCCATTTTTGGGAAAATCATTGAAGGAGCTGTTTTCCAACAAATTCATGTTTACAGTCCCTTACTTACACTGAGTAAATGTATTCAATAAATCACTGAGTGGATGTGCCAGATCTTTCTCCAGTTTATTGCGGACAAAACAGAAGTGATTGTTTTCGGCCCCAAAAAAGAAAGGTTATAGGTCAGTGCTCACCTAGAGGCTATGCCATTGAAACCCACAAACCAAGCCAGAAGTCTGGTGTAATTATTGACTCAGACCTGCAATTTAACAACCATTTAAAAGCTATTATCAAGTCTGCCTATTACCACCTGAAGAACATTGCTCGACACAAGGGTTTTCTGTCCAAACCAGACACAGAAAAACTATTTCATGCATCCATTTTCAGTCAATTGCATTATGGTAATGGTGTCTTCACTGGTCTAAACAAAAAGGCAACTACAGCTGCCAGAGTCCTGACCAATACCAGGAAACTGGACCACATCACACCGGTCCTCAAATCCTTACAAAGGATAGAATTCAAAATCTTACTCCTGATCTATAACACACTAAATGGCCTTGGACCCAAATACATCTGCTGCTGGTTCCCTATGAACCCTGAGGTCATCAGGGACAGGTTTACTGTCTGTTTCCAAAATCAGAACCAAACAAAGAGGGTCTGCTGAGGTCTGCTCAAAATGTAAATTCATTTAAATCAGGCTTGAAAACTTTTTACTTTTAAATCTTTTATGTCTCTTATTTTAATTGTCATTTTAATTTTTTTTTCATATGTTTTATGTAAAGCACCTTGAATTGTCCTGGACACAAAATGTGCTACAGGACTTATCTCAAGACAAGGCATTTGCCTTGCTTTGTCTTGAGATAATTAATTTGACAATATCACACACAATAGACAGATTTTTTTTTTTTTTTTTTGGTATGTTGCATATTTGCAACAGTAGGCTTTAAGGTGTTAAGTCACTTATATTATTGCTCCAATATTTATTTAGAAAACTATTTATTTACCAATGTCATTAGACACACAACAATAAAGACAAGAAAGCATCTTCTATTCTATTCTTTGTTTTCCTTCACAGAATTACGACAAGGTGATGACGACTGCTCCTCCAACAGTATCTTCTCCAGATGTACTGACAGGTTTGTACATCACTTTACATTAGGGGTCTTAAACATGTGGCCCAGGGGCCAAATGTGGTCCACTAAAGGGTCCAAATGTTGCCCAAATATCACTTACTGAAGTATCCATGATGTTTCCACTGTGCGGTACAGTACGGGTCAGGTCTGGTCGGGTACAGTATGTTACAGGTCTCTTCTAGGCAGCTTGCATTTCCATTCAGAAGGAGGCATGCTGTTTCGTCGAAGTGTCATCACGTTGTATGAGGTGCGCTGCGAGCTGGAAATTTCCAGTGCTTTCTTTCTGAGCCACTCTGAGTCCTTCACCTGCCAATAATCACTGCACGTTTTATTTTTTATTTTTTAAGATTAATCCAGCACTGGGCCGCTGATCGAATGAAGTTCCTCTCTGCCATTTTTGCAGAAACCAGCAAGAAAACTATTTCATTGCGAACAGCCCCATCCAACTCCCACTGCACTACCTTCTCACCAATAATGCATAATAAACTTGTACCTCACCACTACTCCAAACTCCATGGCTAGACAACTTCTCTTCTTTTCCATCGGACTTTAAAAATGGCAACACTTGTCGTTCTTACAAGTCAGCTGTGCTGCACGATGACACTTTTCCTCAACCAATCACTGTCTGGCAGTGGTTGGCTCCTCACAAATGGGAGTGGTACAGTACACTTATGACCAAAATTCAGAAGGGTGACCAAAATAATAACAGGTACTATGGGACCAGTATGCTTTTGTTGTAGTGGAAACGCTAAAATATGCGTACCATTCTGAACTGTACCATACTAAACTGTACTGTACCGAACTGCATAGTGGAGACAGGGCTAATGTGGCCCACTAATGGGTCCAAATGTTGCCCGCTACAAAGGTCCAAATGAGGCCCACTAAAAAGGCCCAAATGTGGCCCAATAAAGTATCCAAATATGGCCCACTTTAACACATTATTAAATGTTTTGTGTCTTTGTAGATTCCACTGTCCTCTGTACAGTGAGTCAATAACTCTCTTAGATCTATTTTCCATCAATATTTAGTTGTATGTGGCTGTTAGGATTATTTCCATATAGTATTATGAATTTTTTCCCCCACAGTAAAACATATAAAAAGTTGGATTATCATTAGTATTATGTTAATGTAATGAACATGTGTAAATGATAAACATAATATTGTTCACATTTGGGTATCCATCCTAAAAAGGCCCTTACTTAAGCACCAAATTTGCCACAAAAAGCACACTTCTGGAATATTGCCAAATTAATTATTATTATTATTATTATTATTATTATTATTATTATTATTATTATTATTATTATTATTATTATTATTATTATTAATAATAATAATAATAATAATAATAATAATAATAATAATAATAATAATAATTCCCACCAGGAAATCCTGCTCTCTGGGAGTGCAGCCCAAATTCCATGTTAAATCATGAGTTGTACACAGTCCTCCATATTTACCATTGTGAGCACAATGACACTGTTAGTTTTTGGTGCATTTTGTCATGATAGTTGACTACAAAACACTTCCAAAAGCTGGGAATGTCTGTTCAGTGGCCAAGAAAAGCTGTCATGGCAAAGAAAGAAAAGAAAGGGGGAGAAAAAACTGTATTAATCAAAAGTATTGAGTTTCTAGATATAAATAATATTATAGAGCTTCTCCCAGTACTTGCCCCCTGCCAGGCTAAAAGAGTCAATCTTTTATCTATTTTAAAGAAATTAAATGCAAGTTAAAACTAGTGGCACTGAAGATGCTATTTATAGCTTCCAACCTCTGTCTGTCTGCGGATTTTTCGGGGTTTGAGCACAGATAATGTTAAAGGAAATGTGGGCAGGTAGCGGAGATGGAGGTGACAAAATGAAAGCAGATTCATGGATGAAACTGTGGATCTGTGATTGATCAACAGCCAGTTCGTTCTACTTTTGAAGGAGCTTTATATCCTGGGTCTTATCTAGGATAAGACCCAGGATAAGGAGGGGCCTTATCCTAGATATCTAAAATCCTTGCATGTGATTAGATGAAGAATCGGTCAGTCATCTTGACTTCAGCCGCTTCAGCCTGTCGCGCAGAAGTCTCTCCAAGAAAATATATTTTGGGTGCCAGACTGAAAAGGTTGACATTTCCCTTTAACAATCATTTAAATTAATTAGGGGAGAGAAAAGAAAGTTTCCCCCGGCTGCTCACTTCCAGGCTACAAAAAAGGACAATAACATCAGACCATTAAATTAAAGTTTCAGATAATTAATATTATTTAACTCAAAAAATTATACCAAACATTTCATCATAATACAGAAAAAAACAAGTATCAACTCAGAATTTCAGTACATTAAACATTAAATAAAATTTCTTGAACCAAACAAAAAATGTCTTGTATGTGAAGAGGGAAGGATGAGCAGATGCAGGATGCTATGTACGGGGGTGGAATGTCACTGAGGTGTAGGAATGGGTATGCAGGTTCACTGTGAGGGTTTCTGGGAATGATGAGGGTTTTATTCTATGTTTTCAGTTCTTCCAGGTGAAGTTGTAGATAAAGGTTCCAGGTGATAGGGTCCAAGAGCCAGGGTGAAGTGGGTGATGAGGGATATTGACATTGAAATCAAGCCATGACACTTTACGTCACACCAGCCACAACTCCGCCCAGACTTGGGGTAGTCCCACCGGGCGACACTGATTGGTTCCTTCGTTTTGAAGAAAACCTGAACCTCAGATGGTTATGTGAGCGTGAGCATAGCAAAATGCAGCCAGATGACGTGAGTCAGGTTAGGTCTGATGAGTTGGAGTCCGACAATTCTGGCTCGAGGCTGTATGGATTAGGGTTGTCACGATACTAAAATTTCCAACACGATACCGATACTAAGGATAATACTCGATACTCAATACTAATTTCGATACTGGAGATGTGAGGGATTCCTTTAAAAATTTCCTCCATGGACTGCTAAAAAAAGGTAGTGAGTGCGGGTGCAGAATAAATGCATGCCTATCTCTTGGCAAGTTAAGGTAGGCCTATCTTTTTGCTCAAGCCCTTCTGCAGTGCTAAATGCAAGCTTCTTTATGGTCGAGCGATTATGTGCGCGGGCGGCAGCGTATTGCATCATGTGACCACCGCGGAGACCACCGCGGACGCCTTGCGGGACTATGGCAAGCCAAAGTGTTCACATAGCCACGCGTTGTCTTTATTATATCACGCGTTACAGAACGCGTGCCATTGTGCGCGCCAGTGCGCGTACCAGAGCGCGTCCTGTAACGCATGATAGCGCGCCAGTGCGCTGCTAGAACGCATTCTGTAACGCGTGATATAATAAAGACAACGCCTGGCTGCCGCCCGCGCGCATAGACGTTCGACTATATTGAAGCCTTTAAAAGCAAAGTTGCATCGGATGGTCGCAATCACAGACCTATAGAAATAGTGTAGGTCTGTGGTCGCACTGGCGTCATCCCGTGTGCTGTCAGAGGCAGCTGGAGAAAAAAAGAGACTTTAACTTACACGTCGGCATTACGGCTGTGCCAGAGCTGACCGCGTTGATGCCTGTTTAGAATTCTTAACGTTACCCGCTACAAAAAAGCGGCGACGCACCATAAAAACAAAAATCGATTTTCCAGCAACTTAGTATCTAATTAGATACCAAGGGTCAATATCGATTTAGTATCTAAAATCGATTTTTTTTGACAACCCTAGTATGGATACGATGCCTCCCTCTCTTCTTGCAGTTGATTACAAAATGGATAGCTAATTCGGTCTTTAAGCTGTCACTATGCAAATCATCAGTTGCATTCATTCACATTTCTACAGTGAGTGACAACTGGTCTGCACTTGCAAATGCATAGGCTACTTGTGCTAAATGGGTTGTTAACGTAGTAACGTTACCATCAGAATGAGAAGTTATTGTATTACAAAACTTCTTATGTCAATTTGCCACTGTAATAAAAAATAACTGCAGTTAAATGTGCTATCATAAAATAGCTTACGCAGGGCAAAATCATGCTATGTTGGAAAGGATTGTCATTAACGTTACGTTAACGTTGAGACTAATTTAATTAGCAATAGACTTACAGCTTTCTTGGAAGAATATTTTCTCATGTCATTATCCAATTCCTGCTTTTTTTTGCTGCTATCATCACTTCCACTCTGTTGGCAATTTTAGCAACCAAACATAATACACGTGAAACAAGGGAAAGGCACAGCCAATCACATTGGTCATAAGTGTCCATGCTTTAGCAGAAAAGACTTAATCCTTTCTGCACTGCTAGGTGATTGAGACGTTGACCGACCATTGTGATCAAATATTAGTAGGGACAAAACAATGTTTGCTGGATATTGTTGGGGACACGACCATGCCAAATCTATGACCTGGGCATTTATCCTTTGCTAGTGTCGGGTTTGATAAATTTTACAATGTTAAAATCATCATGTCTGTGCTCAGTGCTTTCCTAAATTGGCCCGCAAAGAAGCACTCATACAAGTGTCCAGACAAAGTCGCAATGAGCTACTGCCATCGTGCTTCATCCGTCGGCGTCTGTCATCGTCACTGTCCACAATTCACTAAAATCGCTTCTCCTCCCTCAATTCTTAACAGATTTCATTTCTGATTGATTCATTAGATAGATCTAAGCATTAGGCACAAAACTTATTATTGTGCTTTTTGAAATGTAACTTTGTAAACAATTTGTTTACAACTTATTTTTCCAGTCAGTCACTAAAATCGCTTCTCCTCCCTCAATTCTCATCAGATTTCAATTCTGATTTTATGATCTATTGAATTTTGTTGATAGCAAGACACCACAGCTGTGAGGTCCAGATAGGCACAGTGCAATTGGCACTATTGTACTAGTCGCACGGGCTAAGTATTACCTATAGACCACTGGTAATTCGCAATTACTCCCGTACCTCTGTGTTATTGTGTGGCATATTTGGACAGGACAAACAAAAGTCTGTAATTCAGGCAATTATGAGCAGATATGTTGTAAGTTCACAACATCCTGTTTGGTGTCAATACATTAATAAGGTACTATGAAAAGAAAGTATGCATAAGAACAGCGTTATATCCACAAAGGGAACAATCCCATTGATAAGGATACGGTCTGAAAATGTGCTCCACGCCTTCAAAATAAGAGCGGGGTCAGTGCAGATGAAACCAGTCTTGAGGTTACAATAGGAGTGAATCGAAAGTTCTTAGCATAGACTTTCCTTCTGACAAACAGACGACTGAATTTATAGAGACAATTTCAGATAGCTATAAATGTTAGTGTACATGTAGGTTGGCATAACCATATCTTTCTTATCACATGCCACCACACAATGCCAGCCGTGTCCTGCATATTAACTACAGAAAAAGACAAAAGGTGCACAATTGAAATCACAAACATTCGCATTCACACAGGACTTGAATTACCTCGGGACCTCTGTTTTTCGTCAAAACCAAGTTGGTAATTTGCGGCACAATTATTACTGACGGACATGGCACATTCGCACGGGACTAAGAACTCAGATATTCTCCGTAGTTATTCCGAATTACCAGTAGTCCATAGGTAATGCTTATCCCATGCGAATAGAGTATATCTTTTCTTTTTGCTCTTCGCATGTAGAAAATTTTGCCAGTCAACACTATGAAAAGGTGTTTTCAGTCCAAACAAGAGGAAAAAAATAGATCTTGGGATATTAGAAGAAGCTGAATGAAGTTTAAGAAGAGTCAAAACAAATACAAGCTCACCTGTAACTATGCATTAGACTACGGTAGTCCTATGATAACGTAAGACACACTTTACTTACAGTTATAGCTTTTTGAAAAAAAAAAAAATTAATAATAGTAATAATAATATGTCTGAGACCTGATACGGATAAAGCACTTTAAAATTTTAAATTACTTCCATGATTAAAGTGAGGCTGCACCTACAATGACGACACTAAACGGTGCATAATAGTGTCCCTTGGCAGAAGATTATGTTGCCCAGTGATTTCCCCATGATGTTTGCCTTATCCAAAGTAAGAAAACTGATTTATTTATTTTTTTTTTTAATAAATGTGAGGGGGACGGATTGAAGAGCATTCGAATCTGGGTGTGTCAAGAACCCCTGACACACCCGCTGTGTCTGTGCCCATGACACTGAGGAACATCTAAATAGGCTTACATTCAAATCACCTGCAGAGCAGAATCAAATATCCCAACCCTGAAAAACAATCCACACAAAACACAACCTGTGACAGTACATCATTTAAAACAAATCACGCAGCCAGCGTTTTCAGCAGGCTGCACAAACTATAATTAGGCTACTCTATTCATGCAACTGTTCCGCTGGGATTTACCAGGTCTTTACTTCAACAGGCAAAATTTATTGTTTTGATACAAAAGCTCATGGTGTTTTAGTGAGGTGTGGCAAGACAGAAAAAGGGGGGATGTAATAGCTTTTCACGAAAAGTGGGATGGATGACCCCCCCCCCCCTTGTTATACACACCTGGTGTAAAATAACTGTCAATAGATTTGTGTCCACAGATTGGATACCTGTGTGTATTTATCAAAAATTACAAGTATGACTTCACACTTTATAAGTACAACTTACAGCTAGCCTACGACTTCCCACAAGTAACATTACTGTCAAAATACATCATCACCACATCCATAGGCATTACTTGTTGTGAAAAGAAACATAGATCAGGCTGTAAGGTGAACCCTGTTTTTGTTTCATAGTTTGTCTCTAAAACTATGAAATGTATCCTTTAAAATTAAGAATGAGTACTCGTAAGTGTAGCGGGTCGTTGTAAGTGGGTCGAAAAAAAATGGAATGCTGTTATTGTGCTTCGCATTTAATCCGAGTGTTGTCACTGCTGTCGCACTGATGGCTGTCTTGAAGTTGGAATTGGAATGCTAGGCATTTTAGCCATTCCTTAATCAATATTATCATGCCATAGCCTCTTAGAAAGCTGAGAATGTCCCGAATCATTTAAGACCAGTCACGAATCAAATAGGTGCTCACAGGCAGAAACATAGCAGCTGTTAGCCTCTTCAAAGTCTTCCTATTTTCCACAAACACTTGACTGGACTTTTTTGTGCAGCTCACCACATATGTGTGACATATAAAGTTTGTTTTCTTCTAAACCGCATACTTTACTCACAGTGCTGATGTACTCTTCCAAACACTTAACATACCGTAAGTGAATAACAGCACAGTCAGTAACTTCTCCAGTCGGCCATTTATTTTTTTTTTACATTGTTTTTGTCATGTTGTTGGAGAGCTATTTTCACTTTGAAAATAAGCATTAGCATAAGCATAAGCAGTGTGGACTGTGTTCTGCAGTGTGTACTTGTTCTTAACTTCAATTGTTTACATTTTTATTTTATGCGATACAGATTGTTTTTTAGGTTTGCAAAATAATACAAAGATATTTTTATTTTGGACATTACTTGATTATTAGAGTGGGTCAAAGTGCATACAATGCACAATTCTTGATTTTTTTTGTTTGTTTGTTTGTTTGATATTGCTGCTTGCACAATACTGAATTTCAATGTGAAAATGGGTCTCCAAAAATAATGAAAGTGTAAACAGCAATAGCCCAGTGCTGGATTAATCTGAAAAAATTGCAGTGATTATCGGCAGGTGAAGGACCATGACCACGGAGTGGCTCAGAAAGAAAGCACTGGAAATGGCTCTGTGTTACTCCTTTACTTTGCTGGTCTGTTTGTGTGTATTTGCAGCTTACAAGCACGCCTCTGTCTGGTTTAATCTGTAAGAAAAAACACAAACATAAACGAGACAGGAGAGAATATGTTTTAAGATAAAATAGTGAGGAGAGCAAAGCAGAGCAGAATTCAGTTACACTGTTCTACCTTACTCTGAATTCGTCTCTGCCTGCAAATCTCTTTTAATCAGCGAAAAGGGGGGGGCTAAATTTACATGGTTCTGGTAAGTCTGAAGTTTCACTGAGATTTACATTCTTTATTTTTGGGTCGTCTTCAGGTTTGTATTCTTGATTGGTGGGTCGTCTTCTTCTTCGGCTCCTGTCTCTTTATCACTGGCAAATTCACCTTTGGCTCTAACAATCTTGTCAATCGTTAACTGCAGACATTTCCAATATACATTAGAGCATCTTGTGAATAAGCTAGCTGCAGACATTCGAAATAAAGATTAGAATGATAATATTATTGTGTGGCGGTCCACTGGGGGCATTCTCCGCCAGATTGGTGGTTGTTATGTGTTGGTGATTGGTGGAGGGTATCAGGAAGTGTGTATTTAACCCGGTGTTTAGCTTCCGGGTGAAAGCCTTGTTTTGCGTGTGTGAAGTTGCTAATAAATTAACCCAGCATCTGAAGTCCTCTCCGCGCCGTCTTTAACAACTTCCACATTGGTGACCCTGACGTGATTGTTTGCTTCAGTACCCCCCCCCCCTTCTTCTTCTTCGCGTTTTCTGCTGCAATGGATGACGAACCGGCTGCTCCCGCTGTGTATGTGGCTACGGTCAAGCTGCCTGAGTTTTGGGAGCATGATCCAGAGCCCTGGTTCCAGCATGTGGAGGCTCAGTTTCGCCTTTGAGGAATAACATCGGATGAAACGAGGTACTTTCATGTTGTTGCCGCTTTGGATGCCCGAACCACACGGTGAGTGATGAGCGTTTTGAGGGACCCTCCTGCCGCTGATAAATATGGGGCCATTAAGGCTTTACTGTTGCGTCTCTATCAGCTTACGGACACGGAGCGAGCAGATCGTTAATTTTCGCTAAATGGCTTGGGGGACAGTAAACCAACCGAACTTATGGAGAACATGTTGGCTTTGCTGGGTTCGGGCGATGCCTCTTTTTTGTTTGTCCAACTATTCCGTCGTCAATTGTCTCCCCCAGTACGCACGGCGTTGGCTAGTTCGCAGCTAGTCGTCAAAAAGGATTACAGGGGGTTGGCTGAGGAAGCGGACTGGATTTTGCTGGCGACCCGACAATACAGCGTGCATTCTCTGCTGGACGAGGCTTCGGCGGCGGCTCCGGATGAGCCAGAAGTAAATGCTGTGGCCGTGGTGGTGGATGGACACCGCAAGGGAGACCCGTTCTGTTTCTACCATCGCCGTTTCGGGACTAAGGCTAGGCGCTGCATACCACCATGCACATTCGCGGTGCAGGGAAATGCCAGAGCTTCCGCTCAGAGCATATTACTTGACAGCCTCATACGACGTTTTGACACCTCCATGAAACAGCACGCCTCCTTCTGAAGGTCTCCCTAGACCAGGCATGTCCAAACTATTCCACAAAGGGCCGGTGTGGCTGCAGGTTTTTGTTCCAACCAACCAAGAGTAAACAGTTTGACCAATCAACTCTCCGAAGACTGAGATCAGTTGATTAATTGAGTCCAGTCTGGTGTGCTGCTGCTTGGTTGGAACAAAGACCTGCAGCCACACTGGCCCTTTGGGAATGGTTTGGACATGTCTGCCCTAGACAATGGACATGCAAGCTGTCCAAAAGAGACCCGTACCGTACCCAACCAGACCTGATCTTACTGCATGTGGAAACATAGTTTATGAGGAAGGACTGGAAAACAGTTGTTCGACCTCAAGTCATTTCTCTACCCTCCAAAAACAGCTTGTAACAAAGAAACACGGATGTTTTTTTAAATAGAAACAATGCACAATGCATTCTCCGTGTTCAATGTTGAACATGGCAATATTAATGAAATAACAATGGAAGGACACCTTTAAATTCAGAAAAATAATGTGAAGTTTTTTAACAAAAAGTGTAAAGTGTGCATAAAAAGTGCATCTGGATACCAGAGGGTTAATATGGGTATTGTTTTGCTAATTATTTTATTTAAGTTGTCTTCATTTTGTTGATTATTTTATTATTTTAGTAACTACCTTGTTAATTTTTCTTAACTTTATTGAAAGGTTATTCATATTTTCTTTATTTTGATTCAATTTATCCTTTTTTTCTTCAGAAATCTCAGGCCATTCTTGTTTTTTTCCCCGGGATATTTTGCAAATATAAAATTTTTTATTCATGTAATTTTCCTTTTTTCCATCCTATAATATAGATAAACTGTGGAGTTGTCATTATTTACAGGTCACTGTGTTATATTTGCTCATATTTTACTCTGTGAATGCCTCATGTGTTTAACACACATTGGAAGATTGTGCACTTGCCAAGGTGTGTGTTGTGTTTAGCAGGGAGTGGTCTTATCAGCCTGATGCCAGAGAGGAGCATGGGAAGGAGCCACTAACACACCTCTGGGGTCTGTTGCTGTGGAGATAAGACTGTGTTTCCATGCCAGGGCCAGAGGGGAGTTTAGGTGTCATCTATTTTCAATGGCTCCAGAATACTATAAAACACGTACAAAAAGTTAAGCTTTTGTATATTTATTTTGAACATGCAGAATATAAATTCTATACAAATAAAGCAAGAAAACATCAAAACACAATACACAAGGGGATTGATAAGTAAACAAGGGAAAAAAATATACTCTTATATACTCCTTATATACTCCTACCCTTTATTCCCTATGATGTCTACATAATTATTATTAGTTACTGGGTAGATCATGTGTTTGATCAGGTCTCAGTATTCAGTTTAGTCGGTATGGGCAGGAAACTATGGGGTGAAAGAAAATCATATATAAAGAGGCAAAAAATAAATAAACAAATCAATCAATCAAAATTATATATATTATATATTTATTTATTATTTAATTGTGTGTATATATATATATATATATATATATATATTTTTTTTTTTTTTTTTTTTTTTTATTTATTTTTTTTTTTTAAATTGAATAAGTAAAGTCAATTCTGAGAATGTAAGGAGTATAAATTTATAATTTATGAGGAAATGTGAGGTGGAAAAATAAAATGTTGCCAGGAAAATAAACACTCTAGTAAAGTACAGATACTTACAAAATCTACTTAAAGGTCTTATTCCAACATCATTTCATGACAGTTTTTCATAAAAATGCTAAAACACAAAAGCCAGGCCTCTTAATTAATTGACCAGTTGTCTAAACACATTTACTAACTGAAGCCATCATTTGCCAATACCATAAACACATTTTACATGAAGACACAATTCACAAAACACATATCCTCCCATAAATCTAAACACATTTTTCCTTGCTAAAACATAAGTTACAAAAGAACTCTGCTCATATTCCCAAATGAGCAGTCACAAATCCTCTACAGAGATCTAAGATCCGTTACTGTAAAGTTTCTAAAAACATGCATTGGCAGTTGGAAAACAAAGAACTTTGTCACAAATTGAGCATTGTCTTTTCAATTGTTTTGCTGTAATGTGTAATGATGTGTATAGAGTCTATATTTTTGAAAGCTTCAAGCTGCTTTTTTCATTTGAAAGTTTTGAAGTGAGAAGGTGTGGTTGTGTTTATGTAGCTTAAGAAATGGGTGTTGTGTTTGTTACAGCAAGTTTGTACAGCAAGCAACTGTGGCACTGTCCTCTGTTGTAGATAATAATGCTGCTTTCGATTCACTGCAATTGAGGATGGGCTGGGGGGAATGATACCTGCATTCTGTGAGCAGGCATAACACCATATGGGTGACATTTTTTATTTTTTTTTGTCTGCATTTGTTCTCATTGTTTCACACCACAGAGAGGGTGTCAACATTGTTTGAGATCAATGCATTTTTTTAGTCTTGCAGCCAAATATTTTAATATTTAGTGCATGTGTGTGACCACCATCGGTCCTCCCTGAAAGCTGAGCAAACATCCTTTATTAGAACTCTCTATTATAAGTCAGGAAGGGCAGTGCTACACCTCAGTGATGTGTGGGGGAAACAAAGACTGGACAGGATGGACAGGACGGACAGGACGGACAGGACGAAAAGGGAAAGAAATCAATAGGTGGTGCTATTGCAGTTAAAGATTGTAAGGTGGTGTGTTATTCCCAACTATTAACTGGCCATCAATAAAAATGAATAAGTGAATCGAAAAAAGAGAAGAAAACCAAAACAGCACAAAAGAAAAAGAGATTCGATAAATAAATAATTAAACAAAAATGGTTGTGAGCACCATAGTTGTGGATTACTTATTGGTGTAAAATAGAATGCAATAGAATAGAATAGAATAGAATAGAATAGAATAGAATAGAATAGAATAGGCCAGAAGGGGACACTCGTGCAAGAAGAGAATGAGTTTAGGGTAGAAATTCTGGAGAGATTCTCAGCACATTCTGGTGGGTCCCATCATTCACTGAAATGGGACTCAGCAGTAGCTGGTGAGACCCGATCAAACATGCAAATGTGAAGGACCCCAAAGCTCAGAATAGCAATCACAGCAAGGCAGGACCAAGCCAACAGGGCACCCCCCATCCCGGGCCGTAGGAGCTACAGGGCGCCGCCCCCAGAGAGCCACCGGGGCCAACGTGAACAACGCAAACCCGGAGAACAAAGAGGGAGCAGCTACAAACCCCCCCAGCACACCAAGGCCCACCCAGGCGGCCCAGGGCATGAAGACCCACCCGCCAAGCCAACCCCAACCCCGCCCACCCCAGCCCCCACCAAACCCCCCAACCCCCCACCCGACCTGCCCAACCCCACCCCCACACCATCCCCCAAGGGGGCCAATGGCCCCACACAGCCAGGAAGCCAGACACAGGGGCCGAGCGGCCCACCGAAGGGGCGGCACCCCGCCCATCACAAGGCAGGCCGCCACTGGGAGCCGGTCAGAGGACAATGGGGCCAGGAACCGATGGATAAAAATGGACAGTGTGGTGGGGCCCGGTGACACCAACAGGGAGGCACCCTGCACTGGCCCCAGGCGAGCGCAGTACACCCAGGGCCCCCACCCCCCCACAATGCGCCCAACACCCCACCAGGAAAGAGCCACCACACGCCACCAGCCCGCAATACAGCCACAGTGGCCACCAGAACAGCCAATCCAGCCCCAGCAGCCCCCCAAGAGCCATCGCACCAGCTTGGACCGACGGGGAAGCAGGAGAACCCCCCCCCCCGACCACAGCCCCCAGGTCCCAGGGACCCCCAGCCACAGCAACACGGATGGTAGTCCACCCCCGCTAGCCCATAGCCACAAGGGGGCCGGGTCAATGGCCGGGTCAAAGGGCCATGTTAGTGAAATCCCCTGCACCGTGATAGTGTAACCCTGATTGTCATGTGGTGCATTAAAAGTGGAGAGGCTGGGCGAGGCATCCAGGGGGCAGGCCAGAGGACCACAGAGGATGGCTACTCTGCGGCCTGCCCTGGCCCAAGTTCCCCGAGCCGTCCCAGACCTACTCTCAAGGTGTGAATGTGTGTGGTGCTACAAGACCGTAGAACCCTGCCATCTGCCCCACCACAGAGCCCATCCCTCTCGCCCCCACCTGCTCTCGAGGCCCTAACTGTTGTGTCCCGAAGGGTAGCTATATACAGTGAGGTGTGAAGTGCGCAGTAAGAGGCAGTCTGGTGTGGGTCCGGCCCATTACGACAGAGCAGCGGGGGAGACAGGTAGTGAGACCACCGGTACTGATGCAGAGGGCCCCCAGAGCCCCAAGGCCAGAGGACAAGGTGGGCCCGCCTGAACCCGACCGGCCCAGCCAGCACCAAAACTCCCAGGAGTCTCAGCGCTAGACCAGCGCCCCGGCAGACACTGCAGTCCCACCACGGGCCAGCCGCATGCAGCACCCTGCCCCGGAGGGAAGGCCAGGCCGCACCACCCGGAAGCGAGGGCCCTGAGCCCCCACGCCCACCCCGGAGCCGGCACATCCGGGGCGCAGTGCGCCCACCCCGCAGCACCACCGAACACCCCCCACCTCACCACTCCCCAGGACAGCCCCTAGGCCCCGACAGAAGCCTCCAGCCAGCAGAAACTAATCTCCAGTGGCGGCACACAGGCAAGTGCCAAGTCCTGTGCCCAGATTAGCCAGAGCCACCCCCCCAGAGAGACCACCTGGCCCCCCAGGCAGCGGAGGACCCCCAGCCCCCCCAGGGGAGGGAGAGGGACGAGGACGAGCGGCCAGGCACAGGGTGACACTAATGTCCACATTACATAATGTGGACAACCTTTCCCTGAGTCACTCCTTTCTCTGTGTTGTTTCCTATGAATGGGAAATACAGCCAGTGGAGGTGACACACCACTTTAAAATGGATCATGTGTTGGTAACTCTCAAGTGTGAGAGTTACCAACCACACAATTATTTCCATTATAACCATAATTTTTATCCATAAAACATTAGATTAGATTAGATTACATTAGATTAGATACAACACAGACAATGACAACAATGACAGGAGGTAGATATAACAAACAAATACATTTTACCATTAAGCAGAAATCATGAAGAATATCATTTTTTGTGTTTTTTTTACATTAAAAAATGAAGTGACAATAATAAAAAGAAGAAGAGAAGGAGACTTTTGACTTTTCAAGCAACTTTATTACAAAATACTGACAGTCCATAAAAGCAAACTACAGAAAAACAGAACAAAAACTATAAACACAATGAAACCCATTACAATAAAAACAAAACAACAAGAAACATAAATTATTCAATTAATCTAATTAATAAATAAGCAAAAAACAACAACAAACTAGAAGAAAAAAAAACAAACAAAAATAATACACACACATGAAAGAAAACACAAACACATTCACATCCTCAACCACTCACACCCTCAACCCACTCACACCTGAACCTACAGATTTAACCTCCTATCTCCATCCTGTCCCACTGAACACAGGACCTGTCCCACCCACCGCAGACACACAAACTCAGCTAAATTGTCCATCAGTTTAAAAAAACAAGTACTCCACCCTCAGGTGGGTCGCTACCAGACCCCTCAGACAGTGAGCCATATCAGTCAAGCCCACGCCCAGCAGCTGGTTCTTCCTACTTTTCCAAAAAGCTAATTTAGCATTAGCAAAACAAGACGTTCAGCAGGACAGCCACTTTTTTCCTGACTGAATATTTTGGTCCAAAGACAAAAAGGGAAACAGATAAAATATCTTCTTAGCCCCCCACCCACTCTGCCAACAGCGCAAATAGACCAATCAAACAGGGACAGGATACCAGTAAGTGCTCTAGGGTCTCCCTGCCCACAAAATGGACACCCCTCCCCAGTGCTGGGATCAAAGCAGGCTCTGTATCTGTTCGTAGCTATTATTCCATGTATCCATTGGAGGTCACCCATCTGCTATTCAACAGGAGGTTTATACAGGACCTGCCAGCTGTCTTTAGGGGAGGAGCCTGTGCCAAAAAACTGTCCACCTCGACTCCCTGACTCCACTGAAGAACGTCAGATTGAGGGCCTTCACATTGTACAGCTGTTTCCCACTACAGGAGTCAACCTTCTTCATGGACAGGATCAGTCCATCCTCCCCCCTCCACCCCAGCCACTGCAGGACTCGCATCCAAACACGGAAAGCTGTTGTTTCCGCCCTCACTCCACTGGATGGCGATGTCTCTGTCCTGTGTGAACCTCTGCAAAGGTGACTCCAGTGACTGCCACACCTCAGTCACCAGATTCTGCAGGACTCTGATGGACCGAAGTCTCTACTGACATCCGTGCCAGATTCCCCAACTTTACAATCCCCGCTGCCATAAAAGCACTTCTTTAAGTTGTTGAGAAGAACGCAGTTGGTGACAGGAGACCACTGTCAAACAGTGGCTCCTCAAACAGCAACATCCCAGTCTTTCAAGCTTCCAACACTGAATGATAAAATGGTGTCAGTCCTTCCAGTCATTCAGTGTTCGACAACAGGAACAGTTATTTGTTGTATCTCAGGTGTCCAGCCCTCCTCAAACGCAGCCGCACAACTGATACGCAGCAGTACAGCAGCTGTTGTGCTGCCTGGAGATGCAACACGGCAGTCCAGGAGGTCAGGGCTTTAAGGCCCTGACCCCCCCCTCTGCCACAGGGAGGTACTGGACACATGATTTTATCCAGTGACAAGCTGACCAGAAAAAAGCTGTATTTGTTTTAGCAGTCCTGGTGGTGGCTTCAAAACCTCGAGTCTGTGCCATAAGGAAGAGGCAACGAGTTTAATTGCGAACAGAACCCTTCCCCTGTAGGACAGCCGTGGGAGCAACCATTTCCTTTCAGCCAACTGGCCTCTACCTTTCCCAGCACTCCCTCCCAATTTGGCCTTGTTCCCTAAAAAGACCCCTAAGACTTTTAGTCCTCCCTATCCCCACCTAAGACCACCAGGAAGACAGGGCATAGCAAGCCTCACTCTTCTCCCAGTTGACTTTTGAGGAGGATGCTTTCTCATATAAAGAGAGACAGCCCTGCAGCTCCTGGATGTTGGATAAAACCTTAGATAAAATATTGTGCATAACAATGCCACAGGTCTCCAGTTTTTCAGTGAGGTCAGATCTTTCTTTGGTAAAAGTGAGATGGCCACTCGCCGACAGAATGCTGGTAGAATCCCTTTGTTAAAAGAGTCTTTAAACACTTCCAGCAAATCAGTTCTAAAAAGACTCCAAGACTCCAGGTAACCCATCCAACCCTGGGGCCTTTCCCAACTCCATCTGAGTCACTGCAGAACCCAACTCCTGTAGTGTGATGTCTCCACCCTGCTCTGCTAGACCCAGATGTGGAAGCCCCTAAAGCAGCTCCTCAGCAGTGTCCCCATCACACTCTCCTGCCTCAAATAAGTCAGAATAAAAAGACACTGCCATCCTCTTCAACTCTGCAGGGTCAGAGGTCAGCGTCCCATCAGGCATACGGAGACACACCATCTGCTTCCTCCGACCCACAGACCTCTCCAGGATGAAAAAGAAGGCAGTAGGTGCATCCATGTCCGTTATGGTAGTAAAGTGGGCCAGGACCAGAGCTCTCTTTGCGTTCTTCTAAAAGATGAGACTCAACTGTTGTTGTTTCTCTCTCAGTCTCTTAGTGTCAAAAGGAGTAATACATCCGAAGTCCCCAATCTCTGCCTCCAACTGCTCTATGGTCCTCCTTATATTAGCAGAAGCCAAAGAAGTATACTTCTGGCAGAAGACTCTTATCTGGCTTTTTCCTACCTCCCACCAGTGGGAAATGGAGGGAAAAGTCTCTTTCTTAGACCTCCAGTTGGTCCAGAACAGTTTAAAATCCTCACAAAAAATTACATAATTTAAAAGTTTTACATTAAAATGCCAGAAAGACATGGGCCTGTCAGTGCAATCTAAAACCAAATCCCCCAACACCTAGTGGTGATCTGTAAAACTATTAAGTTTTTAAAAATCTAGATAAATAAAACCTCTAACCAGGCTGCACTGACTCCGCCCCCAAACATCATCATCCTAGTGTATTGTCTGACCAGTGGATGCTTCAATCTCCAAACATCCACCAAGTCAAACTCTGCCACCATTTTTGACATTTTAGTTAATGCCCTATGACACACACAAAAAGAAATCTCCAGTGTTTGGGTCGGAGAATCTAGAAACATATATACCTGTCTCCTTAGCGATTGGGATGTCCTTCAGTTTGTCGTCTTTACATCCTAACCCGACATTTTGGAAGCCGCTGGCTTCCCGCTGGCCGCTGGATATAAAACTCCCTTAAAAACAAAACTGTGTGGATAAACCATAGATCCACAGTGTCATCCATGAATCTGCTTTTATTTTGTTACTTCTGTGTCCACTACCTGCCCGCATCTCCTTTAACTTTACCTCTGCCCATAGTACCTCCAAAAATCTGAGGATAAACCCTTCCGATTGAGAGCTCTCAATAATTTTAAAGTGAATACATTTCTTTAAAATAAATGATATGGCATTGTTAAAGGTGTCATTCCACTGAAAACCACTTTTACATGCTCCTTTTGGAATATAATGGGTCACCCCAAGTACCAACACATGTTGCATTTGAAAGTGGTATATTTGGCTGTATTTCCCATTCATAGAAAACAACACAGAGAAATGAGTGACTCAGAAAAAGTATGCCCACAATACAGCATGTGGATATTGGCGTCACATATGTGGGATTAAGCCCATCCCCCATTGCAGTGAATTTGAAGTAGCACTCGCTACACAAGAGAAGACGGCGCCACAATTGCTGCACAAACTTGAAAAAATGGCAGAGCAAACTCATTCATGTCCTCTCTGTGGAAATAAAACATAATCCCCCCCCCCTCAAAAGTACATGAAACCTAGCTGG
The DNA here is from genome assembly GCA_020466265.1 of Siphamia tubifer. Classification (NCBI taxonomy): domain Eukaryota; kingdom Metazoa; phylum Chordata; class Actinopteri; order Kurtiformes; family Apogonidae; genus Siphamia; species Siphamia tubifer. Next base: position 17,904,340 of record CM035784.1, read on the forward strand.
ATGCTATTCTCGGATGATAAACCCACACCAAGGTGTGTGTGTGTGTTTGTGTAGGGGGGGGGGGGGTTCCTCACCCATTCATTCTCTGAGCCAATCAGAGATACCTCATTGCCACATCATGGTATGTAGAAATACCGGTAAACTCTGTTGTTCGATCTCAAGTCATTTTTCTACCCTCCAAAAACAGCTGGAAACAAAGAAACCCGCAGGTTATTTTTAAATAGAACCAATGTTCTATTGGTTCTATTCATTCAATAACAATAGCGAACACAGCCATATTAATGAAATAACGATTTAATGGCACCTTGAAACCATTTGGCCCACAGATAGAAAGAACAGAAATAGAGATTGGTGGCTGGACCACTCGCAGTCATTTATACAGATTCAGAGCTCCATGGACCGATTCATTCCGATCTCATACACCACAGACTGATAACCCATTTAAATCAGTTTATCTTTACACCCCTAGTATTTAGTATATAAAATAACCCCAAAAGACCCAAACATCCACTGGTACTAAAACCATTTACGGTATTTAATACCTGCTGAATTACTAATTCTATCAATACATGGAAATAATTAAAATCTTAATCATTCTGAACAATAAATTGTGAGAAAACATTTGAAAAATTAACAACAACTGTCTAGATAACTCAAGATAACTGTGTTGGGAGTGTCACAAGGAACAAATGATTACATTTTGGTGTTGATCTGGAAGAGATCCTGGATTCTGCCCCCCCGGATCACCACCAGATCCCCATTACGAACCTACCCGGTAAATTTCATCAAGAGCAGGGGTGGGCAACTCCAGGCCTCGAGGGCCGGTATCCTGCAAGTTTTGGATGTTTCCCTCTTCCATCTCATCTGGAAGCCATTATATCATTATCAGGCTTCTGTGGAGCTGGATGATGAGCTGATCATTAATTGAATCAGGTGTGCTGGAAAAGGGAAATATCGAAAACATGCAGGATTCCGGCCCCCAAGGACTGGAGTTGCCCACCCCTGATCAAGAGCCTTTCAAAACGTTTTGAGTTAAAGCAGTTTATATGGTACAGTTTAAGACACAACCTTAAAACCATCTATATGTATGTGGTTTTTCAGACTTTGAATTAAATAACAACTGAACTGAACTGAACAATAAAGATAGTGTGGCCATCCACTGTTATTGATCCATCATTGGGTTTTACTGGTGTAAAAGTTGATGTTGTAGAAGTTGATAGTGTTTCTATGTAGCCTCTGAACGTGTGTTTTATTAAAAAAAAATGTTCCTCTCGCCCCACGTGGGAGGTGTCTCCTTAAGACTCGGGTCCTCTACCAGAGGCCTGGGAGCCTGAGGGTTCTGCGCAGTATCTGTTGTTCCTAGCAAAGCGCTCTTTTGTACAGAGATCTCTGATGTTGTTCCTGGTATCTGCTGGAGCCATTCTCCCAGCTTGGGGGTCACTGCCCCTAGTGCTCTGATTACTACTGGTACCACTGTTGCCTTCACACTCCACATTTTCTCTAACTCCTCTTTCAGCCCTTGGTATTTCTCAAGCTTCTCATGTTCTTTCTTTCTGATGTTGCTAACACTGGGGACTGCTACATCTATCACCACCGCTGTCTTCTCATGTTTATCCACCACCACTATGTCAGGCTGATTGGCCAACACCATCTTGTCAGTCTGGATCTGGAAGTCCCACAGGATCTTGGCCTGTTGGTTCTCTGTCACCTTTGGGGGGTTCTCTCATTTTGACCCTGGGACTTCCAGTCCATACTCTTCACAGATGTTCCTGTACCTGGTTATGCCTCTCCATGTATGCCTTGCCTGCCAGCATCTTACACCCTGCTGTGATGTGCTGGACTGTTTCAGGGGCTTCTCTACACAGCCTACACCTGGGGTCCTGTCTGACCTCTATTGCTCTGGTGTTCAGGGCTTGTTCTTGTGCAGCCATGAATGTCTTGTTCTAGTAGCCAATTTAACATCAGGGTGTCCTGGTTCCTCAACCCCTAACCCCTTGTTGTCCCGGGCACCGTCCAAGCCGGTATGACTCTATTTATTGTATCGCTCATCGTGAGGTATAGGCATGTATAGCATAAAGTGCCTTGCCTAAGGGCACACCTGGGATTCGAACAGGCAACCTTCCGCACCAAAGTCAGTGGTATATATATATATATATATATATATATATATATATATATATATGTATGCTATTAGTTTAGTTGATAATATATGATTTACACTGAAAAATGCTAAATACACAAGATAATATTGCAATAAATGGTGCTATTAATATATAAGCGGTTGTTTGACATGATGTAATGGCTATTACTCATTTTAATTCTAATTTGTTGTTTTTTGACAGGCATGCCGGTAGATGATGGAACTGTTGCAGCTCTAATTGGAGGTGAGCATCATCCCATCATCCAGATGCAACAGAAACAATGAGGAATTACTTAAAATGTGGGGTGGTGTCAAAGGCTTATAGGAGAAATTTGTGAAATGTAAATGTTATCCATTGGCAGTTTTTCCACATCCATCTATAAATCTGTTCTTCTCTCTGACTGAAATGTTCCTATAAGTGATTAAGTATGATAATATATTTGGACTAGAAATGAGAAAAAGACACTTGATAAGATTTGGATTTCAGACAAATTGAATAGTTGATTTTGATGAGTATTGCATCTCTAACTACAGTATTGGTAACAAAATACAAAATTAAATAGTCAGGCAACAAACTTTGATTATATGGAATTTTATTTGTCAAAAGACAAATTTAGTCGATATTAATATGAGAAATAGAATTTAACCCCGATGCATCAGCGCTGACAAATTCTGAGTCGATGGTTTAGTTTAAACATTCAGAAAAATTAAACTTTTTTTATACTATGTTATTACTTGTTTAGTTGATGGAACTGACGTATGGAAATAAACATGTATCAAAAAGCAATTGATTTAGAAATGTAAAAAGCTTAAACTAAAACTACAGGGACCAAATGACAATAATTTAATTTTCATTGTAGTTTTTTTTTTGGCAAATTTGCAAATATTAACACAAAAATATTTGTATAATTTTGTTGCATATTTTGTTTATTTTTATACATTTTGTTTTTCATTTTATTGCTTTTCTTCAGTTTGTGTCTTCTTTTGTTCATTATTGTCATTATTTTGTTGTTGTAATATTCACTTTGTTTTATTGATTACTGTCTGTTTTTTTGTTCATTTACTTTATTTTTAATTTTAATTTTGTTTTTTATTTTATTATTTTTCTTCTGTTTGTGTCTTACTTTGTTCATGTTACTTATTATTTTGTTGGATTTGTTGCCATTTTTGTTCATTTTATTGATGAATTTAGCTGTTTTTGTTAATTTTGTTGTGTATTCTTTTTGGACCGTGGAGCTGCTAAAGTCTCAAAAGTTAAACAGTTAAGTAAATAGCTGCTGTCCGTATTCAGGGGTTACCGGAGTCCTTCTGTTGGCCCTCATCTGCCTCATTGCGGTGCTGCTGTGGTGCCTGTCCAGGCAAAAAGGCTCCTACATCACCAATGAGCTGGATGATGATGATGATGTGGAGAATGAGGATGAAGGATCAGTGGCCAATTACACGGCACTCCAAAGCAAAGAACCACTGAAAAGCCAAGAAGAAGACTGAGACAATCACACCAATACAGATTGAAGATGGCCATATTTTTACACTGATTTAATCTGATAAAACTGCACAAACTTCCCAATTTATGCACCTTCAGCCTTTGATGGTAAAAAGGAGTTAATGGTACCAAATGTCCCAAAGCAGGGGTTTTCAAATGATGGGATAGTGAGCCTCCCCTAAAAGAACAGAAAAGCAGCTGCCCCCCACATCCCAATGTTATTTTTAGATGTATTATCTCTAATAAACAATTTAAACATCTCTATTTTCATATATATATATATATATATATATATATATATATATATATATATATATATATATATACATACACATATATATGTGTGTGTGTGTGTGCTTAAATATTTTTTAAAGCACATTTTAACACCTTTGTGTGTTTTACCACCCTTTTTCAACAAATTTTAACATCTCTGTGTGCTACTTAATGTCTCTTAACATTTTTGTGTTTTTGTAAATGTTTCCACATTTGTGTGCTCTTAAACATCTCTTTTAATACGTTTTAATGTTTCTGTCATTTTCACTTGAGGTGTGATTTTTTTTCCCCTTCCGTGTAGGACACACATGTACTGTAGTTAGTTTAACAAAATGTACTGAGGTTAACTTAACGACATGTACTGCAATTAGTTAACCACATATACTGTAGTTAGCTTAACTGTATGTGCTGCAATTTGTTAACCACAGAGTCCAAAGTTTATAAAGACACACTGGGGAAAAAAGGAAAATCACAACAACACTGGAAACCATAGTAAAAACAAAACAAATCCCAAAACCATTTATGTTTGGTCTCACTCACTGCTTTGTTTTGCCCCATTGTATGTTCATAATTATGAATATTTGTAATAACTCATACAAAACTCACCAACGAAGCATCAGAAGTTAAAGGGTTTTTTCAAAATGGAATTCATCCAATTGTTTTCATTCAATTGACAAGAATACTCTATTACAAAATATTTGATAGTTGCAGCTATCCGTGTGGACATTTTTTTTTGTCAAACAGATTATCCTGCCAGCAACTAATAATACTTTTTATGGAGACATCATAGGGAATAAAGGATAGGAGTATATGTTTTTACTCCTTTCCACCTCTTTTCGAGCATGTTTAATTCACTGTATTTAATTTACTCTGTGTATTTTTTCTCAATCGTTTGTTTATTATTCTTGATGTTTTCTTGCTTTATTTGTATTGAATTCATTTTCTGCATGTTCAAAATAAAGATTACAAATAATAATAATAATAATAATAATAATAATAATAATAATGTATGTATGTAATGTATATTATATATTCTGGAGCTGTTGAAAGGAGATGACATCAGTAAACTCCCTCTGGCCCTGCCATGGAAACACAGTCAAGAGCGTATCTTATCTACATGGCTACACACCCCAGAAGTGTGTTCGTGGCTCGTATCTGGATCAGACTGATAAGAACACTCCCTGCTAAATGTAAATTTCACTTTTTTGTATACCTCTCATCACTTAATGAAGTTGTGTATAAGAAATACACATGTTTGATTAAAATTAACAACTTGTCTCGACATGAAAGCTCAAAAAATGCATTTTGACTTTGATTTGACAAGTGAAGGATATAGTAAATACAAGTGGCACTATTAATGAACTTGCAATTCAATTTAAATTTCCAACTTACTTCACCTGTCTACACAAACAAAAAAAATCCAGGGGAAACTGTCGCCATTTTTCACCAGGCTTATTTGCCAATTCTTCATCCATTTCTATACGGGTAGATTTTGACAAGTGTGCAGGGGTATGTGTGCACTTCCTTCTATGTGTACCAACTTTATCATCGTCAAACTGAACATATACAGCTGAAGGAAGCTCTGCATTATCGATATAAGTGACAATGCCACATACCCCATTAACAAGACCATCATCTACATCAATATTTTTACACAGCATAACACACGCATTTACACCCATCTGTAAACACTCTTCCAAACTACTTTGTCGGGAAGAGTGGAGATGGCCTTGTATTTGTGTTAATTTCCCTGTCTTTTTATTATAACCAAAGTCCAGCGCATTTATTACTATGTAATTTGGACACAAGCTCAAAAGTTTTTTATTGTTATGTTCCAACACCTGTAATTTTGTTGGACAAATATACAACGCATCTAGCACTTTGCCTGTTTCACAGCTTTTTAGTATTTGTAACAGAACGGGTGATAGATGGACCCAAGATGCAAAACTCTGAGGCTCCAGGTGCGTTTTACAGTCTTTATTAAATGATGAGGAAAAGCACGGATGAGGCTCCTCCTGATCCGTCCGTACGGGACACCGAAAGTGTTATCCAGGTACGTAGCAGGGTCATGCCGAGGGTCCGAGGTCCGATGAGGCACCGAGGGGGGCAAGGCAAAACTCCGGGTCCAAAAACAAGCTTAGTCAGTACACAAAAAATCCACACAATGACAGACAAGGGGCAGGCCGAAATCAGAATCCAAAAACCAAAACAAGAAGTCAAAAGCCAAGAAACCAGAGGTGAATGTATACTTGCTCATAAGTCGCATAAGGCAGACAGATTCGCACCAGACAAACACACAGATTGCTTATTTATACCCTTCTGACAGCTGTCACCAATGATGTGAAAATTAATGGAGGCGGGGAAAACACCGGTGACAGGAAGTAAAGCAGGAAACGTGAACGTGAACCCACATAACAAAATAAAAAGCCCTAAACACCAACAACGACAGAAAGACATACAAAAACTAGACACAAACATGATACCAGATGTAGGATCCATGACAGTATTTTTAAATCACTTTCCAGCATGGGTGTCTCCTTTGACCACACTCTTAATCGGTTTAATAACAGATGTGCTATCTTTCTGTCTAACTACAGTTTTTAAATCTGCAATTTTAAAGAAATCTGCCCAGTAATGTATTCCTATTATATCATGGTACAGGGCTTTACCTTTTACTGGAGATAACTGAAAGAAATCTCCAATAGCTATGATGCTGACATGACCAAATGGGGAAAGGTCACCTGTCTAATCTGACGCTATCTACTATATGTCATTAATTTATGATCGACCATTGATATCTCATCTATTAATTACTATTTTTACATCAATGTATTTAGCCCGCATGAATTCAGTTTTTCTTCTCTCAGGAGAGGAGCTTAACCCTTGTGCGGTCCTTCGTACAAGGCGCACAGGCTGTGTCCTACAATCAGGTCTTAAAGACCCGGATTCCAAAGTTCAGTTCCATAGACTCATCACCCCACCCCCCAAGGATATTTTACTGTTTTCAGTAATAAGCAATGGCACCATACAGTACCGGGCCGCATGTTTGAGACCCCTGGCCTAATGTGACTTGGAAACGTTTTTTACTCATTTAGACAACTAAAGTATTATTGAATTAAGCAATTCAAGTTTTCTGTAAGAAACACACCATATGTGAAATGTGAGAAAATAGTTTTCTCCCGACCTGAAAAGTGCAAACAGGACCTTTCACATATTTGGCCGAACTGACTTGGAAAACTTTTTTATTTGTGTAGACAGCTGAAGTAAGATGGATTATGGTATTACACTATTCCATTCGAAATTAACAGTGTACATGTGTATTCCATAAGTAATACACATGTAATACACACAAACCTGCACAAACAAATACGGCAGAAATGGTACTTTATCTGCACCTTTGACGTCCTCACCCATAGGTACCATTGGTCAACTTCTTCTCATGAATCTCATATCTCCACCTCGCTCTGTTCTATTAGTGGGACAGCAATTTGCTTTTTACCACCCAAAAGTGCTTTGCGCCTACTGTTTGCAAATATTCTGAAATCTCCTATAGCCGGGGTCGTCTACCTGCGGCTCCAGAGCCGCATCTGGCTCTTTCATCTTACCGCAGTAAATAAACCCCCCCCAAAAAAAACCTAATTATTTCATTGACGTATTTTATTTGTTCATTCCTTTTTAATTTTTTGTCCTAAATTATAAGATAATTGTGATCTTGAAATGTTAGTAAAATAAATATATTGTATTGTTTGCTGTCACTCAAAATAAACATCATCCTCATGGAAGGCCTACTGTTAGGATGACCATAGATGGCTGGACAGTGTGAAAAATGAAGACTTGAGGTTGGAAGTAAGGTGTAAGAAATTCTCAGTTTTCTATTTACAAAATAGCAAAGACAGGGGGGGGGGCAAAAAAAAAAACACTATAATTTTTCAAGGAGGAACCTTTAGATGTAGTCAGTAGCCTCCTGGCAGATAGAAAATGGCGCCCTTTTATATCTTGCCCAAGGTGTGTCTCATTGGGAACTGCCAACAGCAGGGGTCCGAGAGAAATTATGATGCATATAAAAATATAAATACAAAAACATAACCCATTTTCAGAATAAAGCTTGATGTCATTATTCTAAAATAAACAAATCCCATCTAATACTTTACATGATAAATGTATATACATAGACCCAACATAAAACACCCCTCCTCTATCCTTGCCCTTGATCTCTCCCGGAACCTTATAAGAGGCATTGTAGTCAGTGGGCGTCTTTTGGCTTATCACCCTGGAGAAGACACAAGCAGGACAGGTAAGCACCAGCACTCTGACAATATTCTCACAATATTTGTTAGTCTAATAATGACATTTCTGTTCCTCAGATGAATGTCCTGCACCTGCATCAATCAACAGTAGATATGGGTTAATGATGCCTCAGGAGTGTATTGACACATTGACACACTGTGTTGACACTCTGTCGACACTGTGTTGGTCACTCAATAGTGACCTCTCCTGGAGATCTAAAATCATTGCAGGTAAACAAAATGAATATAAGATGGGAAAACTTGCATGCTGTTAACCCAACATTACCCTGTGAAATATTTCATATTTCCATTGCTAGTCTTCTACTTAAAATATGATCTCATCCTTGAATAACTTCATTTGCTCCATTCATTTGTTGAGTGAAATTGTTTATGAGAAGGATTCAAAATTTGTTTTGTAAAATGCTCAAATGAATTGGCATGTAAACAGCAAATTTGTCTGTAATAAAATTAAGAATGAAAATGTTTAACTTGGGTATGGAATTTTGTTAACCAAAGTATTCAATCATGAAATAATGCATTAAAAATTGATTAATTCATAAATTTTTTATTGAAGAACAAAAGTTTTTGAAGCGTCTTTTGCACCTAGGCGATTTCTCCTCTTGGACACCAGTTCCCCTGCCTTAGAAAATACTCATTCACAGGGAACAAATGAAGATGGTGTACATCAGGGACGTCTGTAGCTTGACGAAAGATCCGGGGCTGTAGCTCAGACATTGGAGTCTCCTTTTAATGGGGGTCTAGGTTTTTGTTTTTTGTTTTTTTTTAGAAAAAAGGGTTATTAAAATGCAATTTTATGGTTACTATTTCTGTGCAAATAATGAACATTATTGTTCATCTGGACAACAGATTACTTTCTTTTGATCTACTTTACAGGTAGAGGATGTAAGTGTTTATGTACATTTACAAATTTGATTGATGGTTAATTTAATATTTTCATTAATATTTGAACAAAGAGTTACTGATCACACTCGCCAAAGTGCAGTAAGTTTTCCAGCCAAATATGTGACTACAAACACAAATGCGTGTAGTTTAAGAATTATGGAAGTAAAACACCAAGATACACTAGTGGGTTTTTTTGTATTCCATTGTAGCCTTAACTTGATGTGCAGCCTTCAAAAGGTTTTACTCCATGAAAGCCCTGTATTTGGCTCAGATTTTGCCTGTCCCATCTTACCATTATCCCTAGTGGGCAATTATTTCTGCTCATTGTCATATTGGGTTTAAATGTATTGTTTAGCAGCCTGCAATGTAAGTAATATATTTTATATGTCCTCTAAAAAGTGAAGTAATGGAGCTAACTGACGACTGAATTATTGAAAGTTATTCATTTTTGACTGTTTTTTTACAAACCTGGGTTGATTGAAATGTAAAGCTCTGTCCCAACTTGTCTCTCTGCCCCCTTTCCCACCAAAAAAATCCTGGTGTCCATCTTTTGATGTCACCAGCAAACCAATGTGGCATAGGATGAGAAAACATGTATTTGTTTAGATTCAGTAAACTTTATTTATCCCTGTGGGGCAATAAGGATGGGTGTACAGAGCAACTACAGCAGACGAGAGCAGAATTTAGGAGAGTCTGGGGAAAGTTGCTCCAATTGAGGGTGCGTCTGATGTGGTCAGTTTCTGTGGTGGGGTTAGCTCTAGGGTGGATGTAGACGATGGTGAAAATGAGCTGGGGAATTCTCAGGGCAATTAGAAGGGGTGGTAGGACACAGCCAGGAGCTCGATGTCTGGGGTGCACAGCTTACAGCTGTTACCAGCCCTCCCGCTGCAGCCTGGTCCGGAGCCCTCCTTTCCTTTGACCTCATCTGGTTTTCTTCTTCCTGGTGCTTATGGGCACTGCGGTAGGGTCGTTGTTACTCCGGAGGTGAACTGGTCGACTGTCAAGCAGTGAACCGGAAAGTCTGTTACGTATTGTATAAATTTCATAAAATTAACCAACATGTCCATATATATGGACACGTCAGAATCGTGCAGTCTGCGCTAGTTACAAAGGTGCATGGACAGGCAGCAGCAGTAGGATTACCCAGTGAGAGGAGATCTGTTGTTGAAGTAGAGGTAGTGTTGTTGTTGCATTGTCCACGGAGCTTCTCTTATTATTATTATTATTATTATTATTACATATTTTAATTATGATGGTCCAGCCCAAAATCTCTCTGGAGTCTAGACAGATTCGGAGCTATTCCCCGGAGATCCGGGGCTTCAGCTGGGAATGCGCAGGTCTCCCGACTCCCCTGGTGTGCATAGTGCCAGCTGATAAAGGTGCAGATACATTTTCTGGTTATTTTTCCTATATTGTAATGGGTCTTGTGTTCTGGGTGCCAGGTAGTGTTGGACTTCAACAAACCCACAACATGTCGATAAACACAATTTGGCGCAGCACATTCAAACGATACACTTCACATGATTTTTTGTTAGTGATACATGCACCAATACAGGGTTTTACACTTGTGCACTCTGCACAGTGCTGACGTACCAGTGTTGTTTATCCCATCACTAATCAATAGGCTAAAATCTCCAATAATCTATCAAATTCTGCAAATAAAGTGCTATGTGCTAATAAAGTGCAATGTGTCTTTATTAAAATATGATAGATAACCTGGACCCAAACGCACCGGGGACTGGTGGCAAACCTGGACCCGAATGCCCCGGGGACTGTTGACAAACCTGGACCCATACTCTGAGCTGTATGTTCAGAGTATGGAAAATGACCCTGTGGGACTTTGTGATATATGTTTTTAAAAATTTTTATTCAAAGGTTAACTGGGCCCAGAGTGCTTTACACTGGACCAGTGTATAGGTGCGAAAAAGCAATACATTCAGTGCTCTCTTCATTTTTGTTCACATTTGTTGTATGTCACCTTCCACCTGCCATGTCTTTTCCGGTTTTGTCTGACAGAGTAACAAAAAAAATGCATGGACTTATTTCCACTGTACAGGAACCACCAAAGCTGAAGGTATGTTATACTTTTCCACAGTACTTTTATGCATGTGACTGTGGTTTATATGGTTGCAGAGCTCTGCGAGTAGGTTCACATCAGTATTTTTGCTCCAGCAAAAGATCTCAATAATTCTGACTTCAACTACTAGTGAAATGTAAATGTAATCATATCACCTCTTATGTAAATGTTTCAATATGATTGAAGTTAGATCATTTTTCCTTGGTTTTATTTTATGTGTATTCTATATAATAGCCATCACTGTTTGATGAGAGAAGAAGCATCTGTAATTCAGTGTTTTAATAGATGAATATTTTAAAGCTTGAATTTTACATATACCACATCATTAAGACCTTAAATACATCCTCAGTTGAATTACTAAATGAATGAGGAAACACGCCTGATATAAACACACCAATGACCTGGATTCTTATTTTCCACCTAATCTAATCTCCTCTCTGTATTTGAATAATTTGACTTCACTTTTGGTTCTGTAAGACACCAACTGCTGTTGTAGAAAATACACAGAAGATGTAGAAAACAAAAGACAGAGAGTGAGACGTTCTGTTTAGTGCTTTAATGTGCCAATGTACAAAGAGAATACTGACATCTCTACAATGGCATCTAAAACATGCCAACACACATTCGCACCCTCCTCTGTTAGATGCACTCATGCGCACTCTTCCTCTCTCATTCACACACATGTACACACACACACACACATTCTAAATCCCTATGTACATCATTATGCGGTTTCCCTGCAACCTAGTGGGAGATAATACATAAAACAGAGCTGTCTCTGTTTGCAAGCCTCTACTTCTCATCAGTAAAATTAATAACCAAACAAATGCTAAAATAACTATGTCTCAGACCTGGGCTAAAACATACAGGGGCCACACACACTAAGGCTGCAAATAAAGGTTCATTTAATTAGGAGGTGACACCAAAGGGGGTTTAGTGCAAAGACATAACACAAGTCAGTTTATTTACCAGAGATGCATCAAAGAGCTTCATTAAAAATCAATGCATGTAGGTCATTTTATGAAACTGGTGCAAATGTATTTGTATTGTCATTTAGAGTCTGAAGCTTGTAATTATGACTGCCGTGACATTAGGTACTGTCCCACAGAGTAAGTTCTAGGAACTAAATAGTTCTTAAACCTGTAGGCGTGTTTCCACTATCGAAACTTCTGGGTCATTGTACAGGAACTATTTAGTTCTTAAATAATTGTATCTATTTAGTTCTTGTTATTTTTTAACAAACTCCCCCTTGTCCTCATTATGAGTCAGTCATCTTTACTTTTTGTGTATTTACAGTATCACTGGGCCACAGCAACATACCGACAGAAAAAGTGGGTGTTCGGCATATTAGGAGTGTGTGACTGCCAGAAACGTCTCGTATTGCGGCGGGTGAGGAGAAGGTGGCAGGGAAATCTTCTTCTGGCTGTCTCTCTGGATAATGTAACGTTTGACTTTTACACTTTCTAAATGTTTCCATGCAGGACAATGTATCCATGTACCGTGGAGAATGACATTTTGTGTGTGTGTCTCCCTCTCTCTATGATCTGCCTTTAGATGTTTCTTGTTATTAAAACATTGTCGTACACAATCCAGTATTTTGGTTGTATTGACGGCAGTGTACCCAATGCTGTGATTTCACTTGGTTTACACAATTTGTATAGAAATAGTAAATTACACACTGGCTAATAGTATAGTTATCATTATGATATCATAACTTAAAAATAAGAGGCAAAAAAAAAAACTTTAGTTAATCATAATTTCTTCTCTGAGTATACATTAACAGATTCTGAATATCACATCTTTATACATTAACTAATGTTATAGTAATCATTATGTCATGATTGCAGAATAAGGGGCAACTATCATCAGTCAGACATACATTATTTTCAGATTATGTATTAATCTCTTGTTCATACATTAATTGGTAAATGGTAATTAAATGGTATTTTAATCATTAATGAAACAAAGATTTTGCTAAGTAATACATTAATTCATCATTATTTCATATATGAGCACATACAGAGTGTTACATGTGGTGCTGTTTACAAGATGAGGGCCTACTCACTTTAATACAGTTCAGGCCTCCAATGGTGACTTTTCATCCACACATAAGACACATCCCACATGTAAAGTCTGTAGAACAAGCATCCAGTGAACACCACTAAGGACTTTTTTTTTCTGGACAGTGTATATTATCAGCACTGACTATGGCTAAGTGTGGATTAGAGCTGATATTTCCTTCACTAAAAGGTGCAGAATGGATAAAATAACCAGCAACTTTATTCACTGAATCTTGAAGACAAGATTTTGATAGTATCTTGGATGATAGATCTAAGATACTATTGGTATGTTTCTCATTCACTTTCAGTTTACTTTATTATCATTACCATAAAGACAAGATGTCATTGAAACACCCGGCAGCTGGCATCACACCCCTCATTATTTTGAGATTATCATTTTTAAGAAAGGCCATGGGTCATCAATAGAAAAATGGGAAAAATATGAATTTAAGTCTGGATACTGCAATACCTCATAAGCTTCACAACATGAAGGATCAGGGGAAATCAGGAATTCAGTCATTTTCCAATAATTCCAAATTAAATATTTGTTAGAAAGAGTTACTAAATCTAAAATTTAAGAGTCACTATTATTATCATTATCATAATAATGATGATGTAGTCGATTTCCCCCCAACAAACCATTGAAAAGCATTCCCAATACCATCAGATCTCATCCAGGGCCTTTTTCTGCTTTATTTTCTTCCCATGGGCTGGCTCATTCTGGTACTTACAGCCAACAAGAATAATGTGACCTGTGATAACATTTTAATGGCTGGATTGCGCTTCACTGCACTGTTCAGTCTTTGTTTTAACTTAGTCTTGTCTTGCACTAGTTGTGGGGCTTGTCTTGGTCTCTATGCATTTGGTCTTGGGTACGTTAGTATTTCATACCACACTATTACTGTAAATGCCCTGTTGTGTGGTTTAGTCCAGGTCTGTTACAGTGTTAGTGCCTAAGGCTCCTCTACTCCACAAATGCACAGACATTTCTAGGTAGCAAAAACACCCTCACTAAGCTGTGATGGTACAGTATTAAATACAGTAGTGCTCATGTCAAATATCATACTGGTGGGGATGATTTCTAGAGCTCCCCCGCTATGTCTGGGTTCCCCATGTTCTTACACATGGAGAAACGGTATGGATCTTTTCTTTACACAAAAAAGAAATGCTGTTCTGATTACCAAGCTGTGACATCTCTCAAACTGAAAAACACTTTGTATGAGGGTCACATGATGCAATGCACCAACTGACATAGGTGGTATGACTAATGGAATAATGATTAAGACATAGCACTGCCAATGCTGTGCAGGAAGGAAAAGGTAAATATTGTAAGGAAAACATTCACCAGGAAAACCAAAATAAAAGCATTCAAATGTACATTTCCCCCCTCTGATGTCTATTCCCCTGGAAAAAAAAGTTTGATTCTTCTGAGTAGAATATACACTGAATTCACAACATGAGGTTCATGTCGGCCTGAAGAGGCAGGTGAGGTGATATTAAGTGGCGTTTCTATCGCCCACATACTGTCTACAAGTTTATTCTTATTTTTTGTGTCACATCCTCATCATTACGACTTGAATGAACTGATTTCAAAAACAAGTTGAAATGAAAATATAACATATTTGACAACCTTACCTCCTCAACAACAGAAGATGGTGCTGTCTGAGGTAACATCACTGGACTTGTCTCAGTTGATATTATAAGTAGATGTTGATCAGCTGGTTGCATGGCTCTGAATCTGTTAAGGTGGTGTGGAAGGCAGCCTGGATCCTATTTTTGGGTGACGCTTGTTTGATGGCACCAAAAAAATGTGGAAGTTAACTGATAATACCTACTATTCATTTTTCTGGAGAGTTCCTATTTTACACTCATTATAATGAAGTGTTCTTTGTGTGGGCTGTGGAGATTATGGTGGTTACAATTTAGAATCCAATAAAGGAGAAGAATATGTATTATTTCTCCTGTATCCATCCTTACACTTATGAAATGTTTGGGATCCTTGGCCACCTCCCAAACAGCCAATGTGATCAGAGCCAAACCCTGGGTAAACACTAGGTGTGAGATAAATACTGTTCAGATCCAAATGGGACATTTGCAAGGTGATGCTTTACAATCCTTTTCTTTGTTTGTTTGTTTCCGGGCATCCATTAACACTTGACCTGACAGGGATGTGTGCTTTTTCTGGGCTAAGAGATTTTTCCTACTGAATATCTACCCACAGTGGGTGCATGACTTATCCATGACATTTACTGTAGATAAAGAGATAGTGGGTAAGTGTTAATGAAACATGGCCTGAACTTATCAGCAGATACACTGATCCCTTCTAAATAGTCAGCTTCATTAACTGTGTTTACATGCACACTGTAGTACCAGATACTACTTATAATGAGAAATCAGAGATACAGATACTAATCCTGTTAAAATGAATTTTTAAAAAAGGTATATTATTTACTTTTTATTAACATGTACATGTATTCCAGTTGCTCAGAAGATCTTATACCCATTAAACACCATGAAAAATATTTTAAAATTTTTTTTAAAACAAACCTCATTTAATAGCCTAGAAGAGTAAAAGTAAAGTATTTTTTGGCAAAAAATTACAATAATATCTATTTATGTAAATGAAAATAAGGCAGTGAGGTTAGATGGCAGAACATTAAAATACAGAGTACCTGATTGAATTTGGAGATAGTACAGAAATATAGAGAAATAATATAAAATCAATAAATGCAGGAAAAATATGAATTTTAGAGAAACCAGTTAGAAGTGATTAATCTGCTGAATATAATGTATGCCCTGTCCACAGTAACAGTATATTTAGCAAAAGTGGAAATGTTAACTATGTTTAGGCCTCTTGTGCTATTTTATGTTTTATGTATTGAAGGGCCTTCCACAGCAACGAGATTAAACAACTGTGTACCCATGTGGGAAAGAAAACTATTAGAAAACATTACTTGGTGTATTAAAAGCACACTTGAAGCATCAAATATAGTTTGTGCAGTAGATCATGTTCCACAGGGACATATTTTGAACACAAACTGAAGGAAAAACTATATAACAACAATATGTGTTATATACACTGTTGACTGAACCAGTCAACTTACTTAAGTTGACTGGTTGAGGCTTGGAAGAGTAGTCACTTTAACTGTGTCTAAAGTTATCTAAAGTCCAAAGCATCCACAGTTTAAGTCTACACTGTAAACCTGAATAAGTTAGCAGAACTAAAAAAAATCGATTCCCTCAATTATTGAAAATTGATGAACTTAAAAAATAAAATTTTCCAGAACTTAAAATTTAGATGCTTATTAAAGTATCCTTAAATTAAAACATGACTCCTACTTGGAGCCTAAATCAGGGTTCAGTGTATTTACCCAAGGACACTTGGACAGCCAGGACTCTGACCCGCTCTACCATGACTGCAATAGATATTGGTGGTTATTTGGAGTGCTCTGAAATTGTATTTCACCTGGTCTGTTTGACCATTTGTGGACACATTTTAAAAAATCTCTAATAAACAAGGGGTACATAAATATTTAGACAAACATCCATGTTCTTGTTGGCAGGGCATCAGTTGACAAAAAGTAAAGCAAATCATAATGATTTAAATATGATCCAAACTATGTTACCTGGAATTCAGTCAAAATCGAAAGGTGCTGTCGAAATCAAGTGGCACATAAGGATGTGCCACTCTGACATGGCTTCAGGGCATATCATGTGGTGGAGCTGAGGGTGTCCAAACAGTGAATCAAACTTACTTTAGCTACAGGTTGACATGTAAACAAGTCAGATATTATACACACTGACTGTAACATTAAGTGCCACTCCTACCCAAAACTGAGATAAGATCCAGATAATAAGATCCAGATGAGAAAATGAAGGATGCTTCAAACTCAGCTTGATAGGGAATGGAAATTTAGAGGACCCAGGGAGATAGCCGAGTGCAGCCTCATCTCACACCTCCAACCATGACTAATCAATCATGACAGCCACATGTGCACACCCTGTGGGTTGCAGAGGTAACAGACAACTGGGTCAATAACAGAATATTGAGCGGGTGTGTTTATTTTTACCCCCCTCCTCTTTTACCTTCCCTCAGGAGGAATCTATCTGTCTTACAGAAATTGATGAAGTGCCACTAGAGCATCTGATCATCATCCATGTCCTAGTGAAATTTTAAGAACTCAGAAGTAACAAAGTTGATGATGCACTTCACACTTAAGGAGGACAAGAGTGGGGTGTCTGTCCATGTGTATCTGGTCGGACATATCCAGGGTGTATACATACGTTGGCATGTATATACGTGTTAAAACATGACGGGACGGCCATGGCTCATTTGGGAGAGCGGGTCATCCATTGACCGAAGGGTTGGCGGTTCGATTCCCGCTCTGTCCTAGTCAGTCCGTTGTGTCCTTGGGCAAGACACTTTACCCTCCTTGCCTCCAGTGTCACTCACACTGGTGTATGAATGAGTATGAATGTTGGGTGGTGGTCACAGGGGCCGTAGGCGCGAAATGGCAGCCACACTTCTGTCAGTCTGCCCCAGGGCAACTGTGACTACATATGTAGTTTACCACCACCAGAGGGAGCATGTGAGAGTGAATGAATAATGGAACACTAATGTGAAGCGCTTTGGGTGCCTTGAAAAGCGCTATATAAATCTAACCCATTAAAACATGCACTCAAAGCCTTCCAGTTCCACATCCAGGCTCAGGAGTTTGTGACTAAGAGAGGCAGCCACAACACCCAATCCCTCTGTTTTTACCTGTCCAGTAAAAAGAGAGGGATTGAGGGATTCCACCCCCTACCCCTCCCACCCCCGGGCTTTAATACTGGGTCAGTTGTAAAAGTCACCGTGTTCACACTTGTGTGATTGGGGAAGTAAAGGAAAGTGTCAGAGCCCTGGATACTCAACAGGGACAAACCTGCTGAGATACTTATTGACTGGACTGCCAAGAGCCTCACAGTTCTCATGGAACACAGCTACGAGAAGACAAACACCTCTAAACTGCTTACTCGCCCGAGTGTTTGTCTTATCGTCCTAAATTAGTAGTACTCCTCGTAGTTCTTGGGGTTGAGGCAGTAGAGGATCCCCCCACCGAAGGAGAAAATGGTTCCTCCCCAGGCCAGGCCATAGCCCCAGTTGAACTCGTGGTAGATCCTCAGGTTGATGCTTTCAATGAATTTGATGGGATAGAGGACCAAGCTGCAGGCCTGAAGGACAACTGGAGCACAACAGATAGAACAAGTGCAAAAATCAGCTGAATGAAGAGTGAAACACATTTTAAACACACTACAGTCAATGAATTTAGATTGAAAATTACATGGCAACAGTGACCCATGTCACATACACAATAAAAATGATTTATTTCCATTTTCTAAAGCTGTCAGAATATTCAAGCAACCATGTAAACAAAATAATGTGGTATGATTTGCCAGATCACACCAATGATCTGATGATGAGAAATCAGATGAACAACTCCTGGATTGTCTGTCTTATTCAATTCAAATTACAGAGAATGGAAGTTGCATAGTCAAGTGTGAAGCATAACAGGAAGTTAGTCTACTATCACTATGTACATACTCCAAACAAAATTCAGCAATGAACTTTGTTTGGATAAAAAAGCCAGGGATTTTTGATCATTGCATTTCTTAAATGCATGTAAATGTGTTACATTGGATTGCAATTATCTGATAACTTTGTTATCTGACTTTTACGGTCATGTTAACAGACTCAATGTTAGATACGTGAGTCTCGGTTATTTAAACTGACACACACAGAGCAAAATCTCTTCTCAAGTCTCTAAAACTCTAAACACATTTTCTTTTTTACACACATTTTGCAATTGAAAATGGCACTTTTTAAATACACTGAACACAGTTCACTCACACAACAATCTGACATGTTTGACATTTCAAAACACTGCCATTTAAAGTGACACTGTATCATCATATACTCGTACTTATCATACGTACATATCTGCTTTATCCGGGTCGCGGGGGCAGCAGCTTCAGCAAAGTAGCCCAGACTTCCCTCACCCCAGCTACTTCCGTTAGCTCCTCCAGGTGAATCCCGAGGTGTTCCCAGGCCAGCTGAGAGATATAATCCCTCCAGCGTGTCCTGGGTCGGCCCCAAGGTCTCCTCCTGGATGAACATGCCCAGAACACCTCCCTAGGGAGACGTCCAGGTGGCATCCTCACTAGATGCCCAAGCCACCTCAGGTCGCTCCCTTGACATGGACGAGCTCTACTCCAAGTCCCTCCCGGATGTCTGAGCTTCTCACTCTATCGCGAAGGCTCCACCCTGCGAAGGAAACTTGTTTTGGCCACTTGTACTCGTGATCCCATTCTTTTGGCCATGACCATAGGTGAGGGTGGTAACATAGATCAACTGGTAAATTCAAAGCTTTGCCATCTGGCTTAGCTCTTTCTTCACCACTGATTGGTTTAGCACCCGCATTACTGCGGATGCTGGGTCAATCCGCCTGTCGACCTCCCACTCCATCCTTCCGTCACTCCTGAATAAGATTCCAAACTATTTGAACTCCTCCACCTGAGGCAGGACCTCCATCACCAAACACCCCCTACCTCACTGACGCCTCATGTCCCCTCCTGCAGCCTTCTGCCCACGTCCTCACCCTGCTGCCCAAAACCAAGCAGACAGCCTTTTCTGTAGCCATCCAAAACCTCTGGAACTTAGTGCCCCGAACCATCTGTCACTGTTCTGACCTCAACACTTTTAAATCCCTTTTAAAAATGCATTTATTTAAGACTTACTTTTCTTCTGTCTGTTTTTAATGTGTGATTTTCTATAGTTTTTTTTTCATTGTAGTTGGACTCTTATTGTTCTATTTTTATTTCATGTAAAGTGCCATGAAAAAGCGCCATAAAAATAAAATGTATGATTATTATTATTATTATTATTATTATTATTATTATTATTATGTCTTTTACCCCATGGGTAAAAGCCAGACCACCAGGTGCTTGCCCATGGATCCTAGCCCCAGGCCTGGCTCCAGGGTGGGACCTCAGGGCCGGAACCTTCTTCTTTGTGGTCATCAGGGTTTTTGAACCGTTCTTAGTCAACCCTTCACCGAGGGCCAATTTCCCATGATCACACTACAATGCATTACGTCATATGCATCATTGACTAATACAAGTGCAGAGCCCGTAGAAAATGTGAAATTGTTTGCTATTAATGTGTGTGGAAGTGGGTGAAATGAGCATAAAGAAAGACTATAATAATTTCTTGGGGCTATTTTAGAAGTGTGTACTGGAATCTGTGAGTATGGTAATAGTAATGGTTTAAGTTGTTACTGCTGGTGGAATTAGTAAAAACAAAGTTTCAGATCAGGCAGATAGCCCTGTAGGGTTAGGGTTAGCAGGCCACACCAAACAACACCCAGCAAGATATATTACAGCCGTGAAGTGAGCCACCAGTCCCTCATCTGACACTCAAATGTCACTGTCTACTTTCAGACTTGATTACACGAAAAGCAGGAAACTGGGTAATGTGTGTCTGCCTACTAAACTGCAGCTAACAAAAAACAAAACAAAAATGAATGAAAATGGTCTAAAAGTGAACTGATAAAGCTAAACAGCAGATGAGCAAGATAGTAATATAGCCTACAGTCATTAACTCATTCACTGCCATTGATGTGTATATATACATCAATTTAAATCCTTTAGTGCATATATATGTCAATCGCGTTTCTTAATGAGAGGAGTGGGGGATCCTAGGAGCCGTCTGGCAGAGCCTGTTGCTGAAAATCAGGCTTGTACTCATTGAATTTTGGTGCTCTCCCTACCTGATCCTGTAGGGAAAGCACCAACTTGCGGCCTTATGTCAGTGAATTTAGTACTCAGTCAGTGTTCTCACTGCTTGATCGTCATGGTTATACTGTGTAATATAGACAATTTCTATAACTCTGTGTCTCTGTGTGAACGTTTACTGGGAGCACAGACAAATGTCTCTCAGGAAAAACAGGGTAGCGCCAAAGATCATCAGGGACATCAAAAAGTCTGATCTGGGGACAGAGGAAAGAATTGTGCGACACAGTGGACATGTGATGGTAGATAAAAAATTGTGAAGATGGTGACAACCTGCCACCAAGACAGAATGATGATGTGATGTGTGGCAGAGGGGACAGAAAAATAAAGTGACCTAGTTAAAGCCAGTGTGAGTGGTCGCCTACAACTCCAACATGAATGGCGTGGATAACCTGGATCACAATGTGGCCTACTACCCCTTCATAAAAAGCTCCCTAAACTGGTTAAAAAAGTTTGTGGCTTACATGATCTGAATTGCAATGTTGAATGCGTATGTCCTGAATAGGGCCAGAAATCCAGGACAATGTAAGACTGTTGGAGTTCACACACAGGGTAGTGAGGACACTGAGGGTGGGGAGTACCTTCCAGGCACAGCTGCCTTAGAGGCTTGATTGGGGGCTCAAAACCCCATCAAGCTAATGTAAAGCACTTTGAGCATCATGATGGTGGAAAAGCGCTACATAAGTGCAGTCCATTTACCATTCCAATGATTAAAAAATGCAGCAGCATATGCCATCAAGAATGAGGGCAGAAAGATGAGGACAGACAAACACGACACACTACAGACAGAGATTTGTTGCATTATTAGGTAGATATGTATATAATATATAACATATTTATATTGTATAATATATGCAAATACTGTACAATATATGTATATACTGTATAATATATGCCTATACTGTACAAAATATGTATAGTTTCAACAGCATGTGAACAATCCACAAAATGCTGCTGCCAGAGTTCTGACCAATACCAGGAAACTGGAGAACATCACACCGGTCCTCAAATCCTTACATTGGCTTCCTGTGGGTCAAAGGATAGAATTCAAAATATTACTCTTGGTCTATAAAGAACTAAATGGCCTTGGCCCCAAATACATCCTAGACCTGCTGGTTCCCTATGAAGCATCCAGAGCCCTGAGGTCATCAGGAACAGGTTGACCGTGTGTACCCAAAATCTGAATCAAAGTAAAGCATCATTCAGTTATTCTGCTCCTCACCTGTGGAACAAACTACCTGAATACCTGAGTTCTGCTCAAACTGTCAGTTCCTTTAAATCTCACCTGAAAACATTACTGTTCACTGGAGCTTTTACTTAAATTCTTAATTGTCCTTTAAATGTTTTATGTCTCGTATTTTCATTGTCTGCATTTTAATCATTAAAATTTTCGGATATGTTTTATGTAAACCTTGAATTGTCCTGTACACAAAAGTGCTATACAAATACATTTGCCTTGCCTTGTCTTTTGCTAGCATTTGCCAGCTGGGAACAAATGCCACACAGCTAGAAGATGACGGCAGAAAATGGACATTTTGTTTAAAAACAGATGATTTTAAACAAAATCTTCATATCACTGGCACTTTTGGGAAGTGCCAGTGATATGACAAAGATAACATGCTTTTAGTTCATTGTATAAGGCTATGTGAAGTGATTAGCCATGCAAAATACTATCAATCATGTCCAAATCACACTTCTGTATGGAGACACAACTGCCTGAGAGGACTGGGCTAACTCATGGTCTGGTCAAACGTAGTTCCTCCTAAAAGTTCAGATAGTAGAAACACATCTATTGTGTCTTATTTGTCATTCCTATCAAGATACACAAATTAAAGTGAAATATCAAAGAGAGGGATACAACATGGTCACAAAAAAGTTTAATTTTAAGTTCAATTCCTTCAACTTTATGATCTGTGACATTTAAAAGGTAAAAGTTTTCTGGATTTTGACTGTTTGGCCAAATTTGGAGCCATATAGATGGATAGATGGATTTAATTGAGCATAGATTATGATTCCAGGGGAAAAGTTATGCAGTTAAACAAAAAATCTGTAAGTCAAATGATAGAGGAGCAGTGGAAGATCAAATTTTGACGAAACACAACTTTGTCAAGATTGAAGAGGAGCAATGTGGTTTTTGTCCCAGATGTGAAACAGTGGACCAGCTCTTTACCCTCACAGGGGTGCTGGAGGGGGCATGGGACTTTGTCCAACCAGTCCACGTGTGTTTTGTGAATTTGGAAAAGGATTACGACCGTGTCCCCAGAGGTAATCCTGTGGGGCGTAGTCCAAGGGTGTGGGGGTCATTCAGTCCCTGTACTGAAGGAGCGCACCACATAGCCGATAATAAGTCAGACCGATTCCCCGTGAGAGTTGGACTCCACCAGGGCTGCCCTTTGTCAACGGTTCTGTTCATACCCTTTATGGATAGAATTTCTAGGCGCTGTCAGGTGGAGAAGGAGGTCAAGTTCAGTGACAGGAGAATCTAGTCTCTGCTTTTTGCAGATGATGTGGTCTTCTTGGCTCCATCGAGCAGAGACCTCCAGCTCTCACTGGAGCGGTTCTCAACCGAGTGTGAAGTGGCTGGGAAGAATATTAACACCTTCAAATCTGAGGCCATGGTTCTCTGCCGGAAAAGGGTAGAGTGCCCTCTCCGGGTCGAGGGGAAGGTCCTGATGGAAGGATGTTGAGAGGCGGATTGGGGCAGCATCCATAGTAATGCAGGTGCTAAACCGATCCATTGTGGTGAAGAAAGACCTAAGCCACAAGGCTAAGCTCTCGACTTACCGGTCAATCTACATTTTGATGATCACCTATGGTCATGAGATTTGGGTCATGATAGTCTCAGAATGCGATCACAGATACAAGCGGCCGGGCACCATTTCTTTTGCAGGGTGGTCAGGCTCAGCCTTAGAGATTGGGTGAGAAGCTTGGACATCCGGGAGGAGCTCGGAGTAGAGCTGCTGCTCCTCCATGTTGAGAGGAGCCAGCTCAGGTGGCTTGGGCACCTCATGAGGATGCCTCCTGGACACCTCCCTGGGGAGGTGTTCCGGGCATGTCTATCTGGGAGGAGATCTCGGGGCTGACCCAGGACACGCTGGAGGGATTATATATGTATAGGCTGGTCTGGGAACGCCTTGGGATTCCCCTGGAGGAACTGGCTCAGGTGGCTGGGGTGAGGGAAGTCTGGGCTTCTTTGCTGGGGGTGCTGTCCCTGTGACCCGGGCATGGATAAGCGGGAGACAACAACAACAACATTGTCATTTAAAATAATTAGTAATTATTATTGTTTAAATTATTTTTTTAAAAATGCCCCAAATTTTGTAAGATACACAAGTAATCATGGCTGACTGCAATATCATAGATCTAAGACTTTCATATATGTCATATTATTACCATGCAGGATACACTGTATGTACAAGTTTGCAGATCACAGAAATGGGTAGTGTCTTGCACGTTTTGAGAGAGTTATTGCTCAGGGTTAATAGTGATCCCATAAAATGGGATCAGAAGGGGAATTCTGGATCTATAAAGTTAGGAACCAGTGTCAGTGTGTCAAGTGTGTTGACAAGAACTCCAGGTCATTAAATACTAAAGAGTTTATAAAGTTGAGAATGATAAAGGGATAATGTTGGTGTAGCATAGAAGTCTCTCCACTAAAATAAAGGTTGGGCACCAGACAGAAAAGGTTTACCTGTACCTTTAACCTGTCAATTTAAAAATAATTAATTTGGAGAGGAGAAAAATAACCCAGCTGCTCACTTCCAGGCTACAAAAGGAAAACAATCACACCACACAAAGAAATTAAAGATTTTTTTTTTCTTACTGAATATCTAAAAAACATAAAACATCATCATAATACAAAAGTAAAAACAGCATTCAATCAGAAATACGTTAAACATTAAATCAAACTTCTTAAACAAAAAGTATTTTTGTTTAAGAAGTATCATATCTTGGGTATGGAAGGGAAAGGACGAGAAGGTGTAGGTTGATATGTTGGAGTGGAGCTCTTCAGGTCAAATAGGGTGGAAGAAGCCAGGAGAGTTTGGGGAACACACTTAACTGTTTGTAAGGGTGAAGGTGATGACTGACTCAGATGAGATTGACAGCAGTCCAAGCAGGAAGTGTTCTGCCCACTCGAGGGATTCAAAGCCTCCCTCTACACCAGTCCACTTCAATTTCCTCTTCCAAGTTTTTGTCCAGTTTTCAGTCTTCTTTTTCTTTTTTTACTGTCACTCCTCCAATCTGCTTTGATTGCTACTCCCGCTGCTCTCAGGTGTGGCTCATTTATAATCTCCCCTCCCATCGATGTCACTGTCCAAGTACCTGCAACACTCCTCTCTTCGACAAGGCCGCATCTAGTGGTCACATTTCCTTTACTGTTGACTGGAGGCCTTGGACCCAAATACCCTCCTTCCTGGAAGATGTCCATTTTGTGGTTTAGTACCAGGTGATCCAAGTCCTCCACACTTGGATAGAAAGGCTGTACAGACATGTACAGTCCGTACGTCCGCACCTGTATCCTCCAGAATGACGCAGTAATTCAGGGGTCCTAACTGTTCGACAATTCTTTAGGGACCTTTCCATTTTCTTCCCAGCTTAGCCATAAACTTCTTCTGAGCATGTGACTGTGGAACATTTCTTACCCATACTCTTTGTTTGGGTTCAAAGTCAACAACACATCAATTCTTGTTGTAATTCCTCAGTTGCCATTGTTTCTTCCACATTTACTTTGAAGTTTGTCAGCTGTTTAATGACATCACAGGCATTTTAGCACTTTGTCTAAAAGACTATTAAGTCTGACCAATATGTAGTTCAGCATATAATAATATATGCTGAACTACATATATTATGTTCAGTTCAGCATAATATGAACTGAACACATTCATATATGAACATAATTATGAATGTTATGTTCATGTTCATTAATGTTCATTAATTCAGCAAATAAATTGCTGAATTAATTCAGCAATTTTCACTGCTGAATTAATGGGAAACCATAAACTCTGGAAGGTGTTGATCCCATGGTTGTTATCCACATAAGAAGCAATCATACTTTTGAGTGTGATTCACTTTTTCAGTCAGGTTTGTCTGGGGATGATATGCAGTAGTCAGTTTAGGATTCACAGTCCACTGGGCACAGAGTTCACAAAATACTGCAGACAGAGACAGACATCCTCAGTCAGACAGAATGTAATCAGGCAGTTTTATTCAAGGTCCAGATTGTGGTTAGAATAGGAAGGACAGACAAACGGACATTCCTGATCGTGCTCTCATCCCAGTCACCACGCTGGATATTTGTAACCATAGATGTTGTCGATTTTTTTTTAATGGGCGAGATCCAGATGGAATTCTATACAGTTTAACTCTGTCCTTGTAACGATTCTGACAACTGACAAAACAACAACTAGACATTTGTAGTTCTGCTGTAGGTCTGTCATCTATATAAACAGCGTTTCCATGCAGTTTTTTTAGTCCGGTCTGAACACGCAACTTCCTCTTATGTTTGAATGATGTTGACTTTGAAGGCGTCTATAGTCTACTTTTATAGAGAAACAATCTGAAAACATAAACACACAAGACATCAAAAACATAAAAACAAAATGCCTATGCCTTGAGGAAGATCAACATGAGGAGTGAAAGTGTGAAGGACTCCGAAGCCCAGAATAGCAATCACGGCAAGGCAGGGCCAAGCCAACAGGGCACCCCCCATCCCGGGCCGTAGGAGCTACAGGGCGCCGCCCCCAGACAGCCACCGGGGCCACCGTGAACGACGCAAACCCGGAGAACAAGAGGGAGCAGCTACACCCCCCCCAGCACACCAAGGCCGACCCAGGCAGCCCGGGGCATGAAGACCCACCTGCCAACCCAACCCCAACCCCGCCCACCCCAGCCCTCTCCAAACCCCCCAACCCCCCACCCGACCTGCCCAACCCCCGGGCGGCTGTGGTTCAGTTGGTAGAGTGGGTCGCCCAATGACCGAGAGGTTGGCGGTTCACGTCCCGGCTCTGGCTGTCCACATGTCGAAGTGTCCTTGGGCAAGACACTGAACCCTGACTTAGGCCCCCAGTAGGACTGACCTTTGACCTTAGAAACCTACTGGTGTATGAGTGTGTGTGTGAATGGGTGAATGAGAGGCTAATGTAAAGCGCTTTGAGCACCATGAAGGTGGAAAAGCGCTATATAAATGCAGTCCATTTATTTACCCCCACGCCCTCCCCCGAGGGGGCCAATGGCCCCACACAGCCAGGAAGCCAGACACAGGGGCCGAGCGGCCCACTGAAGGGGCAACACCCAGCCCATCACAGGGCAGGCTGCCACTGGGAGCCGGGTAGAGGACAATGGGGCCGGGAACTGATGCAAGCCCAGAGGGTAAAAATGGACAGTGTGGTGGGGCCCGGTGACACCAACAGGGAGGCACCCCGCACGCTCCCCGCACCGGCCCCAGGCAAGCGCAGTACAGCCAGGGCCCCCGCCCCCCCGCAATGCGCCCCAACACCCCACCAGGGGTGATGGGGAAGATACAAGACCGTAGAGCCCTGCCATTTGCCCCACCACAGAGCCCATCCCTCCCGCCCCCACCTGCTCTCGAGGCCCTAACTGTTGTGTCACTATATGTGCCTAAGGGTAGCTATATACAGTGAGGTGTGAAGTTTGTGAAGTGCACAGTAAGAGGCAGTCTGGTGTGGGTCCGGCCTATTAGGACAGAGCAGCAGGGGAGACAGGTAGTGAGACCACTGGTACTGATGCAGAGGGCCCCCAGAGCCCAGAGGCCAGAGGCCAAGGTGGGCCCGCCTGAACCCGGCCGGCCCAGCCAGCACCAAAACTCCCAGGGGTCGCAGCGCTAGACCAGCGCCCTGGCAGACACCGCAGTCCCACCACGGGCCAGCCGCATGCAGCACCCTGCCGCGGAGGGAGGGCCAGGCTGCACCACCCGGAAGCGAGGGCCATGAGCCCCCACGCCCACCCCGGAGCCGGTACGTCTGGGACACAAAGCGCCCACCCCGCACCACCACCGAAACCCCCACCCCACCCCACCACTCCCCAGGACAGCCCCTAGGCCCCGACAGAAGCCCCCAGCCAGCAGAAGCTAATCTCCAGTGGCGGCACACAGGCAAGTGCCAAGGCCTGTGCCCAGATTAGCCAGAGCTACCCCCCCAGAGAGACCACCCGGCCCCCCAGGCAGCGGAGGGCCCCCAGCCCCCCCAGGGGAGGGAGAGGGACGAGGACGAGCGGCCAGGCAGGAGAGGAGGGAGGAGGAGGGAAGCAGAGCAGGAAGGGATAGGGGGGCGACCGGAGGGCCGACCCACCCCAAACCCCAGGGCCGGCCAGGGCACCTCAGAAGAGATCAGCCGCCAACACCCCCAAGACCCCGGGAGAGCGCACAGACCCAGCAGGTCCAGGGCTCAAAGGGAGAGACACCGGGAACAACCACCCCCAGGCAGAGGGGCCCGAGCCACGCTGGCCCCGCGGAGCCAGAGAGCGACCCCAAGAGCAGTAGGAAGGGACACCCCCAGTGCATGCACAAAGCATTGAGGTCCATGGTGCCATCCTACTTAAAAAGGTAGAGGGTTAATAAGCTGAAATAAAGCAGAGAGAAGTCAAACCATGCACACAAATGGCATACGCTCACATACAAGCGGAGGCTACAGGCTTTATAGATTTAATAAATGGAAACCATTTTTCTTTGAAGGAGTCCAATTGTTTTTTTCTAATAGCAGATATTCTCTCTAGTGAAATGTATTCTGTGAGGAGGTTCAGGCAATGGATGATGTTGATGGCTTTCTTATCTTTCCAGTTAACTAAAATAGTTTTCTTGGCGATGGCAATTGCTGCAAGTGTGGGCTGGATATGAATATGTGGTAGGGCTGTTTGCGTTAGATCACCAATTAGGCAAACATTTGGGGAATGCGGAATCCCGCAGTCCAAAATATTGGAGAGTCTCTGTGTGATTGTTACCCAGAATTGATAGACGGGTGTACAAAGCCACAGAGCCTGAAAGTAAGTGTCCGTCATGTTTTGGGTGCATTACGTACATGTCTCTGAGTGAGAGAAGCCCATTTTATACAGTTTATATTGCGTTATATGCTTTCTGTGAAGCACCTTAAATTGAATCAACTGTAAGTTGGTGTTTTTAGTCATTTTAAATGTATTTTCACAGATCTGGGTCCAAAAATCAGAGTCAAAACATTTAGTTAAGTATTTTTCCCATTTTTGAGTTGGAAGGTGTATGGAGTGTGTCTTTGAGAGTAAATTATACATTTCTGAGAGATTCTTTTTATTTCTTGGAGACAGTTTCACAGTGTATTTTTAACAAATTCAGGTGGCTGTAGGTCCATTGGCTGTAAAGCAGTCTGAAGCGACGGAATTCTATTTGTAATTGTCTTCTTTACCTGTAGGTACTGAAGAAAATTTCCATTTCCTATTTCAAATGTTTGGAATAAGTTTATATATGTCCTAAATGTGTTGTCATCCAGAAGGTGATGGAGGTGAGTGACTCCTCTCTCTGCCCATGTGCTGAAATAAAGATCTATTTTATTGTTTGCAAAATCAGGGTTGTGCCAGATTGGGGAGAGTAAACTGGGTTTTAATTGGGAGCCTGTGATTTCCAGTGCTTTCCACCTAGCAGACAAGGTGGAAGCGATCATAGGGTTCTTGAAGCAGGAATGATGTTTAAGGGCAGAAGTGATAAAGGGAAGGTCAGAGATTTTGATCTGTTCTAGTTCCAGCCAGGAGTTATATTCTTCATGTGGATGTATCCATTTGGTGAGATATTGTATTTGGTTGGATAAATAATAATATATGAAGTTGGAAGCCTTCAGTCCCCCTTCGGATTTATTCTTCTGGAGGGTAGTCAAACTAATTTTAGCCTTTTTATTCTTTGAGTAGAATTTGCCAATAGCAGAGTCTAACGATTGGAACCACTTTGATGTGGGTTTAAATGGAATCATAGAGAAGAGATAGTTGATTTTTGATAATATTTTCATTTTGTCTGTCCCTATACGTCCCAAAAGGGAGATGGGGAGGTTGTTCCAATGCCTCAGATCATCACAGATTTTGTCCAAAAGTGGAGTGAAGTTCAGGTGAACTAATTCTGAGAGTTTGGAGGAAATATTTATGCCCAGATATCTGATATTGCCAGTAGGAAAAGAATAATGCGAGTTTTGAACTGCGGGATTCCACGGGTTTTCTGTTAAAGGTAATATAATTGATTTTGACCAGTTTATGGAATAGTCTGAAAGACGTGAGAAGGTTGTGATGAGGTTAAATATTTCCTTTACTGAAGTTTTAGGTTCTTGTAGATGAAGTAAAATGTCATCTGCGTATAGGTTAATTTTATATTCCGACTCTAGAGTGCAGATACCTTTGATATCTGTGTTCTGGTGTACAGCTGTTGCTAGTGGTTCGATAAAGATCGCAAACAGTAAGGGAGAGAGTGGACATCCTTGTCTCACCCCCCTTTGCAGACTGAAGTTTTGTGAAGTGATCCCATTATTGGTGACTGTAGCCTTGGGTGAGTTGTACAGAGTTGATACTCACTGGATAAACGATTCTCCGAAGCCAAATTTGTGGAGCACAGCAAAGAGAAAGGACCAATTGACTTTGTCAAAGGCTTTTTCTGCGTCCAGTGACATTACAACAGCTTTTTTGTTGTGGCGTCAAGGAGATGAGATTTAGAAGTCTTCTGATATTGTTGGTGGAGTGTCGGCCTTTTATAAATCCTGTTTGACCGCTGTGGATTATTGACGGGATGATTTCCTCCAGCCTAGAAGTGAGAGCTTTTGAGATAATTTTGATGTCTGTGTTGATTAGTGACAGAGGTCGATAGCTAGAGGGAAGTGTAGGATCTTTGTCTGGTTTCAATAATAATTTAATTGCAGCTGTATTCATGTGCGGACTGATATAACCGTTATTTTTTTTATCTCTGTCACTGTCCTGAAGAAAAGGGGTGCTAACATTGACCAAAAATGTTTAAGAAATTCAGCAGGGAAACCATCAGGGCCAGGTGCCTTGCCTGCTGGCATACTTTCTAATGCACATTGCAATTCCTTCATAGTCAATGGAGTATCTAATATGTCTCTATCATTTGACGTTAGTTTGGGCATGTTTAAATTGTTGAGAAAATTATGAATATCTTCCATGTTTGGGTCAGCTGCTGCTGAGTATAAACTCTGGTAATAATTATAGAAGGTCTGGTTGATTTCCTGAGGTGACTGAGTATATTTTCCTGAGGGGTCCTGAATTGCTGTTATGAAGGATTATTCTTTATTGCACTGGAGTTGGTTCGCCAGAAATTTTCCTGATTTATTATTGTGTTCGAAATCATTATATCTTAGTTGTTGTAATAAAAACTCTGTTTTCTTTGATAGGATATTATCGAGGTTTAGTTTTGCATTTTGTAGTTCGGACCATAATTGATCACTTGGGTTTATTGCATAATTCTCTGTAAGTTGTTAAATTTTTTCTTCAATGTATTTCTCTGTTTCTAGATCTTTCTTTTTCTTGTATGAGGAGTACAAAATCATTTTACCTCTGATTACAGCCTTTCCAGTTTCCCAAAGCAAAGATGGAGATAAGTCATGAGAGTCATTATTTTTTAGAAAGTCTGCCCACTCATTCCTTATTACTTGATCAAATTCTGGGTCTTTGAGTAGAGAAATGTTGAGGCGCCCAGTCTGAGGAGATTTGGGGATGGAATCTGTTTGCAGGCTGAGAGATATTGGTGCGTGGTCACTGATAACAATTGGGTGGATTTTAGTGGTAACTTTATGTGCGATAGAGTTATTTAAGAGAAAAAAGTCAATTCTTGAAAATGTTTTGTGTACCGCAGAAAAAAATGTATAGTCCCTCTTTGTTGGGTTTTTGAGTCTCCAGACGTCATCTAGTCCAAAATCTTTCATATAATCATGTATGACTTTAACTGATTGTGATTGTTTTACATGTATTGGACTATTAGATCGATCTACTGAAGGGTTTAAAACTATGTTGAAGTCACCACCGATAATAGTTGTTGAGTTAGCAGATAAGTCTGCTAAGTGAGAGAAAACAGTGTGAAAGAAGGCTGGATCGTCATTATTCGGAGCATAGAGGTTTGAAATAGAATATAATTTTTGAAAGATTGTTGCCTGGATAATAATATATCTGCCTTCTGAATCTGTTACTGTACTGTTTAAAGTGAATGGTACTCTCTTATGGACCAGAATGGACACCCCTCTTTGTCTGTTATTATAACAAGATGAAAAGATAATACTATAATTTGAGTCTGATAAACATTTTTCTTCCGACTGCAGTAAATGCGTTTCTTAGAGGAGCAAAATATCTGCTTTTAATTTAGACACATAGTCCATGATTTTAACTCTTTTTGTTTGTGAGCGCATGCCATGAACATTCCAGGCTACGATATTAAACTTGAACATAAAGAGAAAAGATGTTCTGTCACTAAGTATGTAGCAATATAATATAACATCTGTGTGTGAGATGATACAGCAGGTCAGGATCTATATATACATTATATAATAGCACATCATTGTCTGAAAAACTATCAACAAACACAAAATGAAACATATAAGCACAATAAACATGGGAGGTACAGAGAGTGTGAGTGAGAGTGTGGGGGGTGAGTGTGTGAGAGGGGGACAGGGCTAAAGGGAGACATATAGAGAGGGAGAGAGAAAAAAGGAGGAGGGGGTTCTCCAGTGGGGTGTATAGGTTAGGAGAGTGACATTTACAACTGTGAGATTTTTTTTTTTGGATTACATTTTGTAGCATAAATGATTAAGTGATACACTAATCATTTAAGCCATTTTTTTAGAAGAGCCAGGGGGTAGTGGAGGGTTCCCGAAATAGCAGTCCATCTATATATAGTTTGTCCACAACCAGTGCAGTCCGTTTACCTTTCTGTCTGTGTTCTTTCATGATGGGGTATAGAACTTTGCGCCTTTCGTTGATTTCCCTGGGAAACTGGTTGTTCATCCCGAACGTTGTGCCTTTCAGCTCCCGTCCTTTGGTTGTTATGAAGCAAAGAAGAAAGAATTCAACTCATTTGCCCAGTCCTGGCTCCCTGTTTCAGGGCCCCTCCCATTGTCCTTAGTGTGGCCTGACATGGTTTTTAGGCCTCTCCAGACTTCTCTAGCGTTGCTCCCCTTGAGGCACTCCTCCAGCTTCTCCCTGTAGCAGTCTTTACCTGTCCTTATCCCCGTTTTCAGCTCCTCCTTGTCCCCAGACTTAAAAGTCTTCTTTTTCTGATTTAGGAGGGCTTTTAGCTCAGGGGTCACCCAGGTTTTATTGTTGGGGAAACACTGAATCTTCCTGGTAGGCACAATACTTTCCACACAGAACTTGATGTAGTCCGTGATGCAGGTTGTTAGACTGTCAATGTCCTTCTCATGAGGTCCAAATAGCACATCCCAGTCTATGGTATGGAAGTAGTCCCTCAATGCCATACTGGTCTCCTCAGACCAGCGCCTTACATACCTCTTGGTGGGTGGTTATTTATTCACCATATGCAGGGGACAGGTAAACCAGGTTGTGATCAGAACGGCCCAGTGGGGGGAGGGGTGAAGAAGTGTATGTGTCCTTGGTGTTCACATACATTAAATCCAGTGTTTTATTGTCTCTAGTGTGACATTTCACATAAGGGTTGGGAGAAGCTTTGACACTGTGGTGTGTACAGTCTCACAGGCAACATCAGCTTTGGCTGATTAAGGGATGTAGACAGTTATCGTGATAACGTGCGAGAATTCCCTAGGAAGGTAATATGGCCAAATACTAACCACTAGCAGTTAAATGTCTTTACTGCAGTACTGCTCCTTCACCCTGATGTGCCCCGGGTTACACTATCTGTTGTTTACAAACATCACAATACCTCCTGCTTTCCTCTTACCTGTGTTCTTCGCATTCCTGTCTGCTCGCACGAGTTGAAAGCCATCCAGGGTGACGTGCGAGTCCGGTGAGAGTCCGTTAAGCCAAGTCTCCGTGAAGCACATATGAGGCTCCCTCTGCAGCTTGGTTAGCACCGATAGCTCATCCATTTTATTAGGGAGAGATCTCACATTTCCCATGATGACAGACAGTATGGATGGTTTATACCGTCTTTTCTTCTCCCAACGCTTCATCCCAGCTCTGCATCCCCTTCTGCTTCTTAATTCTGTGGGGATCTCCAGTTTTTCTGCGGGGAGTACCCACGTGTTGCCCAGCTGTTCCCGAGTGTAAACAATGGAGCCGTGGCTAAACGGATCAGCTGATGAAAGTTTAAATACTTCGACAAAGACAAAGAGTCAAATGTAAAGTCTACCAAGTGTACGTCCATAGGTGCACACTTCCGACTAAGACTAGCATAGAAAGACACACGAAAAAAAAAAGGAACACAATGAAAACACTAAAACACATAAAAATGCTCAGAGCTACTGTAACAGGCTGCCGCTCGTCAGGCACCATCTTAAAGGCTCTCTTGTAAAACAAATTCATATTCCATTGTTCTTATTCCTGTCATTCTTTTGGGTCTTTAGTTGTTCCAAAGTCTTCCGAGAGATATGACAATGTTGTCATCCACAGACAGCATTTGACAGCTGATGAAATTCTGGAAAGAGCATCAGGAGCACAGTTTCGTTTTCCTTACTTATATTCAACAAGAAAATCAAAGCGTTGCCACCTTAGGGCCCATCTAATCAGTAAACTTGTGGTTTTTGTTGAAGAGAGAACCCAATTTAAACCAGAGTGATCTGTAATGACAGTGAAGAGCTTTGGTTCGAGATAATGCTGCCATTTTTCTAGAGTTCTGTTTAAGGTTCGACTAGCATAAGCAACTTCCATTAAACTGCTTCCATTCCATTGTGGTCTTTTTGGGTCAACACAACTCCCAGCTATCACTGGCATCAATGCAGACAAAGAATGGAATATAGGGGGAGAAATCAAAAATAACTTTATCTGATCAAAAGCATCCTCACATGGCTGACTCCAAATGAAAGGTCTCCCTTTTCTCTTAAGCACATTCAAGGGTTGAGCAATCTTTGAGAAATCTGGTACAAACTTGTGATACCATCCAGCAAGGCCCTGCTCATTAACGGTAACTATCTCCGATTTCTGGAAACCCTTATCTCTGACCGGCTGACATGGTCAGAAAACACCACTGCTGCTTTGAAGAAGGCACAGCAACAACTACATTTTCTGAGGATTTTAAAAAGGAGCGGTGTCTGTGAGAAACTGTTTTTACCACTCCACCATTGAAAGCGTTCTTATGTACAGTAGTAATGTCTGGTTCACTGGGAGCTCAGCAGCTGAAAGGAAATCCATGCAGAGAGTCATAAATGCAGCACAAAAAATAATTGGTTGTCCATTGCCTTCTCTGGAGGAGATGGGAAGGGGTCAACTTTTAAACAAAGCCAGAAACATTATTAAAGACTGCTATCACCCTGCCCATTCACTGTTTGAACTCTTGTTCTCAGGAAAGCGCTACAGGGGTCTGAAAACCAGAACAAGTCGATTTAGGAGGAGCTTCTTTCCAGAAATTGTAGCTGCCATCAACACACACACAAATAACTGGATAATTAATTTGTTTTAATCAAACCATTGCTTTTGAATTTTGCATTTTAGTGTTTTAAAATTTTTTTATTTTAGCATTTTGTATGTCAGTATTTTAACATTTTTATGATTTAGTATTTTGTATTTTAACATTTTGTATTTTAGTATTTTTAGTTATATCGTTTTAACATTATTATTTGTTATATTTAGTACATTACTAGGTGTGTATGTGATGCATGTGTGACCTAAGCACTTTACTAGAGCAGCTTTCAATTTCGTTGGATTTTATATGCAATGACAATAAAAACATTCTATTTTATTCTATTCTATTCTATTCTATGACCAAAATTATGTAAAGAATGTCTGAATCTCAACCAATGAAGCATCTATAAGAGCAGAACATTATTACACCCTGTCAAATTGTCCCCGCAAACGCAGCTCTAGACCTCACCAGACCTTTAAGGGTGTGCTGTGGTATCTGTACCAGGGTATTAGCAGCAAATTCCTCAAGTCCTGGAAGCAAAGAGGTGGGGCCACATATTATCCATGGACCATTTTTAGTTGAGACTAACCAGTGTAGACCAGGAATATGCAAGAAGACTTCCAGTTGTGGAAACCTAGTCATCAATTTGTCAAACTCACTCAGTTCCTTTTGTTGCTCATTTTAATGCTACCAACACATCAGTTTTAAGGGTGAAATGTTCACTTCATATATCGAACACAGGGAAAGGTGTCATTGTAATGAAATAACATTTCTCCTGTCAGCTGTCAGACCCATTCCCTTGAATTTCTGTTACCATATTATTACTGAGCTGTAGAGTGAATGTTAGTGACGTGGCTGCCAATGTGACATGTGGATGAGGCAAGTGGCTTATGAATCTGTAACTGTTATTCATCATCTATAAAACAACAGCTGTACAACTGTGAACATATTTGACTCAACATGAAAAAGATGTTTACACTAAGCACCTCAAATTGCATTTAAGAGACAGTATTCTGTTTGAATTATTAATTATTAAATCAAAGAGTACATTCTGAACAAAGTTAATGCTATGTAAAATGGGTCTCCTGCGAAGTTTAATGAGTTTGGATTAAAAGGGATTCAGTCACATACAGTACATTTCATTAAAAATATTTCAGACTTCATGTACAAAGCAATGTGGAAATAGCAGAAAAATAGCAGAAATTGGGATTAACTGGGTCGAAGCGGAGGAGATGTCATTTAGCACCGTTTAGTGCATTTAGCATATTGTGGGGAACCAAATAAATCAAACTTGATTAGACCAGAGGATGATGGTGGGAAAAAGTAGTGGAAACTGAGAGGAGAGGAACCTGAGCTAGCTGAGGGGAGAAAAATGAAATAAATAAAGAAAAAAATAGCAGGAAGGAGGAAATGGGCTGATGTTATGGAGGGATGAGGGGAGGTCGAAGAGCTTGGGGGAGGAAAAACAAGGCAGAGAAATAGATGCTTAAAAAGGCAGGGGAGAGATGAATGGCACTAGAACAAAGCAGAACACATCAATCGTTCTTTCTTCAAAGGGAATTCATCTTGTGGGAACACCAACAAGCCCTGGCACTTTTCTGAATGAAAAAAAACCACACTGAATG
Organism: Siphamia tubifer; assembly: GCA_020466265.1. Classification (NCBI taxonomy): domain Eukaryota; kingdom Metazoa; phylum Chordata; class Actinopteri; order Kurtiformes; family Apogonidae; genus Siphamia; species Siphamia tubifer. Next base: position 17,941,514 of record CM035784.1, read on the forward strand.
TATAATGTCCAAAAACATGCAAATATTAATACAGATGGTGTGAAAAACCTCCTTAAAGAGGTACACTATGTCACCAAAAGTGTTCACTCACCTGCCTTGAAATACACTCTAGTAACATCCCATTCTTAATCTATGGAGTTTAATATGACATTTCTGTTTTCTGCAAGTGTGTGTGTGTGAGAGAGAGACAAAGAGAGAGAGACTTTGGATATTTTCATGCTGCCAAGTTTGTGGGAACAGTAGTGCATAAAGTAATGTCCATAAAGACATAGGTGAAAGAATTTGATGTGGATAAATTTAACTGGCCTCAACTCTACAGAACGCTTTTAGGATGAATTAGAGCACACACTAAGAGCCAGGCCTTCGGTACAACGTCAGTGTGTGATCTCACAAATGCTTCTGGGAGGAATGGTCCCATAAAACACACTCCTAAACCTTGTGGAAAACCTTCCCAGAAGAGTTGAAGCTATTACAATATCTGCAAAGGGCGAACCCATATCACTTTATGGATTAAGAATGGGATGTCAAGTTCATATCCAAGTCAAGGCAGGTGAGCGAATAATATAGTGTAGTCAGTGTTTAAATGAGTGCATTATTTATCATTCACTGAAGGTCTCTTAGTATTTCACCCAAAAACACTTATCTTTTTCTCAGTTTCTTTTCACCAGTTTTCAAACCCCTTAAAATATGTTGTTGATTTTTCTAAGCAATTACAGAATACATTAGTATGCCTGTCAGTTTCCTGTTTAATAAAAAGGACTCCTTTTGAGTGCCAAATTGGAAAGGTTTAAATGTGCAAATAACAAATTTAACATTTACAATTCAAAGATTTTACAGTTATTGGAGTTTTTGTTTTCAACAAAAATAGTGAGTCAATCTGAGCAACTACACAAACTAAGAGCAAGTACCGGATGATCAGACCAAATGAAAAGACCAGGATGCAGAGTCAGTTAGTTTTCTCAAAATTACAACAGCATTCACCAGGGGTGTAAAGAGACACTCAGCTCACAAGTTGAGATGAGACACGAGATTGGGTTCACGAGATCGAGACGAGATTTTAAGAATACTAAATTGCAAATTATATGAATGGACAAAAGACTTATTTAACTGAGTTGTACATGGATTTTATAACTCTGTGAGTATTAACCTTTAATGAACTTCTTCCTTTTAATGAACTTCTTAATGAACTTATTCCTCTACAAATTGAAACAAATTTTTTTTTATAAAAGTTAAAATAAAATAAATAAAATTATATATTTCTCCTTTTTTTTAAGTGCAAACAATATGTGCAAAACAAAGTACTTCTCTTTCAATGCAGACTGAAAATAGTGCAAACAGAATGTAGCGGGCAAAGTAGACTTATGTTGATATATTTGGGAATTAATGTTTAAAAGGATAAATATTTTAATTTGATTTTGTAATTTCTTAGATAAGTATATTTCAACGATTAAAATGATGAATATTATATATGAGTTAAAATAATTAGAATTCATATGCATAGATTATCTGTTATACACTAGCGGAGCGTACGGGGTGGGGGGGGGGGGGGCTCAGTTGGTAGAGTGGGTTACTTCGTCTCAGTAATAGCTACAGTATTTTAGACAATGGGAATAGATTTTGTGAAGTCTGATGTCCATAGATACAAAGAACATCCATATAAACTTCATTTACTTTGAGTATGTTTTTTTAGGCGTTTTTTTCCCTGAAAATATGGTCAGGGTGGAAGGGGTTAATTGTGACCTTTACTCAAATGGATCATTGCATCTGATGTGCATTAGCTATATGTATATACCCATGTAATTTCATGGTGCTATCTCAAGTATTCATTGAGTTACAGCATGATATGTGTCTGTGGAGACACACACACACACAGATGCACACAAAATAACCAAGGTGTGTGTAGGTGTTATGGTACGGCCACACCGCACACCACAACGCAAATTTTCACATTCACGCCTTGAAATTATATACAAAGTCAATGGAGAGACGTGTTTACCCAGGACGGCACGTTGGGGGCATTGGACATGTTGCTGTGGTGCATTGGAGCGTCCAGGTGTTGGAGCGGCACATCTTGCCACAAATACGCACAAACACTGGAGTTAAAAATATTGAACTTTTCATGTGAATTCACGTGACGCCATGCTATGAAAGCCAATAGGCATTGAGATGCTGCCAATGTCGTGATGCAATGATGTATGATGCTCGGACCAACCCGGAAGGTGGCAGAAAGAAAAACTGAGCCTGAAATACCATTGAAATTGGACTTCATCCAGTCAAAGTTCCTGGAGGAGGTGGAATTGTCAGGATCGGGGTGAGGTGAGTGAGGACTTCAATGCACAGTGCTGAAGGGAAAATAATTTAATAGCAAACTAAGCAACATAAAGACAAAACAGAGACGAAACCAAAACAAAACCTGGGCATAGAACAGCCAGAGTCCGTGGTGATGATGAATGTCCGGGTTATGGTGACTGAGGAGATGGGAAACTGTCCGGGTTATGGAGGTGACAAAATAGAATGGTCCCGCACTGGCAACTGCAAGCCTCACTGCTTTTATAGCCACAGATGTGGAACGGCTTGCAGCTGCGCAGTGCGGGGCCAGGTGAGTGGGGAGAGTACTGGGGGAAAGGTCAATGGGGCAGAGGTCATGACAGTACCCCCCACCCTAAGGGGCGGCTCCTGACGCCCCTAAAAAACAAAAGACCCCTCCCCCATTGTCCGGAGCTCAAAAAATAGTAGTGTGTCTCCAGGCAGGGCAACATGGAAACCCCCTGGTCGGAGTACCCTCTGGGCAGAGCGGTGTGGAATCCTTCTGGGCAGGGCGGCATGGAAGACCCCTGGGTGGAGTACCGTCTGGGCAGAGCGGTGTGGAATCCCTCTGGGCAGGGCGGCATGGAAGCCCCCTGGGCGGAGTACCCTCTGGGCAGACTGGCCTGAGTGGTCTGGGGTGGTAGCAGGAGCAAAACTGATTGGGTGGGGTCACCATGGACTCTGGCAAGGAGCGACAAAATGGAACAGAGACAAGGCACTAAACAAAGACAGGACAAAATGAGGAAACAAAAGGAACAGGCTGACATGGGGGCACAAGGGAACAGGTCCAGCCAACAGGGCAAAAAAGGTCCGGGGGGAGACCCGGCCAACAGGGCAAAAAGGGTCCAGGGCGAGACCCGGCCCAACACGACAAAAAGGTCCTGGACGAGACCCGGCCAGGCACGACGAACAGGCCCGGGGTAAGGAAGAGAGGGGATGTCTGGACCCGATAACCAGTACCCATTCCCATAACCAGTATTCTCCAAACGACCAGTGCCACCATATGCAACTGGTATTAAGGGCAACCGGCCCTGGACGGACTGGAAACAGGACCCAGACCCGAGAGGGAAAAATCTGAGGGGGAGAAAAGCAATGGGCAGAGACAAATAGAGACAGGCAACAGGCAGCCATGAATGGGCAACAGGCAGGGACAGGGGACAGAAGCCAGCAATGGGCAACAAGTAGGGACAGCCAGAAACGGGGAACAGACAGCGAAGACTCAAAACCAGTAGACTGAGAAGACTTGAAACCCTACGCTGACTACAAGCTAGACAAGAAAACAAGCTAGACTGTAAAGACAGAACCAGAGACAGCCACAGACAAAAAAGGACCGAAGACTAACTAGACAGAAAAGATTAAAGACTAACTAGACAGAAAAGACTAAAGACTAACTAGACAGAAAAGACTAAAGACTAACTAGACAGAAAAGACCAAAGACTAACTAGTAGTGATGCGCGGGCTACCCGCTGGCCCGCGGATATCCGCGGGTGACCCGCGGGGCGGGCGGGTTGGGTCGCAGTTTTTAATACATATTGCGGGTTGGGCGGGTTATATTTAATATATATTGCGGATGCGGGCGGGGCGGGTCAGGGACGATCAATACCCGCATTTTTCCATACGACATTCCCAAAAATGGCACAATATGGATAGACTGAAGGTATACAATATTTCAACTTAAAATAACCTCAGTAAGAATAATCAACGACATATAAAAAATATGATGATGAAAGACAACTCAATTGACATCGGCAGTTTCATTCCATGAGAGGCGGCACGCTCCAGTCAGAATGAATGGGTAACAGCCATGTTATTTTCACATCCTTTGCATTGCCATCTACAGGAAAGGGTTGCCTTCATATCTTTACAGACCATGTTAAGACCGATGAGGGAGGATAGAGAGGTGTGTGCGTGCATGGAGCAGTCTCCACAGCCGTGTTATGAAACGGAAAGGAGCCCCGCTAACCTACAGTAGCATCCTCGTCTCTCCTCTCCTTCCAATTACTCGTACACTTAATTCTCCTATGACCCGCGAGTCGGGCGGGGTGGGTCGCAGTATTAATACATATTGCGGATGCGGGTGGGACGGGTCAGGGATGATCAATACCCACTGAAGTGTGTGTGTGTGTGTGTGTGTGTGTGTGTGTGTGTGTGTGTGTGTGCGCGCGCGCGCGCGCGCGTGCTCGGCTCGCGCATGTGCAAGCCCGTCAGTTCCTGTTTTGAATGCTTTTTTATCCCAACTTTTTGTTATTTGTTATTAGCGCCAAATCTCCATGAACACTCAGAGATAAGAGTGAAAATGTGGGACTTGATCAGGGAGAAGATTAAAACAGGCGATGCTAAGGTTGTACGGAAACGTTGTATGTGTTCGATTATAGAGTGATGATGTGGGTGGAGTCTATTTTATGTGCTGGAGTGCATATTGAGACGTTAGAAAGGAGGCAAAAATGATGCTTCATGACTTTTAACATTAGAAGCACAAGGTAAAGATGCTGCGAATGTACTATGTGAGTTTAGAGACAAATTTAAGCTCGCGGGTTGATAGCGGGCGGGTTGGGTTTATCGATACTTGATAGCGGGCGGGTTGGGTTTATCGATACGTGACATCATGCGGGTTGGGCGGGGCGGGCCGAGCCACGTCTTGGGTTTGGGCGGGGCGGGTTTCTGTAAAACCCCCTAACCGCGCATCACTACTAACTAGACAGAAAAGACCAAAGACTAACTAGACAGAAAAGACCAAAGACTAACTAGACAGAAAAGACCAAAGACTAAACTAGACAGAAAAGGCCAATAACTCTGAATGCTAGCCAAGAAACTCGGAACACTAGCCAGAAACAGACTCTAGACTGATGAGACCGGGGGAAAGTAAAACAAAACAGGTCCCTTCAGCACTGGTGGAGTCCTGATGGTTGGCGGGACCATTCTGTCAGGATCGGGGTGAGGTGAGTGAGGACTCCAAGGCACAGTGCTGAAGGGAAAAATAATTTAATAACAAACTAAGCAACATAAAGACAAGACAGAGATGAAACCAAAACAAAACCTGGGCATCGAACGGCCAGAGTCCGTGGTGATGATGAATGTCCGGGTTATGGTGACTGAGGAGATGGGAAACTGTCCGGGTTATGGAGGTGACAAAATAGAATGGTCCCGCACTGGTAACTGCAAGCCTCACTGCTTTTATAGCCACAGATGAGGAACAGCTTGCAGCTGCGCAGTGCGGGGCCAGGTGAGTGGGGAGAGTACTGGGGGAAAGGTCAACCGGGCAGAGGTCATGACAGGAATTCCTCTTCTGCAGGATCGGGTAAACCCAAAAGTGATGGCATCTGGCCCTTGGATGTATGGGACGTCCAGAGCAGGCCAGAGCAGAAATTCAACTGATCTGAGCCATAGTTGAGGAAAGACTGAAATGGTGGGCCAAATTTTGTTTATCTGTGTTTATCCAGTGTCCAGACTTGGGTGTTGCATGTTTGGAGTGGCCGCGAATTGTACAGCATTCCGTGTTCCGAGTGGCCGCAAATTGTCCAGCGTCCAAATTCAGGTGTTTAGGCGTTGTACACGTGTAAATTCACATTTGGTGTGGCCATAGCATAAGTGTGAATGAGTAGTTTTTTCTTTTTTTAAGTTTTGGAATTTCTTTTTGGTCAAATGTCTGGTTTATTTTAATATAACCACCAAGTTCACTTTGTACTATAATATGAACAATTTATAAATATATTGGGGGGGGGTCTGTCTGACCACAAGTATCACTCACATGGAAAGAGAAAACCAATGTGCAGAACCAAACTCAAGATCATCATCATATTATTTAGAGGAAATTGTGAAAAACATCTACCTGGAGATGTCACACAGTGCATTTCCTCTACAGGCAGGATGTCCTATGCAATATGGAAGGATCCAAAATAAATTAAAAATGTTGTAATTTAATTATTTTCATGCATTTTCATCCTTGAAACATTATTTGTGTTTTCGGGAGGAACCTTGGAGCCTCTTCAACCCTTTAGTAAAGATGATTTCAACGTACTATTGTAGGTCACTTCTTTTCACATGGGTGATTAAGAAAACCTCCGACAGGCAACACATACAGCTTTGCAAAATGAAATATTTCATGCCTAAAAAATTGTATCTCCAATTATTCAGGGCAATTAAAACAGGAAACTGTGGAAACTTGACAGTTGTCCAATTTGAGATTGGGGCCAGCTGGGGAAATTAAATGGACAGGCATGACACTTTGCTCCAACCCTGCTGAGGAAGACTCATAAAAATAGGATTTTCTCTAAATGAGTTTGAGGAGAACAGGAATTGTGTGTGTGTGTGTGTGTGTGTGTGTGTGTGTGTGTGTGTGTGTGAGTGAGTGAGTGAGTGAGTGAGTGAGTGAGTGAGTGAGTGAGTGAGTGAGTGAGTGAGCGAGCGAGAGGGAGGCAGGTGTGTAGTGTGTAGCCATAAGTCTAGGATGGCTGTTTGTGTGTGCATGCTTGTATTCCTAGCTTTCTGGGGACATTGATATATTAACACGTCATGGAATGGGGGCCTATGACACACATGGGGACCAAGATTCAGGTCTCCACTAGAGCTGTGCGATTGAACCGCACACCCGCGGACGGTGCGGCTCAACTGCGGATCGGGTAAATAATGCTACAAAAAATAATATTTTAATCAAATTCGGGTGGGTTGCAGTTGTCCCCAGGCCAGATGTATTATGAAAAAACATTTTAAAAAAGATAAGGTTATACCCGCACACGTTCACGTTGTGTGATGGATGGAGATGATTTTGGAAAGGCTCCAGTTTGCTGGCAAGATATAGGCTGCTGCTGAACTACATTGTTTGAAAAAGATGATAGGCCTAAAAACCTAAAAACTAATCGGCAGATGGCGAGCAATTCGATTCTGAAAATTGGGGGGAAATCGTTCATGCAAATGGGTGGATATAGATTTTAAGAAGCAGTTGAGGATGAAAATATATGTCATCCGTGCATCTCTAGTCTCCACAAGGGTTAACCTCTTAATGCCTACTGTCGCCAATATCTATCTATGTGCTATAGTCAAATTAATTACTTACAGTTAAAATCACATTTCTTTTTTTAAATTATATTATTATTATGCAGGTGTTAAAGGATTAAATGCAAATGTCCCCACTAGTATAAGAATGGTGAAGGTGTATTTATTTTTTATTTTTCAAATTTATTTATTTCAATTATTGACACTGGTGGCACGTGCACCCGTCCTTCACGCATTGTAGCTGGAATAGGCCCCCCGTGACCCGGGTGGGGATAAAGATGAATGAATGTGTTGAGACTAACTATCCAATGAACACTTTAGCGTCAAGTGATGGTTACAAACTCAGTCCCCATGAGACATAGTATGGAAGCCAGTGTGTGTGTGTGTGTGTGTGTGCACCCGCTGACCTGCAGCAAACAGCATGAAGGCGACAGGTGCATAGAATTGCCGCCTTGTGCCGATGCACACTGCAACCAGAGCAACCAGGAATGACATCAGCACCAGAGCCCCGCCCCCTAGCAACAGGGCAAGTGTAGCAACCTGCCAATCTAGGAAAATGTAGAGATGGAGAAACAACGAGAAATAAGCACTCAGTGGAAAATTACAGTCACAGCATGAAGATGTACGAATGAACAGTCATGACTAAATACAATACTGCTAAAAGGCCTTGGCGGAGGCACAGGCATATTATTTCCTGTCATATTTCATTTTACTGCTTTTACCCAGAGTAAGTAATGCAAGTTGGTGTTGTTATAGGAAGGAGGTCAGCTGCAAAAAGGAAAGCACAGACAGCAAGAAATAAAGGATTTTTTTTCTTTTAAAAAGTCACATTCTTGACGGAACTTTTGAGAGAACTTTGTCTTAATAAGATAATTATAGCTAATGCTAATTAGTATATAAAACCAGAAACAAAAGTGAATTGAACAGAATCTCAAAGAAACAAGATTGTTTTCCATATTTTAATAGTTCACAAGTTCAGAATATGTTTTTGTTGCTTGTAATCACAATATGATTTATTTTTTTGGTTTTGGTTTAATTTAAGTTATTTTTTTTTAATTAAAGTTTGTCCTGTTTACTTTGAAAGAAAAATATTTGGCTTCTTTCTTCACAGATGAAAATGACAAAGAATTAAAAGAAGTGATTATGGTTGATGGAAATATATTGGGAAAGGTTAGAACAAAAAGACTTAAGGAAGTCATCTAGTATTGTTAGTTGTCAAATTATCATTGTCTTTAGAATAAAGAGTTCTGAAGTTCTGCAAAAGATACCAATGTATTGTATTGTAGAAATACTAATTGACCAGAGGGGGTTTATGAAACACTAGATAGAGTAGTGAGTGTTTCATGTGGAGTAAAATGCCATTGGACTACAGGTGGGAAAACAAACTTTGATCCTGGAGGGTGGCTGTCCTGCCTGTTGTCTTGCCACATGGCTCATCATCGAACATCCCCAGCAGCCTGTGGTTGAAGCAGGTGTGGTGGAAGAGAGAAACATCTAAAATGTGCAGGACAGTGCCCCTGTGGACCAAAGTTTGATATCCCTGCACTACAACATCAGAAGGTGACTAGATGGGGTGAGAATCACTAAAGAAAAAATTTTTTATACTTAAAGAAAGTGATAAATTGACAAAGTGATAAAAACCACAAGCGCTGTTGTTGTTTTTGCTACTGGACACAGTTATACATGGAAAGAATGGGGTTTGATTTTGAAATGGCACAGTCTCTTCTACACAACTGAGATTTATTATAAGATTTACAAAATTCTTATTGTGATATTATCTTTACTAAGCTGGTTACTTAAGTTTTTGCATTTCAGGTACATGGGCCAGATGTGGCTGTCAAACAGGCCAGGGGGATCTGGCACCATTAAGTTCCTGGAGCACCTCCTCTTTTTGCAATATTCATATGGGATGGGATCCACAGTTCAGACTAAACTGTCTGACCTTGTTTGGATTATTCCAAACAGATTTTTAGTGCAGCTACTGACATAATGAAACTGATTTGTGGTTTTACTGTCGTTGTTTTTTTTGTCTAAAAACAGACCTCAGTCAAATTAAAAACTATCAACAGATGCATTACTTATATATATATATTATTATATATATATATATATATATATATATATATATATATATATATATATATATATATATACTTATATATAAATTATTTTGTGACACAAACTAAGCAGCTGTAAGTTTTCATTTGTCTCTGGATGCATAGTGTTGACTCATTGGTGTTTTTTCATAATCCTAAGTGTGTTATGGTACACTTCCCCCCGATGGTGAGAGTCTGCAATATCAGCCTGTTCTATACATTTTGTAGCATGCAAACACAGGAAACAGGAGATGTATGAAGAAGTAACCAAGGGTGATAAAGGGAAAAGGAATTAACTGTAAAGTGCTTTGGGTGTCATGAAAAGTGCTATAGGAATGGAATACATTATTATTATTATTATTATTATTATTATTATTATTATTATTATTATTATTATTATTATTATTATTAAGTCAAAGAAGTAGGATCAAATCCATAGGAAGGGTCCCCATTCCTCCATGTAGAAGGAGGAATGGGGCAGCAAGTGAAATAGATATAGAATGAGGGGGGAATGAACAAATGAGTATAGTATACACAACAAAGAATATGGGGTAACAGAGAGGAACTGAGGAAGAAAAAGAAAGAAACAGGTTAAAGCAACACTAAAGAAAGGTTTGATGGTGAAGAGGTTAGAGTAATAAAAGGGATAAACAGGCAAGTGGGGAAACACCAGCATAATATTACAAGGACAGAGAGAGGGCAGTGTGAAAAGAGATGGCAAAAGGAGAAGGAGGGGAAGGAGGGGAGTGGGTGAGGAGAGCTTGAAAGGGATGGGGACAGAGTAACACTGAGTGAAAGTAATGAAGATAGAGAAAGAGCACTTAGTATACCTGAGCTGACAAAAAGGCTTGGCTAAAAAGCTTTGCTGGCAAGTTATCAAAAATCTGTCAGCATTTATATATAGAGAGTACAGTGGCTTGATGCAATGACATAAATAGCGCGCGCACACACACACAGGAAACAACGAGGAGAGCAATCATATGAGATCTTCACTGTATGATGGCATGTCACGGTTTCACTGACGAACTGTTAAGAGATTTAATTTTCAACAGCACAGCCCCGTACTGACACTGAAAAGGAAATTACATTACACATCTACACTTAGTTTTACTGCCAAGTAATTTAGTGCATAGTTTTGGCAGTTTTACTGACTGAGCTAAATACTTTTCTATTAAAAAGATAAATAAGACAAACATAACCTCCAGTGAAATTAAATATCAGTACTCATTTTAAAATAATAATAGTAATTATTATTATTAAAGGGGTACTAATAAATTGCCTAAATTAGATTTTGCACCATTTATCAGTTATATTAATATTTTTTTAATTTATTTTATTATTGTTATCCAGTATACTACCGATAAAATGGTAGTATGGCTGCCTTTTGGTGCTGAACAAATTTACATTGCTTTGCCAAGAGAGACTTCCTGATGTTCCCCTTGATATTCTACTGTTAATAATGAGTTGTGACGAATCACATTCCAGTGCCAGACTAGACATGGATGGAGCAGAGGTGGGGTGGGGTGTGAGGGGGGGCACGACAATGTTCATCTTGTCTTTGACACCCCAAACTGATCTCCATAGAGGCGTTACCTAACAACTACACATACTGAACAATGAATGAATTATACTATTATATTATATATAATATATATTAATACTATATATTCTAATTATATTATTGTATGAGTGAAAAAAATTCTAATTGAAACAACATTCCCAGTGAAATAGCAGTTACGGTGGCACAGTGGCGGAGCAGTTAGCACTCTTGCCTCATAACAAGAAGGCTGGGGTTCGACCGTGCAGGCCTTTTTGTGTGGAGTTTGCACGTTTCTCTGCCCGTGTCAGGATGGGTTTCCCCCATCACTGAAAAACATATTTGTTAGGTAACTGGTAACTGACCATGAGACTGGTTCCACATCTAGAGATGGTTTCCCGGGCGCTGTCCAGTGCTCCTTAGAAGGATGGGTTAAATGCAGAGGACAAATTTCGTTGTACAATTGTATGATGACAATAAACTACTATCTCTGAAACAAAGATGTGAAGAAACTCAACATACCTGATTTCACACATCTAATACTTACACTTTTACAACAGGTTTTGTTTGTTGACTATCAACAATTTTGGGCAGCAGTGATGATAGGGGCAGAAATTATACTGTTTTTCCTCTGATTTCTTCAACACAGTTACCATATTTTAAAATGTGTTAATGTGCTTCCATGGCCTGGCTCTAGTGGCTTCTTCTCCTCTCCACACCCAGCCCAAGCCTCACATCATCTGACCAGCTGCTCCCCAGGGTTCCCAAAACTGGACTGAAGTTCAGAGGGACCCGTTGTTCTCTGCTTTGGAATTAACTGCTGCTGCAGGCCTGCAGGCAGGTATCATCACTGTCTGATTTTAAAGACCTTTTGCAAACCCACCTCTTCTCCTTGGCTTTTTATACCACAGAAGATGATGATTTTATCTGCACAGATATTTGGGTGATATATGGGGTGAACAATATTTTGTTATTTATTTAGTACTCTGTCAAGAGTAATAAATAAATATCATTACTATTGGCAGATTTAAGTATTCACCAGCATTTATCTGTCTGTCTGACTTTTAGCAAGATAACTCAACAAGTTATGGACAAACTTAGATGACATTTTCAGGAAATGTTGATAATGGCACACAGAATAAATTGAAAGGAATATGGTTATAATGAAAGCTCCATAGGGAAAAAATTAACTTTTTCTTTCTTTTTTTGTGTTATTATTGTAAAGTTATTATTAACCGTTCCTGACGTTATCCTGACCGTAGTCAGGAAATCAGCGGAAAATGCCATCCTCCTCCCGCGGTTAACTTCTCTCTGCCGGTTTTTAGAACACAAAGAACGGTTTCAGTGAATTTCGTTTTCAATGCTTATTTCCAAGAATGGGACAACACCGCTGGTCGCTGGTCACACTCTTTACATTTTTCTCCGCTGCCAACAACTCTCCGCACCCCTCTCTCTCTCCCTCTCTCTGCCCTGCCCAAAATGCTTCTCAATGGCTATTCCACAACATTATGTTACCAAAATGTGGTCAGAATAATACAAAAATGACATCTATGATAATGTTTTGATCCCATTTTATGCCTTATAGGACTCTATAATTACAACGTGATAAGAACGAAATAAGAGGGCAGTTCAACAAATGCCTGAATAACCGCATTCACAACTTCCCGTTCATTTGGCAAAAGTGAACGAGTCGTTCACGTTCGTCAAAAATATGATATCGTTCGTGAATGATTGTTCAATGAACTCCTTCAGGTACAACACTGAGGGAGCCTAAGTCTTCGCCCCTTCTGGTCGGTCAACTGGGCCTAAGTTCGGGAAAAATTTAACATGAGAGTGGATGAGGAAAAAAATAATTATTTTCTGGTCCACTTTACTTTATGCCCTGAATCACTCATTTCCTGTACTTCAATTAAAATCATAACCAATGATGTTGTAGTTGTAGTCCAATACTTACTCTCACATAAAACCTAATGTAACTTTTGATGCCTGTCCAAAGTGAGTGCTTTCTCAATGTGAAAATGTATCTTTAAAATTCACAGACATCATATGTGAAAACCGTAGCACATTTCAAACGGGACCAGAAAATTACTTTTATCCCTCCATTGACTCGCATTAATTTTTTTATGGCACTTAGGCCCCATTGCTCAGAAATCGACCGGAAATAGAACCGCGTCACTTAGGCTCCCTATAGATAACTTCACGACCCGTTTCCGCTTTACTTCCTGATTATGCCGTTCACTTCCTTTTTGGCAGCATCCGGTTCACTTTACATGTTAACACCAAGTGATTTAGTGAGAAAAATTATGGACAACGACAAGCGGAAAAGTGGTTCGGGAACTACGTGTGCTATCGTTGGATGTAGAAGCTCAAGAAAACAGCTGAACAAATGGTTAGTAGAGAGTGTTTTGACCACAAACCTGCCACAAAGAGGCAATGTCCATGCCCTCCTTTGTTGTCATTTTTTCGCAACACGCGCCTGGATGAAGGCATTAAATCTAAGGAATCCACCACGCAATGTCTTTATGTGTTCCCATCACTTTGTGGACAAAATACCAACCAAGGATATCCCGTTTCCAGAGTAATTTTTGGGATGCACTGGCCTCGCTCAGCTGAAGAGGCTACGACTCACCCAGCTGACTACTAACTATTTCCCCAAAGTGACTTAAACTTCAATCTGATGGTAAGTTCAGCAACTTTTTCGATGAAATGAAAGCTTTAGTTATGAAATCGTCAATACTGTTAATTGTACACGAACATTGTGATTGGTGTTTTGCTAAAACAGCTGATTAGCATATAAGCTAATGTTCATAGACAAACGTACACATACAGCTCATATGTGTACGTTTGATTGACAGGTCGCCTACAGTGCTCCATGTGTGGGGTTGTTAAACGTCCCTTAAAATACGGGATCGTACCATATTAAAAAACAAACTGACGTCCGGTATTGAGCTGAACTTAAGCGAGACGAAATTCTTATTTTGCCATTGATGATTACATAAAATATATATAAAAAATATATAATATATATATCTGTAAATCTGATAGGATTCGCCATAGTGATAGGATTCGCCATAGTGTCCTGTATGTCCCCTCATGGAGTTGGCAGCCCTATCCGTGTGTGTGTGTATGAGAAAGAGAGTGCAATTTATTATTATATATTAGTGTTTAAATGCAGAATGCAGCCTCAGAGGCTGTCAGATTGTCCATAGTTTTCATGTCTATTGTAATGGAGTCCATGAAATACGCACAAATCTAGCCGTACCTTACGTTGGACCACGTAGTCATAATAACTCCATCTCCAGACAAAGTACTAAAACTATGTTCCTAGGACATTATAGCTCACAAAATGCTAGCAATCGAAGTCTGTTCGTATCTTCCGGACGGAAGTAGCTTGCATATCTGGATAGTAGAGGCGGCGCCCAGGGTTTGTGGCATGAACTTGTCTATAGCTGGGTCTAAACTCAGTTTGAGTCTTGAGTCGAGCCAATGATGAAGTCTGTTTATGATTTATTGACATCACATGTAAAGAACACAATTGATCAGCCCATGATAACGGTTCTGGGGCCATGTTTTTGAGTTTGTGCCAGCTTTCCTAGTCCCTCTGTTGCTTCCATCTTTCTCAGTAACCCAAACATTGTTTTTGGCATTTACTACTACTAATAATAATACCTCAAACTTATATAGCACTTTTTTTGGACACTCAAAGACGCTTTACACCACAAACATACAAGCAATGCATTAAAAATAATAAAATAAGTAAAATAAAAAAAATATTTAAAAATAAAAACTAAGCAAAAGCCAGTTTGAAAAGATTAAAGTTTTAAGATGGGATTTTAATGTGGATAGTGAGCCTGAGTTCCTGATGGATAGTGGGAGAGAGTTCCAGAGTTGGGGGACAGTGGCTGCAAAGGCTCAGTCCCCCAAAGTCTGATGCTTGGTGCGAACGGTGGGCATGAGGAGGTTTAAATTAGCAGAGCGAAGATGACTGGTGGGGTGGTGTTGTTGGAGGAGGTCGGAAAGATAAGGAGGGGCCAGGTTATGTATGGACTTGAAGGTAAGGAGAAGAAGTTTAAAGTGTATATGGTAATGAACGGGGAGCCAGTGAAGCTGTTTGAGGATGGGGGGGGGTTTGTGTTCCCTAGAGTCAGTAGGTCAGTCGTCAGGTCAGTGTGAGTTAGTAGGTGGGCGGCAGAGTTCTGAATTTATTGTAATTTTCATTACATTTTTCATTTCCATTTGTCCTTGTGCTCCTATTAGACACATCTGCCTATCTGCCTTCATTATAAACTTGTAATTTATAAATATCTCTGTGACCTTTTCTGTTACCCCTGTCAGCGATTCATTGTGTGTAATCCCCACTGACCCTCTGTACCTAATTACTATTAGAACTATCAAAATGATTTGATTTTGGTGGTGATTGGTGGAAGTGGGGTAGGGGACAGCTGCTTGCGGAAGGTGTGTGTGTGGGAAGGGGGGTGGGGTGCTGATCCATGTTGGCAGAGCCTGCACTCTACACTTTTCCAGTTATGTTTCATTGTTTTCTTTCTATTACCATTTTTAGCTTTTATTATGTTTTATTGTATTTTTTTTCTCCTAGTACTTTTAGCTTTTATTATGTTTTATTTATTTCATTGTATAGCACCTTGGAACCCTTGTGGTTGTTTAAATTTCATTTCCATTCATGATTTGAACCGAGATTATTCTCACTAGGGTCATGGGGGTCGCTGGGGGCCTAATCCATCTATAATGGGCAAAGGTGGGGATGAGTTGCCAGTTCATTGCAGGGCTGACACTCACACCTATGGGCAATTTAGATTAACCAATTAACTTATCAAGTGCATGTCTTTGGATGATGGAAGAAAACCAGAGTACCTGGAGAAAACCCACACAGACACGGGGAGAATATATAAACTCCACACAGAAAGGTCTGGTGTTTGAATTGAACCAGGGTCCTTCTTGCTGTGAGACATGAGTGCTAACCACTGCACCACCATTATTTAAATATGTGCGCTCTATAAATAAATAAATAATGGATTGGAACCACAGCACCTAAACACCTGAGAAACCCAAAGAAAACCCCAATAATTAGGAGCAAATAATACTATTTATTCAGTACTTTATACGACAATGTACATGGTTTGATAATGGTCTGTTTTTAGATCACAGTACACCGTTAAACACCTGAAATGCAAGCTAAAACACCCCAACATACAGGTTCAAATTCAAGATTTGTTGGTTTTCTGCTTCTGCTATTCTCTGCTTCCTTACACGTATGCACACACACACACACCTTGTTGTGTACTCGGCCTTGACACCAAGGGAGAAAAGGGATTCGGCCATTTCTATAACCTTTTATTCCACCTGTCTCTGCCTTCACACTGATCAGGAGAGATGCTGTCAGGTGACTTGAAGCTACTGCCACCAAACCTTTTCCCTGTGTATCACTGCAGCAAAAAAGGGCTCCATTACATATTACATAAATTAATACATGAAATAAAGAAACATCTGTTTTCCTTGAGGATACAGAGCAAGTCATAAATGCCAAACTTCAAACTATAACTTCTGGAGATAATGTCTTAGGTAGGAATACAACTGTCAGTGCAGATAGAAAGTTGGCATCAACAGCCGACTGCAGGGTTATTTAAGTGTTCTTTATGGCTATTAAACTGACATATGTCTTTAAATATGAGTGGTGCCTAAATGTACTGTTTCAGCATGGAAAAAAAGGTTATGAAAGATGGATGCTGGAGGAGGCAGATAAGGAAAATTTAGAGGTGGGGGAAGGAGAAAGAGAATTGAAGATGGAGGTGAAAGATAAAGATGCAGAGGTGGATAGAGAGTGGGTGAAAGGGAGGAGAAGAGGAAATTAAAGATGAGAATGTGGAGAAAATTAGACAAATGAGAAGACTCAGGCAGGAGAATGAGGAACAAAAAAAGACAGATGAGTTGCTTCAAAACTGGCAGCATTTAAAACTACAAATGATTGATTATAAATGAAACCGTACTTTTTATTTTATCGTAGACACTGGATGTATATAGACATATCCAAATTGGGTATTTGGGTATTTCAATGGAAATCATGGGAACTCAATAACAATTCATTATAAAGTCACGACATTCATGTTCCTTGATTTAATGAGGCCCAGAGAAAATTTCCTTGTGTGCAAGTCCACAGCATCCTGGTATTTAAGCTACTTGAGTTACACATACATTTTTATGAATGAATGAGTCAGACAGTAAGTTTGGACCCAAATGCAACACAATGGAAACAGGATGAATGTTGATGAAGTGTTTGTTTACAGTCCAGTGGTGAGGGTAAGGTGATAAGTGTCCAACGTACCTGGCAGGAGTGGTTCTGGGTGGATGGCAGGTAGACTGGGATGTGGACTGGGATAAACAGGCAGAGACAAACAGAAGGACAGATGGAACAAGCAGGACATGTTCCAGGAAGACAGGTGAAACAGGAGATGAATCCGGGAGAATAGTAACACAATTATAATCTGACAAAAGGCAGAATGGAGAGGTGTGATGAAGTGCAGCTGAGGGAACATGTAAATGGAGTTGACTGATGAGGTAAGACTCAGGTGGGAAATGAGCGAACAGGAAGTAAAGACACAAGACATGACACAGGAGGAAGACAACAAAATAAAATAGGAAATGATGGACAACAAAGTAAAACAAGACAGAGACAGGAGACAGAAGTGTCAAAATGAATGAATGAATAAATGAAATGTCATGAATAGCAAAATACTTGACCAATTAAATATTTCAATATGGTGTCAGAACTGGAAGTAGTAAGTTGATTCAGCTGAAATTCAGTTTCTTTCTTGTATCATCTCCTTGTACACACACATTCAAGCATTTCACTAAAGAACACCAAAAATTCATTATACACACTGTGTAAAGAGATACGAGACAAGCTCCAAATGTTTGTCTGTCTCCATACAAAAATGGAACCTTTTGATGATGTTTTTATATCGTATCAGTTGCTATGGCAACATCACTAACAAAAATCGCCAAGACAGCAGAGTAGGAAATCACAAGACTCGGACTAGTGATGACAAAATGCATTAAAATATCTTGACCGATCACTGAGCCTCATTAACTGGTTGAAGTCGGTCACTGAGAAAAGAAAACAGTTTCTTTGTTGGCACACATACAGCCATATGCACTGTGGCGCTTCAATCACTTTTTAAACATGAGTCACACTGCGAGGACCAGCGATGTTATGTTAAAAACTCATTTGAAACATAGAGAAAATATTAGATTCTGCTGCTAAATAAGGTGTATAAAAAAAACCTTACCAATTGCCACCAGCCTGCAGTACTGCATGAAATCCTTTGCCATAGCCCACCTGTCATGTCACTTTAAGTAGACCTGTCAGATGGGTAACACAACTCATCCACTGCGCTTTTTGGTTACATGGTGGAAACTTGTTGCTATAGAAATTTTAGCTTTGTATTTTGTTTACAATTCCAGCAAACCATCTAAACTGGCATGAGGCACCAGGTACACACACTGTTTAGCTGTTTTTTTCCGTTTCTTTGGCATTTTTAAGCAAAAAAAAAAAAAAGTAACGCAAAAATACTTTTCCTGGTAATTAATTAGTGGACGATTAGTGGATAGTAGAATTTGATTGTGGACTAGTGGAAGAATGCAGTTAGTAACGCAATTACTTTTTGGGGGGAAGTAACTAGTACTTGTACTTAATTACTTTTTCAAAGTAACTTACCCAGCACTGATTGTCTTACTTAAAGTGTGTGGGGGGAGGTGTCTTTGGTGCATACAGCCTCCCTAAGCTCCCCACAGAACAATACAACAGTAGGTGAAATACAATTGGATATACATGCCAGGCTGCTAGGTGGGACTGGGATAGAACGCCGACATGTCCTTTTCTGTTTTTGACATATGTAATTGTACAACTGTCTCTGTTTGGCTACGGTATGTGTGTAATTTCTGTACAATAGGTGAAATGACTCCTGTACTAGAGCTGCTTGTGCAGCTTGAATATCTGTGGGATCGAGGTTGTCCAACATGTTTGTTGCTTTACCTGCTCGGTGTATGAATGTAACGCGAAAGTGGATGCGACATGAACATATGTCACATAAAGGCGCATGCAACATGACCACGTGTGTTTCTTGCTGTTTAGATGAAGACGAGTCTTCAATACACCCCACTCTGGAAGGAGTCTTCAGATTTGTGCATATTCAGACCCAGATGTTGTTAGCACCATCTAAACAAAAGGCACTTCCAATAAAATATGCTATCGTATTTAGCCGCAATTGTCCTTGTGTACGTGGCCCCTTAACATAAACTACTCTTATATGTTTTATGTAAATCACCTTGAATTGTCCTATACTATGTGCTATACAAATAAATTTGCCTTGCCTTGCCTTACTTACACATGATAGTTTATCTATACACAAGGGTTTCCTCCAAGGATTTCCGCTTACTGAAGACGAGACAGCACTTTTGCATCCTCTGTTTTCATTGTCACCATGTAAACGTAGCCTAAGATGTTTACAGCTTTTTTTGAGGTGCCATACACTGCTGCCGTGATTTTGCAAACAATTTGAAGGATGTTTGAGCCCAAACACACAAATAGATTGTGTGTTTGGGCTCCTCCTCATTTACTTCCTCATAACATGGTGATGTGTATGTTTGTGAGTGCTTTATGTTTGGCAGCAGGACCTGTAGGTTCTTTGCTATTCCCCTGTCTGCCTGTCTGTCTGCCACACAGCTGAATGCCACATCATTTCCCATTCCTCGTTTCAGCTGCTACAAATAGAAGCAGCGTCTCTGGGGGCTCGGCTCACTGAGAGCAGAGATGGAGTAAGGAGGGGTGAAGGGGAGGAGGAGGAGAGACTTTACCCTGAAGAAAATAGCAAGAGGAGGAGGGGAGAGAGACAGAGCTGGAAAGGTGGAGAGATAAGAAAGAAGGTGTAGATGGAGAAAGAGGGGGGAAAATTACAAAGAGAAAATGATTAACATTAGAAATATAACGATAAATCCTGGGGGAGCAGGAAGAAGAAGGAAAGGGAGAGGACAGGAAGAACCGGAAAGAGGAAAAAGGAGATAAAGGAGAATGAAATGAGAAGCTAACAGAAATGAGATCAAAAACAGAAAGGAAATGGGGGGATTGAAGTTTGACAAAAATAATTCATTTAGGTGTGTAGATGAAAAAGGCCAGCAGAGTAAAAGCAATACATGGATCAATGGACTGATAGAGGAAGATGAGAAGGCCGGAGTGCAGCCAGTAACATTTATAAAGGTTTGTAGGTCTTCAGTGGTGACAAATTTTTGTCTTGTAACAACTAAGAGCAACCAGTGTGGGTCAAAACAGGCCTAAGCTGTTACCACACCCAAAAAATAACTTTAAAGTGTAACGTAAAAGGTTTTTTTCATCCTTAAATTTAGACTATAGTATTGGTTAGAAATTACTTTCATAACACCTGTGTGAAAATGACCATGATCCATAAACCCTATCTTCATCAAATTAGATTAAAAGGTGCAGATTTTACAGGAAATTGAATTATTCCTTTCCCGCAGGAGATACGTCACACCAGGTAAACATATGATGCTGGGTGAGCTGAATTGTACGTTGTGGGTATATGAGTAGAAGTTGAAGTAGTTGCGAGTGAGAATTATTGTGTTTGTGCTGGTACTCCAGCCTGTGAGAACATCATGTTCATCATTTTTCAAGTAGAAAAAGTAACAACTTTGGGGCTTGGATGAGTTTTGTGCAGATGAAGAGACGTGACTGCACACCTGCATCTGTCAGCATTCACTTGTCCATTTGTGGATGTAATTTTACTCCGGAGTGTTATCATCTTGGAAATGTGATGGGGTACAAGGTGGTTTGATGTAGATTACTCTACTACATTAGGTAAGACTATGTTTTCTTTTTGCTGTCATAGCTGCTATCCTAATAGCAGCTAACTATGTTCAAAGTATCTGTAAAGTAATGAGGGTTGTTACAGCATACAGTAGGAGCCATACATTTTTTTCCCACTTCGTGGTGCTGGCGTGCAGACGCCAGCTATTCCCAGTTGCGGTCTGTGCACGAAGCCTCCCCCCTCAATCTCGTATTTAAATGTTAAACACGCCAAATATGCAAGTCCAAGTTGTTGCCAGTAGATGGCACTTCTCTCATAAAGAACATTAATCCCTGCACTCCCGCCGGAGTGCCGAGCTTGGAAAACTGTGTGGCGCACCACTCACACATTCACGGTAGCGAGCCGTGTCCGAGCACTTGCACGTCACACACACACACCACATATTTGCTCCTGCTCAGAATGAATGGGAGTCTATGGGCCACAGCCACTCAGGGTCACTGACATGAGTGTATGTGTTTCACATGTGACACTGGACCCCACAGTGATGTGGGGGAGGTTGAAAAATGTCATATGAAGCCAAGTTCGGGGGGTTAGAAAAATGCTACATTGTTCCAGCTCGTTTCTGAATTTTTCTTTCTTTTTATTATTAGGCCTTCACTACGGACCACGTCAGCCTAAGGCCTATTGAGTCCGCTGTGATCACCAGGGGACGAAATATGCCAGGGACACGGTCGCCAGGGATGACTCGCACCACTCAGACAGTACATTCATGGTAGCGAGCCATGTCCGAGCATGTGGGTGTTACAATTGTCGCATATTTGCAATGCGAGGAAGAGCGAGATTGTGAGCTGAAGGATGATATGGACACACCTGTTTTAGTGATCGATCCCCAGACTGCTAGTTTGGTAAATATGAAGAGGCAACACCAACATGAAGCCCTCGAGTCCAGACATAAAGCTACAAAGGGGGTTTTCCTACAGCTGCAAGAACTTCAGTGGTGGCAGACCCGGTTTTAGCTATGGGCAGGCTGGGCAATGGACCAGGGCGCAATCCTCTATGGGGCGCCAGCATATGACCGGCTTTTTTTTTTCGGCTCGCTTTCTTCGGCCCAGGCAGCGCCCCTTTGGCAAGCCAAAGTGTTCACATAGCCACACGTTGTGTTTATTATATCACGCGTTACAGAACGCGTTCTGGCACGCGCACTGGTGTGAGCAGTGGCACGTGCAATGGCACGCTCCAGTACACGCCCTGTAACGTGTGAAAGAGCGCCAGTGCGTTCCATAACGCGTGCTAGAACGCGTGCCATTGCGCACTGGTGCGCGCAATGGCACAGCACCCCCTGTGCCCCTGTGCCAGATTAATAATATACATAATACCATTATTACCATTTAAGGATTTTTCCCCCATATTTATGCATTTTTCCATTGCTGGTTAGCGGGCTGTAGGGATACTTCTGTTTCACAGGATTGCTAATAAGCCCAAATGAATTGATCATAATGGGCCCATATGGGGATTTGGTGCTATCTTTGGTCAGTTGGTGAGTCCACAAATAGGCTAAGGAAATGAGACAGTGAGTCCATGGTTTAAGAAAGTTTATAAAGTGATTAACTAAAAAGTAAATAAATAAATGGGACGTGTGCTGTTAAATGTGTTTACTTTTTTAAATCTCCATATTCCTTCATATATATTTACTGACATATATATTACAGGGATGTAATTCAGGATTTTGCATCAAAGAAGGCAAGAAAGATCCAGTTTTTGATGGCATCTTTCCAGCTGCTGCTGCTGCACCTTTACTTTTACTGCTAGTTTTTTTTGTTTGTTGTGGTGAACCCTAAGGGAAAAGCCAAAATGAAAAGCAAAGTCATTTGCACTCATTTTATTATTACTTAATTATAGTTAACATTGGTTTTGCTTTTTGAAAAGGTTTGTGCAATTTGCAATGTTATTATGTTTAGTTTTGTGTGCAATTTTAGAATATTTATATTTACATATTTCTCAATTTTATTTATTTATTTTCATCACAATTTTTACTTCATATTTTTTAAATTGTAATTTAAAATAAGCATTGAATGCGCCGAAGACATGTCTCGCCCAGGGTGCAAAACAGGCCAGGTCCGTCCCTGAGTGGTGGAAAGTGTACTTCACTTCACTTGTCACTTAGGATGAGGCATTTCGAACTGGACAGCACGGCAATAGATTTAATAGTTTTAGCTCAAATAAGAAGCCATTTCCACAGAGGGCCAGTAACAGTGTTCAAGAAAAGGATCACAGAACTCCCGCAAACGTTATTGTCTTGATTACTTTTATGAAGGACAGAAAATCTGCCATCCACAAGCTGTACAGTGACTCCTGTCAAAAAGTGACCAGTGGCCATCAAGCTGCAAGTGAGCGCACATTCTACCGTCTGTGGCAGGAGTACGTACCAAATGTACTGCCAATGAAGCCCATGTTGAACCTGTGCTGGACTTGTCAGAAGAACAGTGCTTCAAAACCCCTCGAAAGTGTGCCGTCTTTGTTGTTGTCACAGAAGGTCTTCCTCAGATGGTCATCTTTCTCTTTGATGAGGTATCTGTAGTTAGCAAAGGTGCCAACTGTGTAATCAGCCTGCTTAATTTTTTTCTTTGATAATTTTGGTGTGAAAGAGACCTGCGTGCATCTACATGCATTTTGTTGGTCACAACAAAAATAATGCTGTGTTTCAATACCTTCTCTGGAGGGTTATATCAGGCAAGCATCAAAGTATCACCCTGTCATTCATGTTAACCGTTAAAGTTAACATGAAGTCAATGAAAGTCAATGTTCGGCTTGTTCAAACGTAAATATAGACATTCAAAGGTTGGCTGATATTGAGAATATTGTGCATCAGGCGTCTCCTCGTGGGGTTTTGATTCCCCAGCTCTATGGTGATGAAGGGGGAAATGTCATCATCCTGACTAGGACACCTATCTCTCACCATACTTCAAGAGGCTCCCATCCATCAATCTCCTCCATCACATCGAGTACAGAGTGGATGGGAGTGTAATGTGTAAGACCTTAGCACAGTCAGAACCAGTGACAAACAAGCTGCTCAAGTGTAGTGTTATTAATGTGCCTGTTGAGAAACTGGTTACTCTGCAGCCTTAAGGCCTTAGTGAGGACAGTGAAAATTACTCATTCAAGGAGATTTGCGAGTTTGTAGCTGAACAGTACAGGGATTTAGTCTCACTGATGTAAATGACGATACTGCTCAGCCCAGAAGACGTGGTGTGGGGAGACCAAAGAAAAACAAACAAATTAAATGGGCTTTGTGTTTTATGATATATAAGATAAAATGGATAAGATAGTACTTTATTGTCATCATACAATTGTACAATGAAATTTGTCCTCTGCATTTAACCCATCCTTCTAAGGAGCAGTGCATATGTATGCAATGCAAATGTTAAATGAATCAAATGTTAAATAAATCTAATAGATATTAAATGATGCCCATATGTATCCTATGTAATAATTTGTAAATGTTGATGTTTCTCTGTGTAAAAATTAAGTTGTCACATTTTTGAAGATTTTATTCAATTGCTGTTCTTTATTTTCCTTGTATAATCCTGTATTTAGCCCAAATGTTACAAAATGCCCATAGAGTAAATATGTATCCTATCTAATGGTTTTACCAATAAAATTGCTGAATATTTTTGAACTGACACAATTTGTGCTGTTTAACTGCTTACATTTTCAACTCCACGCACTCATTTTAAAGTAATTGGTATGTTTTTCATCATACTAAATGAATCCATTTTCCTTAAGTATGAACATTTCTCCATAC
Source organism: Siphamia tubifer (assembly GCA_020466265.1). Classification (NCBI taxonomy): domain Eukaryota; kingdom Metazoa; phylum Chordata; class Actinopteri; order Kurtiformes; family Apogonidae; genus Siphamia; species Siphamia tubifer. The sequence continues at coordinate 17,966,084 of CM035784.1, forward strand.
ATGTGTTAGACATACTCCCTGATGAAGGCCATTTATGCCGAAACGCGTTGGGGTTTTTACATGTTTTTATATGATTTTATAGGTTTTTGTAACCAAGCCAGTTTAATAAAGGCTTTTTATTCTTCACTTTTAAGAGAGTGCCTTGGAATTTTTCTTTTTTTTTTTATGTGTTAGACATAATTTGAAAGGACAGAATCTAAACTTAAATGTGGTGTTTGACACATAGTCAGGAAAATTATGATTCTAAGATGGATCAGTGTTGAAAACTTTTTTAAAATTAGAATTACTCAAAATACAGTTTTCCTGAGCCTATATGCAGCACAATCTTTAATATGGCTATACTCTGTAAATATTAAAGCTATCAAGATGAACATTTCAGTCTATATTCTTTACATTATGTAGAAGTGTTCTGAGCATAAAGTAGAAATTCACCAAAAATGTAGTTTAGCTGGGTTATATGACGGGGTCAACCTGGTCCGTCGTCACGGGGGGACAAACGGGTATGTTGTCCCGGGCCCAGACACATAGGGGGGCCCAGCATCGGTCCTTCATGCAGATATGATTAATAATTCTGTTTAATTTCAAAATGTGTTGATTTGGGGGTGAAATGTGATATATTTGCATTCAATAAATGATTTCTGGTTCTTTTGCCTGTATACAGATCCTGACATTTTAGCCAATTATAGGCCTATATCCAATTTGCCCTTCCTGTCAAAGGTTTTAGAACGAGTAATAGTTAAACAGCTGTGCCAATTCCTGCAGGATAATAGTTTATTTGAACAGTTTCAGTCTGGCTTTCGTGCCCATCATAGCACTGAAACAGCGTTAGTTAAAGTTACTAATGACTTATTATTAGCTGCTGACATCGGATTAATATCGGTCCTGGTGTTATTAGACCTTAGTGCAGCCTTTGACATCATTGACCACAGTATCTTAGTGCACTAAGATACTGTATTACTCCTCTAATACCTATCTGAGATAGGTATTAGAGAAGCAGCCCTCTGCTGGTTTAAATCATATTTATCTGATCGCTACCAATTTGTTCACGTCAATCAACAATCATCGCAGTCCTCCAGAGTTAATTATGGCGTGCCCCAAGGGTCAGTCCTTGGGCCTATTTTGTTTACACTATATATGCTCCCTTTAGGTAACATCATTAGAAATCATGGTATTAATTTTCATTGTTATGCGGATGACACACAGCTATATTTATCGATTAAACCTGATCAGACCAGGCAAATAGATAAACTAAGTACATGTGTCCAAGACATAAAGACTTGGATGAGTGCCAATTATCTTTTATTGAACCCTGAAAAAACTGAAGTCGTTATAATTGGTCCTAAAAATGCGAGAGACTCCCTACCTGACCACATAGTTACTCTGGACAGCTTAAGTGTAACACCCAGTGCCACAGTTAAAAATTTAGGAGTTTTATTTGATCCAGATCTTTCATTTAAAATGCACATTAACCAAACTTGCAGAACAGCCTTCTTTCACCTGCGCAACATAGCCAAAATTAGGAATATTCTGTCTAAAACGACTGCAGAAAAATTAATTCATGCATTTGTTACATCACGATTAGATTATTGTAACTCCTGACTTGTAGCGTGTCCTAAATATTCCCTAAAAAGCTTGCAACTGGTTCAAAATGCAGCAGCAAGATTATTAACAGGATCAAATAGAAGAGAACACATCACCCCTGTGCTCCAAATCCTTCATTGGCTACCAGTTGAGTCTAGAATTGAATTTAAAATCCTCCTCCTTACATATAAAGCCATTAATGGTATGGGCCCCTCTTATCTTAAAGATGATCTGGTTCCGTACCAACCCAATAGAACCCTTCATTCTCAGAATGCAGGTTTATTGAAAGTTCCTAGGGTTTCTAAAAGTACAGTAGGAGCTAGAGCCTTTAGTTATCAGGCCCCTGTCTTATGGAATCAGCTTCCCTTTAATATTAAAGATGCCGACACAGTCTCTACATTTAAAATTAGGCTTAAAACATTCCTGTTCGAGAAAGCCTATGATCAGGTTAGTTAAAAAATCATGTGGTGTATGAGTCGCAGCTCAGTTTGGACTGCCCTAGGAGTTAGAATGCTGGGGGAAGTACAGTACACTGAGTTCCTTCTTTCTTCTCTTTCTCTCCCTCACACCTGTTTCTGTAACTTTTACAACCTATCTTTCATACCAAGTCTGTTCATGACTAGTCACCTGGTGTGTCCCCCCCACCCCCCCGTGGGGGGAGTGGTGGTTCTCCTGACAGTGTCTGCACGGGAGCCATGGACGACAGGATCTGCAGTTTCTCGCCTGTGCCGACCTGTGACCCAATGCCCTGCCTGTCTGGACCAGCCCCCCTTCCTGCATTTATATATGGACGTTCATCTATACCCTGTCCGTCCATGGGAGTGGATCTCTCCTTCAATGTGGTTCTCCTCGAGATTTCTTCTTTTTCCCACTGGGTTTTGAAGTGTTTTCTTGCCGAGAAGGAGGGTCTAAGGACAGGGGATGCTTGGGACTTTTTCATGTATCTCTGTAGTTGATTGTGTTTTTGTAAAGCCCTTTGAGATGACTTTGTTGTGATTTAGGGCTTTATAAATAAAATTGAATTGAATTGAATTGAATGAGAGAGGAGAGAGAGGCTATCAGTGAGAGAGAAGGAGGAGAGAGAGAAAGCCAAAGTGATGCAGGAGGAGAGGGCCCACTCAGATGATGTTGTCCTGGGCCCAGCCAAAACTGGCAACGGCCCTGGGGTCAACTATAACAAATATGACCCGCCTCATATAACCCAGGTGGTCATATAACATGACAGGGTCACATATGATCACTGGCGTCCACAGATAGACATCAGGTGGTGCTCGAGCAATTGTCCCTTGCCCTCAGTGTCAAGCGTCCCAACTTTTTTTTTTTTTAAACACACACATATGCACACACAGAGGCGCGTACATACACACAGACACACACGACCACGCTGCGCAGCCTCAACTTGCCCCGCCCCATATCGTAACGTGAACATTAGGAGCGGACACGAGCGCAGTAGCAGCTGCAAAGTACACAGGCATCACCACTCTGTCGCCCCTGACCAGGTAACACATAAATTAATCATTAATTAAGCCTCACTTGACATGATGCATTTATTTGTCTCTGTTGTGAAGTAGCCTGTCTCATGCAGCCTTAAACAGCCGTGCCTAAATTAGTCAACTGCCGCCCGCCTAATCAATTAATAGACATATCGTGCCGACGATAACCACACAACCAATGCTATTTGGCAGTGGTGTGCACAGACATTTTGGGGGGCAGGTGCTCAGTGGGAAAAAAAAGGCCACTCTGTGCAGCGTGTAGAACCATATGGTTGTAACATGGGGGGAGTTGTAACACCACCAGTTCCACCAATCAGGGATAAGATACAAGTCATGTGGCAGTTTCAATCTTTTCATACTTCCTCTTTGAAGGAAGAGGACATTTTGGAGTCATTTGCAAAAATTCTCGTGGAGAAAATGAAAAAAAATCTAATTCTGAGGTAAGAAAGTAACTTTTTTTATTAAATTATTTTTTTTCCTAGTGCTTGTCACATTTTAGGCAACCTTGAATGAGTCATGTCAGGTCAAACTACAGTCTCTCCGGTAAAGAATGGTGTAGTTCTCAACTGCTAATGTCAAAGCACTATGCTAATACAGCTAGCTAAGCAATGGATGACAGTGGTGGGGTAGCTTGTAACAGGTTTTTTAAAAATGTTACAACCATCCCCTTACATACAAAAAATATTTTTTTTGTGATTTTAATGATTCTGCAGAATGCCTAGAACTTGGGTGAGAAAAACTACGCGAGGTGTGGATGCAAAACTCCTAAAAAGAGCAGCAGAGGAGATTAGGAGAGGTACATCTGTGAGGGCAGTAGTGTGAAAACATGGCATCTGGCATGTTACCCTTAACAGATATTGGCAAAAGTATAAACAGTTGAAAGACCAGGGCTCTCAGGACCTGCCTCGGGTAGGATACACCAGTCCAAACATTGGGCTAACTCCACACGAGGTAAGCATGCTAGCTGAGTACAGGGTTCTAATTATTATAATAATAATAATATTATATAATCTGAATCAGATTATATAATTGTTTTGGGTGGTATTGAATGCATTTTAAAAATGCTTTGTTGTTCAGGGCTAGCAGACGTCTTTGTGTGTGTGACTTTAAAGCAAATGCACACACACAGTAGCCTATAAACGTTATGCTTGTTATATCTTGTTTAAAACAATATGATCCTAAATGTGAAGAATGGATTGTATGTCATACAACATAGTTGGTGAATCTATTTTCCATGTTCATGCAATAAATCAGCATATCAGATGGATGTCTATTGTTTTTCTGTTTTTTTTACTACCTGTTACAATCTACCCCAATAAGTGTTACAACCTACCCCACTAATGGGGTAGGTTGTAACAAAGGTACACTCTGTATTTGACATAATCAGACAAATTTTGTGATATAGTTGAGGAGATTTAAATGGTTGCCAACTGCAGTAGACAAATGTGGCTACTTTGCCTAAAAGTTATAGAACTGTAGTTTAAAAAGAAATGGTAGTTTTATATGCTGAAGAAAAATGTGTTACAACCATACCCGGTCTCCCCTATAACAGTGTGAGGTTTTTTAAAAATAAAAAAATCAGGAACGCAATTTCTGTAACAGCATTTATTTAAACATCTTAACCCCTTAGGATCTGGCGTCCACATATGTGGACATAATTTTCCTAACAAAAAGAGCGTATTGTTCATAACAGTGGTAATAAGAAAAATAATGACAATAATTATAAAAATTGGAATAATAATGACAATAATAACAACAGTATATACATAATATACATATAATATAAATACAAAACTATAACAAACATAATACTCACATATTAAATTGTATCCAATTATTATGTTTTTGATTTCTCCTTAGAGAAAATAACTAGAAGAAGACTCAATTGTGATCCATTCATTCATTCATTATCTGAACCCGCTTTATCCTCACTAGGGTCGCGGGGGTCACTGGGGGCCTAATCCAGCTACAATGGGCGAAGGCGGGGTACACCCTGTATGACATGCCAGTTCATTGCAGGGCTGACATACATAGACAAACAATCACTCTCACATTCACACCTATGGCCAATTTTAGATTAACCAATTAACCTATCAGTGCATGTGTTTGGATGGTGGGAGGAAACCGGAGTGCCCGGCGAAAACCCACACGGACACGGGGAGGACATGCAAACTCCACACAGAAAGGTCTGGTGTGGGATTCGAACCAGGGTCCTTCTTGCATGAGTGCTAACCACTGCACCACCGTGCCGCCCTAATTGTGATCCAACCAAAGCATTTACATTTACATGTATTTACATTGATAGGCTAATATTAAAACTTTGACAATGATAACTTAAATACCCTATTAAAATGAGTCTTCGGAACACAACTGTGTGAGTAGGGAATTGAACTTAGGTCATCAAAAACAAACTAAGAAGTCTGTGTGGAGAGGAACGACTCTCTGACCTTCTCCTGCTTGCCATAGAGAAAGGCATCCAAATAAACCACAGTGATGTCATCAGAATTTTCAAAGACATGACACCAAGGAGGATACTCTTGTAAAGCAGGAGAGTGATACATTGTGATACATTGACACTTTGTGTGTTGTTAACCCCTTTAGACCCGAGCTTTGGTTGGATTCACAATTGAGTCTTCTTCTAGTTATTTTCTCTAAAGAGAAATCAAAAACATAATAATTGGATACAATTTAATATGTGAGTATTATGTTTGTTATAGTTTTGTATTTATATTATATGTATATTATGTATATACTGTTGTTATTATTGTCGTTATTATTATTCAAATTTTTATAATTATTGTCATTATTTTTCTTATTACCAGTGTTATGAACAATACGCTCTTTTTGTTAAGAAAATTATGTCCACATATGTGGACGCCAGATCCTAAGGGGTTAAGATGTTTAAATAAATGCTGTTACAGAAAATGCGTTCCTGATTTTTTTATTTTTTAAAAATCTCACACTGTTATATTAAGACAGCCAATGGTTCTACACGCTGCACAAAGTGCCCTTTTTTTCCCACTGAGCACCTGCCCCCCAAAATATTCTGTGCACGCCACTGCATATGATGATGAACAAAAAAACATATGTTAAACCAACAGGAAGGACATCTTTGATTGAAATTTCAAACATGCTGACTAATGGATTTTTGCTCTCAGTAGAACTCCTCCTAATTCTGTCTCAACATATTCTAAAATAACTGAAACTAAAAGAAAAAAACCTCGTCAACTTTTTCACCACCCGCTCCATTCTCTATTTTGCAAATTAACTGCACAGTGGAGAGCCAAAGTAAGGGGCCATTTACATGAGTACGATTGCGGCTAAATACGACAGCATATTTTATCAGAAGTGCCTTTCATTTACACGAAGCCGACGCCATTGGGGTGTGAATATGGACAAATCTGAAGACTCCTTTTAGAGTGGGGTGTATTGAAGATGTGCTGGGTCACGTCTCCGTCTAAATGGCAAGAAAGGGACATGTTCACGTCACATACACTTTCACGTTACATTCATACGCCGAACAGGTAAACCAACAAATATGTCGGACAAACTCGATCCCACAGATCTTCAAGCTGCACAAGCAGCTCTAGTAAATGTACAGGAGTGTACAGAAATTACACACATACCGTAGCCAAACAGAAAAGGACATGTTGCTGTTCTATCACAGTCCCACTTAGCAGCCTGGCATACATATCCAATTGTATCTCGCCTACTGTTGCATCTTCATATACACAAGGATTTCCTCCTGAAAACGCTCACCTAAATACGGATGATAAAACTGAAGACAAGATGACACTTTTGCGTCTTCTGTTTTCATCGCCTCCGTATAATTGTAGCCGTGGAGGCCTCGTTCTCCAGTTCTGATGTCAAAGATATACAAAACTATCCTATCATATACATCATTCATCTCATCAGCTTTTGAGATTTTGCTTTTTTTAAGTTTTCTCTTTAAGGTAATTTCATGACATGAACCTCCTGAATTTCCATCTAAAACATTCATCAGCAGCAGCGCATCTACTATTTTGATCAGGAAATAAGCGGAATTTTAAAAAAAAAGTTTGCATATCCCACCAAATAACGGAAGTGTTGATAAATGATTGGTGTTATTATAGGACTTCTATTTGCTGATATAGGATAATGGAACTTTCACTCCACAAAGTACAGACATGTCAGATTCACAGGATTCAAGTAAGAAACAACAACCTCAGTTATTACAATTCATCAGAGATCTATGGCTAACACTAGTCCTGTACAAATAAGGGTAAAGCCACTTTTTAATCGTACCAATGGTGTAACTTAAACACCCGTCTACACCCTAACTCCTTCACAAGCTCAGGATAAATCTCAAGTGACATTCCCATAAATTGCAGGACTGCTAAACCATGAAGAAATCTGAAAATTATTTTTGTTTTCATGATTCATTTCAGGAAGTGTGTTTATCATACATGCCCATAAATATAGTTAAGCTGCTGATATATAGCTGGTTTCCAAACTGCTTGGCCTTATAGCAGCCAAGTAGGTTGACAGTAGTGCTCATGAGTGAGTTTCTAGAAGAGGAAAAATTGAAAATGCCATTTTTCCTGCAGTGATCAATTAAACTTCACTTTATTACAGAGAGAAATGAATGAAGAGGATGAGCTAAATTAACAGAAACTGCTACTTTGGTCTTTCTGGAGAGCTGTAACAAGCCAGGAGAGTTGGCACAAGCACTGAGTGATTTCTTTTTAAGACCTGTGCATATCTGTGTGTCAGACAAGACACACAGATATGCACAGACACACATCTGCCAAGCCAAGACATCTAATTAAGAGAGCTGGTCTGGATGTGTGTTATTGTGTGTGAGATGGACTGAAAGAGGGAGGGAATGAAAGAATGGGTGGAGATGTTGAAAGTTGTGGTCACTGTGTGTGTTTCCAGGTTCAGGGAGAAGAAGAGGTGCAGAGATGCAACAACAGAGAAATCAGAGTGTGACATGAAATATTCAGCTGGGCTTCAGAGGAGACTGTCCAAAAATAGGTCAAGTCCACATGGTAGTCTCTTATTGGCACACACACAGTCATACAGACCAATTTAGTCAGGGGTTCAGCTTACGTCTCCTACACACCACACAAACCAGATTCACAAACACACATGCAGAGAAGGCAATTGCCACAGACATACAATGATGAGCCTGACGCATCCAGAGCAACACAGTAGAGGCTATGGTTTGGTCACAGATCAGCTCCGTAAATGAACACAAAGATAAAGAATATTCCATAGTTCCATGAACTGGAACTGGCAGAGCAATTTTATTTTTTCACATCTGAGGAAAATAAATCTAACTTTGCCTTTTTAAGATATCTCATTGAATAGCTAAACATATTTACACAGAATCAACCCCAACAGAGGTTTTTGTGGTTTTATTACTCAGCACTCCAAAGGGGAGGCAAGGATGTGGTTTTTGCAGCATCATTCAACAATGATCTCTTGAAAAAGAGATCATTGATCTCAATGGGACACAACTGGGTAAATAAAGGTTAAATAAATATTTAATCAAAAGTTACTTATTTTCTTCAATAATACACAATTTGTGGCCAAACTGTGGATTAGGAATATTTGTGGCAGTGCTGTCTCTACATTGTGTCACATCAAGGTTATTTGTAGATTATGTTATAACTGTCATCAAAATTGAGTTTTCTGAGCGACAGGAAAATGTTTTAATTGTCAGTGATCACCATAGTTTGAACTTTTATCTTCTAAAACAGATACATATTTACCTCACCCCCAAAGGGGAGAGGGGCATTGTTTGGTTTGGTCTGTCTGTAGCTTTAAATAAAAATTACTGAACCAATTTCCATGGAATTTTCAGGAAAGCTGCAAAGTGGTCCAGAATAGATCCCATTAAACTGTGGTGATTGTAGGTCATAGTCCAAAAAATGTGTTTTCACAATGATATGAGAGGTAAGGTAAAATGCGTGTGAGAGGGGTAGGGTTTGTTGTGTTTGTTTTATCTTATTATAACAGTGAGACCATCTACACAAATTATCATACAATGTGTATAGATGTGGGTGAAGTAACCAGGTTCATCAAGTCTAACCCTAACCCTGTTCACTGAACACAAGTGATTCCACTAATTATTCTACGGCCCTCTAGAACGTTGCGACAGCTCCTGTTCACTTTGAACTCATGAACTCTGTTTCCTTGGAAACCAATCCATCATTCAAGATCAATCACCCCCTCCTTCCCCAAGTGTAAGACCTCTCCTGGGCACAAGAGCAAGGCCATTTTTTAGACAACAAAAGGAGGGAGAGTTTATAAAAAATAAAGGAAAGAAAACAAGCCAGACAGAAGACATGAGGTGCATGTAGTGAGCCATGAGCTAGCATTTTTTTGGCCTTTTCTCCCTGGTGTTGACAAATAAATTATCCACAAGTAACTGACAGCACCCAAGAGAGGTAATGTGCTTTTGCAGCCTTAATAATCTAGTTAGTAATCTTGATGAAGCAAGACTTCAGATGAAAATGCAGATTACAGCTCCTAAAAAACATGTATTTCCATTTTATCTGTCCATTTTATCTACTCTATATCCACAAATGGGACAAAATCATAAAGAAATAATGCAGTGCATCGACTAATTCTCCCCCGCCACTTGTTGCAAATACATCATCATGTCGAAAACAAAAATTAGCCCGAACTACAAATACATATCTTGAATCATACACTCTTTGCGAGAGCGCATTTTGGAAGTGACGGGCCAACTGATCAGACAGTTGGAGGAGGAGTGCGATTTGGGCAACGAAAAGGTTGACTTATTATGGTAGTTTGAGATTACTCATCTTTTTTAAAAGTCAAATAGATATTCGCCAAATATTGACAGCCAGCTAATGTTACGTAACATAACAGCTTAATTTAATTGTGCGTGGTGCCAACTAAGCTAATTTATAATATAGCATTAAGCTAATATCTACACAAGCTAATGCTGACTCCAGATGAGTTGATGGAAGTATTTCTCAAAAAAGAGAAAAACATTGATGAGGATGAGCCGAGACAGGTACCATTAACCTTTTACTAAGTCATAGATTGTCAGTTATGTTCACATTTGACATAATTAAATTTGAGTGTAAATTATCTAACGTTAATGTTTTATGTAATCATACAGTATAAGACAAGTAACATTAGTCAGGGAGGAGTGATTGAAGAAGAGGTGAAAGGTCAAACACAGGCTAGGACCCTAAATGGGTGAAAAAAACTGCAGATTTCATTCACCATACAGACAATGGTGATGGTTGAACTTTTTTCCGTTATTACTTTGCATAATATAGCTACATGCCAATATTTCTTTTAAATCAAATTAATTCAATGTTACTCTGTCTCAAAAGGAAGGTTCTGGAAGCTGCTCAGTATCAATAGGCCAGGCCTGGCAGAAATTGACCAAAGAGCCTTAGAACTTTTCAACAAAAACCCTAGAAATATTCGGTGCTCTCAGGCTGGGTGCAAACTTTGCCACTGAGCTATTTATTTACATTGTTGTTATTATTATTATTATTATTATTATTATTATTATTATTATTATTATTATTATTATTATTAACATTTAGTTTTAATAATTTTGTTATTTGTTTTCATTTGGTTGTTAAAAGTCTTATAAACCAGTTCTAGAAATAAAATCTGCAGTGAAGTGGCATTTGTTTATGCTGCCACAACTCCCCAGCATGCCTGCCCCTACGCTGAAAAAAATCCTAGGGGAAACACTGTAATGAAACAACATCATGTCATAAATACATCCTATAATGAACTTTTGAAAAGACAGCAGACTGTTGCTGCCTATCTGCCAGAGGTGGTCACATTCTGTTCTTAAGTGCAGCTATTTGTGTAGAAAAAATACTCTGCTAAAAGTAGAAGTAATAATACAACTCCTTTACTGAAGTAAAAGTAAAAAAGTACTAGTTTGTCGTTTGAACCCTCTTTATCCTCACTGGGGTCACAGGGGTCTGTGGGGGCCTAATCCAGCTACAATGAGCGACGGCGGGGACACCCTGTATGAGTCCCCAGTTCATCACAGGGCTGAACATATATAGGCAAACAATCACACCTGTGGGCAATGTGGATTAACCAATTAACCTATCAGTGCATGTGTTTCGATGGTGGGAGGAAAGCAGAGTACCTGCAGAAAACCCATGGTGACATGGGGAGAACTTGCAAACTCCACACTTTGGTGTTGGAATCGAACCAGGGTCCCTCTTGCTGTGAGGCATGAGTGCTTATACCACTGCATGACCATGCTGCCCAAAAAAGTACAACTTGTCAATTGTAATAAAGTTAAAATAAAACTGCATTTTTTTCTATGGATGAAATAATACTTATTTAAGCAGGAAAAAACACAAAAATGTCAAAATATCTGAAAATAAAGCGTTTAAAAGTGAGTTACTGTGTAGATGATACGTTATATATGTTCAGTTTTCTGGGTATGGTCAGGAAGGACATTTAGGAAAAATTCAAAAGTCATAAATATGAGATTTTTTTAAAGCATAGTTATGAGATTTAAAAAAATAAAATTATGAGATAAAAAGCCCAATTTATGAGGAAAAAAGTCTGAATTAAGTCACAGTTTCTGATTTACAAATTAGTTTTCACACTTAGTTTTCATTATCTCGTAATGAGCATTCTGAGAATGTAAAGAGTATCAAGTACAGATATGTATACAAAAATGTAGAGCATAAAAGTAAAAAGTTGCTAAAAAGAAACATAAATACTCAAATAAAGTACAGATACCTAAAAGGTTTACTTAAGTATAATAAAGGAAGTACTTCTACTTTGTTAGTTCCACCTCGGCTATCTGCCTCCATTTCTCCAATCCCTTCCTGAAAGACCTGTGGCAGTCTGCCACTTGTAGGTGCATTAAGTTTGGCATTATTATTTACCACATGGTGCTGGCAGACCAGATGCTGATGACGGAACAAAACTGACAATAAAAAGCCATTTTCACCGGTATCACTGGTGGTATCAATCACTGGTATCAATGGTAAGACTTTTACTTGCAATGAGACAGCACTTGGTCCCTTTCATTCCTAAGTTTCTCTTGATCTAAGTGGAGATCAAGCATGCATTTATTTTGACTGTAATTCTATCTGAAGTGAGCCTGCATCCAAGTCTAGTAAAACTCCTTCATTTCACCTCCACCATAATTAATGTGGGGATCCCAGTGGAGTCAGTGTTGGACAGAAGCGTCAACACCTGGCTTTGTTATGGCTGAATAGAGATGGTGCAAAATTGTCAGACTGGCTAGGGCAATCCCTCTCTGTGGCTTTTAAGTGTTGTTGAAGTCAACAAATTACAGTGTTTTGGCAGTCATGTGTTAAAAAAACTGTTGTGATTTTGGGTTTTAAACATTGAAAACTGACATGTCTTTCCTCAGTCATGAGTATTCTCAGCTACTTTCTATTTACAGAAGTACACTTTGTTCTCTAAAATCTTCTGTAAATGCATGTTCATGATAACTCCCTTGTAAAAGTAATTTGCGCACAGAAAGCACACACACACACGCACACACACACACACACACACACACACACACACACACACACACAACACACACACAAACAAACACACACACACACACAAACATTTACCTGAGCCCAGGGTGCTACTGCACTGCCAGCTTTCAGTGCTCGCCGGCTTCCAGCAGGACTTCCACAGGGACAGGTAATACTGGTCGTCCGCAGTCACCCACGCAGGGCTCATCACGGCTCCCACATCTAGGCACAGCGCGAGGAAAACGCACACCAGCCCGACCAGTTTGAGCGGCGTCAGCGGGGAAGTGCGCGCCGACTCGTCCGTCTCAGTGACAGCAGAGGACATGGCGTGCTGGAGCAGTGGAAAGGGGGAACCGGTGCAAGAACCGGGAGAATGTGGAGATGTATCCGTTCTACACCGTGTGTTGTCCTGCGAGGAGGAAAGGGAGAAGGAGCAGTCAGTGGTGCCACTGGTGCTCCCGCAGCCGCCTGCGTTGCGCGCTGGAGGGTCGCAGCGCCTTTGGGCACCGCTGCCGCCGCGCACCGGAGATCTCCACCATTTACAGCGCTGACGTCAATACTCCAAGGGATTAGCAGGTACCACAGGGTCCTAAAGAGATGGAAGAGAGAGAGATGCACCCCCACCCTGTTCCCACAGGTTGAGCTCGGTGGATCTCCAACCAAAAAAGAAATAAGTCAGGGAATGAATATAATGATAGAAAACAGTGTTAAGATAAAAAAAAAAAAGACCTGCGGAAGCAGGGGCGCAGATAGGTTTGTGAAACTGGGGGGGACAAAGATGCCAGCTAACACCCCGCAGCCCCACCATTCTGTTTGGGGGGGGGGGGGGGGGGCTGCCGCCGTGCCACAACAGCCAGACTCCAGTGACAATACAGATAACAATGTTGAATCTGCGCTTATAGTGAATTATAACATTATTGGTTGTTCCTGGGATTCAGGAATACTATTTGTCAGGGTCACACAAAGACAAATTACACCCTGGAAACAAAAGTTGAGAACCAACCATTTGCTCAAAATAAATATTTGGTTATTACAGTCTGCTCTGAAAGTTGACAGATTCATAACAACAGCTAGTTAACTCAAAATAAAATAAAAAATATATACTTTGATAGTCTGCTGGAACAAATCAACAGTAATATAGCTGTAAAAGCAGCCAGTTGTTGATACTTAAATAATAAATACTAATATATATATATATATCAGGCGCGCAGATAGCGGGGGTGTCAGGTGTGTCATGACACACCCAGTTTTGAATGCCCTTAGATCCATCCCACCCACTTTTATTTAAGAAAAAAACATGTTACTTCTTCTTTTTACTTTTTTTTTTTTAACTTTTACTACTTACTTCTTACTTAGTCAAGCATCACGAAGAAACCAAAATATGAATTAACATACATAATAACGTGACTCAGTTATTGCGCTGTGCGGCGGCGTTAACTTTGGTTGCCATGGTTACAAACAGTCTGACAGGCATTACTTGGACAGCCAGGGTGCACGTTCAGGAGGACCCCAACACGGCATGGAATAATGAGGCGAGCTAAAAAGCAGAAAACGATCATGTGGTATTTTTTTCAAAGAGCAACAGCTGTAAGTAAACTGCTACTTTACGTTATCACCAGGGCTCTAAATTAACACCCACCAACCCGCCAAATGCGGGTGAAAATCCATTTTGGCGGGTAAAAAACCAACTTACTAGCCACTTTGGCTGTTGGCGAGTGCAGACCCGGTTGTAACAATCCTCTATGGGGCGCCAGCATATGACCGTCCTATTTTTTTATCCTTCCCCTGGCTTTTCTTTCCTGTCTTGCTTGCTTCGGCCCAGGCAGCGCCCCTATGGCAAAGCCAAAGTGTTCACATAGCCACGCGTTGTGTTTATTATATCACGTGTTACAGAACGCGTTCTGGCAGCGCACTGGTGCGCGCAATGGCACGCGTACTAGCACGCGTGCCAGTTGCGCGCGCCAGTGCGCCTACAGCCTACTTGTGTGTTTGACAGGAATGCTAATAAGCCCAAATGAATTTATCATAACGGGCTTATATGAGGATTTGGTGTTATCTTTGGTCAGTTGGTGAGTCCACAAATAGGCTAAGGAAATGAGATGGTTTAAGAAAGTTTATAACAACACCAAGATGTAATGTGAGTGTATGTTTACAGTGGGGACAGTGGAGATAAAAAGTAAAGAAGTTAGGAGTTAAATGTGAAAATTCAAAAAAATAAATAAAAATGTAATCATATGTTTGACGAAATGATATGGGGACCAACTGAGAAAATGTAAGAGCAACAAGATGTGAGTCTATGTATTGTATAAATTGTAATATAGGAGAGAACAGTAAAGAAGTGTTAACAATGAAAGGTGAGAAAATGTAAAAGCAAGAAGTTTTAAGAGTTAAATGTGAAAATGTAAAAAAAAATGAATTATTTCAAGAGGAAAAGGTTAAATAAAATAATTTAATGAAATTTGGTCAGGGGAAAAATGGCTAGTTGAATTTCTGATAGGGGAGTAAGATAAAAAAAATCTACTAGCCACATTGGCTGGTGATGAAAAAAGTGAATCACTTTGCAATTTCTGTTCAAAGCAATGTCGCCGTGAGAGTAGGAATCGTACAAAGTTTGACCAGAACCAAACTGTCACCTTCTTCTGCCTCCACCTGTACATGCCCCAGACATCAGGACAAGGATCAGAGGAGAGAGGTTTTTGGATCCTTCACTTAATCAGTTTTGGTTTGGTTTGGTTTGGTTTGGTTTATTTGTTCGCACCAATAAAAGAAATAAAAACAAAAACGAACAATATTGCTCCGGAAAAACAAAAGCAAAACCATTCAGGTGCAAGCCGAGGCTAAAGAAAGAAAAGAAAAAACAATATTACTCCGGAAAAACAAAGAGAGAAGAAAAAAAAAACAAAAAAAAAACAAACAAAAAACAAAAACAAAAAAACATTCAGGTGCAAGCCGAGGCTAGAGACCCATAGGGCCTATACAAGGCCTCTGCTCAGATTTTAACACATAATCTAGTGAAAAGCGAGCTGCATACAAATACAGCTACACCAAACACATATCATATCATAGACTTGTGCATGCATACATATACACAAGAATCCAAGTAGACAAAAAAATATTATACACTCAAAATATAAAAGTATATGCAAATATTACAATTCTTCACAACATATCAAAATGACCTATTCACAATGTTTCACAAGCAACATCCCACTGATTTGAGGCACAGTGTGCCTCAAATCAGTGGGATTTTGAGACCATTATTGAAAACTCTCATGTAGAGATCTTATTTATAATTTAATTTGTATATGGAGGCTGTGTCCTATTTTGTGTTTGTTGTTAGTGTGTTAGAAGTTTTAATTACATTATATGTTTTTTACACTCCTGTGAAATTTATGAAAGAATCAGTGTGCTGAAAGTCAGTGTTAAAATAAAACAGTTTTGTAAACAGCATATGGTATGTTTAGTGAGTGATTTGAATTAGTATCAGCATTAATAAACTTTATTAAATAATAATAATTTATCTAATACTTATATAATAAATAATTTCTTCCAATGATGGGTAATTAAGTTTGACAGTCCAAATATACACCAACAGTGAGCAGTCATGTAGCACACACACACGCGCACACACACACACACACACACACATATTGATCATCCTGTCATGTCAGTGGTAAATAGCACTTGAGAACATCAGACATCACAATTAGGTAAGATAATGCATTTTTCGTCTTTGAGGAGTAATAACCCCCCCCCAATCAGAATGGTGGGGCCGGGGGGTGTTAGCTGGCATCTTCGTCCCCCCCAGTTTCACAAACCTATCTGCGCCCCTGATATATATATATATATATATATATATATATATATATATATATATATATATATATATATATATATATATATATATATTTGTCAAGGGTTTTTAATTTATTTTCACCCAAGTCCAAAACCAGTGCACAGTTTTTACAGTGCAAAAATACCAACAAACCAGGAAAAAGAAAAAATTGTTACAAGAGATCTGAAAACACGATAAAATAAAGTTGGTCGCTTTTGTCATTCAGCATTAAAAAAAACCCAGATTTCAGCCACACTCTTACTTTAACTTCAAATCTGTCTAAATCTACAGAATTTATCTCCAAATACACTCCCACACTACTGGGAAACACTCCCCTTTATTTTCCCCTAAGCTCCACCCATGGACATACCAATTATCACATTATTTAATTAACACACAATCTACAATATTTACATGGAACAAACATCAAACTGAAATCATATTAACTCATAAACAATGGCACCAATTATCCTCCATACATAAACACAAACAGAAGAAAAACCCAAAACAATGAATGAATGAATCTGTGTCCTGTTCTATGAATTATGAGTATATAACAGTAGTCCGGTTCTGCAGCAGGTGTGTGTGTGTGCGTGCGCGCACCTCCAGACGTCCACCACATAGAGAAAAGGCTGAGTAGTGAGGCAAGGTCCAGATGACAATGTCCAGTTTAAACATATGTCACAGGAAAGCCGCACTTCACACACTCCAAAAAAGACGAGAGAAAGAAAAAAAACACACGCGCGGCAGAGATGATGGCGCGCTAATGTCTCACCGCCACAATATTTCAAAAAATGAATCTTTTTCTCACAAGTTGGTGTGGGCCAGTCTGTGCCGCCTATTGGGGAATGCTGAGGTAGACTATTTACATGTACAGGCTACGTGGAGGCAGAAGAAGGTGAAAGTTTGGCTCTGGCCAGCTTTGTACGATTCCTACTTTCACGGTGACATTGCTTTTAACAGAAATTGCAAGGTGATGTGATAACGTAAAGTAGCAGTTTACTTACAGCTGATGCTCTTTGAAAAAACGACATGATCGTTTTCTGCTTTTTAGCTCGCCTCATTATTCCATGCCGTGTTGGGGTCCTCCTGAACGTGCACCCCGGCTGTCCAAGTGATGCCTGTCAGACTATTTGTTTGTAACCGTGGCAACCAAAGTCAACAACGATGCCGCCCACACAGTGCAATAACCGAGTCACGTTATTATGTATGTTAATTCATATTTTGGTTTCTTCGTGATGCTTGACTCAGTAAGAAGACAGTAAGAAGTAAGTAGTAAAAGTAAAAAAAAAAAAAACTAAAAAGAAGTAACATGTTTTTTTCTTAAATAAAAGTGGGTGGGATGGATGTAAGGGCATTCAAAACTGGGTGTGTCATGACACACCTGACACACCCACTATCTGCGCACCTGTGCGGAAGATTGTTCATATTCTAATCTGATCGCAGCAAAAATGGTCAGGATGCTCACAAGGATTTTGCTTAAATTTTTTCCTGATTATTTTCCGTTAAAGGAATAGTTGTTTGGTTCATATTGTCTATGAAAAATAAATGCAACCCAAAGTTCAAAATGAGGTTCTCAAATTACTTTCAAACACAAAAGTTATAGCTACATTTTAGATTCAGCACCTGAACCCACTTTATCCTCACCCAGTAGGTCGAATTACAGGGGGGAACTGGGGGTTATAGTACCCCCCATTGAGGACCCAGTTCCCCCCAAAGAGACAGAAATATCATTTTTGGGGGGTCAGGTCATTTTGCTGAAACAGTGGGACATCTACTTATGAAAACCCCTGCTAACGAAAAATCCAAGTAACAAAAATCCTTTACCTCAATTTTTCATCTCTGAATACGAAAGAAAATTCTATTTACGAAGGGAAACTAAAACCTCCAAGACAAAAATATAGTACATTCCAATACGCAACGTGCGTATGAGGGAGCTACCCATGATGCTTTTTGTTACCCCTTGACCCTCATTCATCATGAAGCAGCTGTTGTGGCTGCTGGTAACACAGACACAATGGTAATTTCTCCACCTAGACCAGTGCTTTTAGGATCAAAAGTTCAGCCAAACAGTGGAAGAAGAATATGTAATCGGCAGACTGTTATCAGCTTAAGGAAAATTGTTAAAAACTTGGACTCTGCAAGCCCGGAGATGCGGAGCATTTTACAGTGGAGTCTCCTCCCACTGAGGCCGCCTCCGGAGGCATTGGAGGCAGCCTCTGTGAGAGGAAGTAGAAGGCGGCTGTCGCAATGGACTTACAGCTAAGCTAAGAGCTAACCTGTTTCTACTGCCATTTCCATCGCCAAAGTACGCTCACTGGAAAACAAACTGGACTACCTGAAGCTGGATTTAAACACCAAACATGAGACACCAAACTGCTGCATCCTCATTCTCACTGAGATGTGGCTCAACTCTTCTGTCCCAGACACCGACATTAGCTTGGATGCGCTAACAATATTAAAATCCGACAGAACCCATAATCTCACAGGTAAAACCCGGTGTGGTGGTGTTTGTATCTACACTAACAACAGCTGATGTTAGCCTGGACGGGCTAAAATCTAAATCTACATTTTCTTTTAACACATATTTCATACAAAATCTGTAATTTTTAAAATAAATTTTAAAGGGTTTGAGGGGATTTGAGGATTGGGGGCCTTGGAACGAATTAGTCATTTTACATAGAAAATGCAACTCTATTTACAAAAATTTCATGGTACGAAAACACTTCTGGAACTAATTAATTTGTAATAGAGGTATTGTGAAAAAAATAACACAAGTCAACTCCCATTTTCGCTGTAGCAACATTTTAATGTTGGTATTTCAGAACCTCTATTTTTGGTCCATACCATTTTGATATCTGATTTTTGTAGGCTACCGTTCTGTTCCTCTGTGGTGGTATGTTTTTTCATAGTATGCTCCTTCATCACATTAAAAGGAGCATACAAAGGTTTCACAAACCTCAGAGTCATTGTGTTAATGAGAGAGTTGTGTGCTACCTCCAGGTCTAATGATATCTAAAAATGAACCAAATCAAGATTTTAGTAGAGTAAATGTAGAATAGTATTTCAGCACTTCAACTTCAATTTTCTTTTCAACTTCTCAATCTTTTGGAAGTTTATCAAACATACCTCTTTTGGATCTATAATAGCCATAATGAGATATTAATTATTAAATTGTGACATGTTTAGCCCTTGTATGTGTTTTTGCGAACATGGTGGGCATTGAAGAAGTGAAGGAGCAGTACTGTCCAAATATAGTGGGGTAATTTGCACACTGGTCGCTGGGGTCCTTATCCAGCTATGTGCGAAGGCAGGGTACACCATGTATGAGTCATAGGTTAATCACAGGGCTGACATATCACTCTCACATTCACACCTATGGGAAATTTAGAGTAACTGGTGCTCTGGTGTCTTGTCTTTGTCTTACTTCTTGTGCCTCCTATGTTTCCTGTCATTGTTGGTGTCCTGGGACTTATGTGGGTTCATGTTCACGATTTCCAGCTTTACTTCCTGTCACTGGTGTTTTCTCCACCCCATTAATTTGTTTCCCAATGAGTTTCACTTGTCTCTTTTAGTATAAATACCTTTCATGGCTCACAGTTGGGTGCAAGTTTGTTATTTGCTGTGGTGATAACTTATGAATGTTTATGTCTTGGGCTCCTGATTTTGTCTTGTGTTTTGGCTTTCTGGTTTTTCCTGTCTGGTTTGCACTTACCCCGTTCATGACAATTCACCTGCTTTTTGGATATCTTTCCTGCCTGCCCCTCATCTGTGTTGCCTTGGACATCGGATTACTGGTTTTGACCTTATTCTGCATTCTGGTAACGCGTTTTGGATTTTCACTTGGATTGATAATTGACTGCCTGTGTTTAAACCGTTTTCCCCTGACCTCTGATTCTGTCTGTTGTGCCTCAGCTGACGTCCATTACGGAGAGACCCACAAACATTAAATCATGAAAATGTTTGCATTGACAAACTCCTTTCAAATAATATGAAACAAAAATAAGTCTAATTTTAACGATATTGTGAGTAATTAATGTGTAATACTCTCCCACGCCCCCAGAGGGAGCATTGACCTCGACACATGGAGTTATACAGGATGATCCAGAAGTTAATCGAGGTCAAGTTGATTATTGTGTGATTTGCATCGTGCATTAGTGTGTTCAATAAAAAAAGACAAAAGACACACCTTGGACGTTTGTCATGATTATTACACATTAAGTCGTGGTACACATTATCACAAATATTATACTTCTGTTTGTCATTTCCACATTTGAAGTTGCAGATCATAGCGGGTCTACAAATACACAAAGTACTTAATATCAGGCAGATTATTAAAACTGCACTGTATTCTTTGGAACACTTCAGGTTCTTCATATTTGTTCACAGATTATTCAAACAATTTGTGAAATTATGTGAAAATATAATTACATTTACTTTATAATTACAAAGAGAAAAAAATGCAGGTATGAGTATTTATAGATTATTACAATAGTATTTTACTGGTCTGAGCCACTTCACTGGCTACAGTACTGAACAGGAATCTAGGGTTATTCTTGTTTTCTTATATTTTGGATGAGTAATATCTAAGTTTGGCTGTACGTAAAGCGTGTTTATACTTTAGTAAGCTATTTTTCCAGGCACTGAAAGAACGTTCCGAAATGGATCGGCGACCATTGCCTCTCTAATTTATGTGTTGCTTGCTTAAGGGAGCATATGTCAGCATTGTACCATGTGGAGGTTAATCTAGTCTTGGTAGTTTTTAACTGAAGAGGGGCGACTGTATCTAAAGTAGCTTGTAGTGTGAACATGGCACTATCAACTACTTCATCACTTATACTCGGACTCGGAAATGTGTCCTTTACATAATCACATGACATAGTGGCTCTTTGTACTTTGAGACAGCACGGTCACATAGTATCCTTTTCATGTGTGTTGTAATCACTGAGGTGGAAATATCCTCAAGCATGAACTGAAAGGTAATTAAAAAGTGATCTGAGAGTATGGGATTATGGGGAGAAACAACCAGGTCACTAATTGCAACACCAAATCAGGGTGTGAATGTGGGTTGGTTTATTAACATTTTGGATAAAGCCTAATCAAGACAGTCACTGTTGTTGTCAACATGTATGTTAAAATCACCAACTATTAGAATCCTATCCCAGTTCAACACTACATTGAATAGAAAGTCAGAGACTTCTGATAAGAACTGTGAATAAGGACCAGGAGGGCGGTAAACTATGACAAAAAGGACTGGTTTTTGGTTTCTCCAATTGGGGAAAGTAATGGACAAAACTAGACTTTCAAAGAAGTGGTAAGTATGATTAATTTTAGGGCTAAGACATAAGAGAAGATGAGATATTCCTTTATTAGTCCCACTAGGGGAAATTCCAGATTTACAGCAGCACACAAGAGCAGCAATTTGATAGATTGTATAAAAACATCTATCAAATTCTATTCACACAATATACACTATATACACTATTTACACTACTGCACATGGGATTGATTAATTGCACTGTATATTACTGTTAATTGTACATTATTGTAGGTTGTGGATTCTAGAAACTGCAGGAAGGAAGGACCTGCAATAACTTTCCTTCACACACTTGGGACACCTAAACTGGAGTGTGATATTACTGGTACTCCTCCACCTCGCCGCTGGTTCTGGCTGTGTGATAGTTCACAAGATGGTGGGGTGGAATCATTTAATGTCACATATTCATCCTGCTGAAGTCAGGTTTCAGTCAAAGCTAAAATATCAATCTTATGATCACTAATTAGGTCATTTATTAATAGCGATTTGGGAGAGATTGACCAGATTGACCTAATATTGAGCAGTCCACATTGAATAAAATTGTTAGGTGTTCTTTTAATCCAAGAACTGTTTTTATTAAATGATTTAATCTCACTCCGATAGGTTTTTATAATATTAAGTTCATTATTAAATACACGTGGGATAGACAGTTTTTATATTGCTTATTACATGCTGGATTTGTGATAGCTCAGGATGAAGTTGATGCACAGAGAAGCGTTTTACACTACGACTCTGTGCCTGAGTCCGCACTCTAAATTGTCATTTTGACAAGCTACATTTAGTAGCCACATTTTGTGCTAAGACAGACACACATTCCCAAGGTGGATGCATGCCATCTCTACGAATGATCCCAGGCCCAGAGTGTATGCCAATTACTATATCGTCTTCTGAGCACCATCTAGACAACCAGCGGTTAAATGATGAGAACCTAGAGTACATCTCATCACTGGCCAAATTAGGCAGGCATTTTAGCAGATGAGCTTCACACATCATGACACTGTGTTTAATACCTGTAATTTTGAGAATATGAAGACAAACTAGAAAAGCACTCTGAGACCTCTGCCAAAGCCCCCCCTCCATCCATAACTTTTTAGGAATGTTTCTAACAGACATCTAACAGACAGTCTGGTGCAAGTATGACTTGACCCCCAAAAAATTAACAAAGTGTTTTTCAGTGTTTTATAAAAACATACTAAAAGTTTCTCAAAGTTTGACTTCAAGAAAGGCTTCATTTTCAAGATGGCAGCCATCAGGCCCAAAAAGGACCATGGTCCTAAAATTACCTGGAAGAGTGGCGTTTTATCAATTTTGTGACCTTGTAGTATTCTAAATATCATATTTGTTTCATAAGTGATTGGCACAATTTGATATTGTTTTGTTTCCGCTTCCAGGTCACTGCTCATGTGGTTGACCGGTCGGTGCTATGAGTAGCTTTGTTTCATTTTGTTTTTCTATTTAAGTGTTTTTGTTCGCTGTCTAACTGTGAGAACGTGAGTGTGTTTTGGACTTTCTGCTTGTGTAGTGTTGTTGTTGTCAGTTGTTTTTTGCCAACAACCTCACATACACAACGGGACAATGCACTAATGCTAACTGGCCACTGGCATTAGCCTAAACAACAAGCACGGATTTCACACGAGCCTGGGGGAACTACGTGCTGTTGTTGTATGTCAGCAGTATGACAGCAACTCCCCCCTGCAATAAGAGGGTTTAGTACCTTGGATGAACAGAGGATCACCTGAACGCACTGGTAAACGTCATGGCGGCGATATCTGCTTCTTTATTAATCCACACTGGTGTAAAACTGTCACTGTCAGAGAAGAACTGTGCAATCCTGACATAGAACTCCTGGCTGTCTACCTGCGTTCCTTTTCTCTCCCCACGGACTTCCCACAACTGATTTTTATTTTGGTTTATATCAACCCCAAAGCCAATGCATCTGCAGCCACAGAGCACATTAAAAATATATTGGACAAATTGGAAACTGTATCCCCAGATGCCCCCAAATTTATCATGGGCAATTTCAATCACTGCTCAGTTTACAAACAACTCAAAGGATTTTACCAGTATGTCCACTGCAACACCCGGTTGGGGAAGACTCTGGATAAATGTTATAGCTCCATTCATAATGCCTACAGAGCAGTTTCTCTCCCCCCTGACGGAAATGCAGACCACCACAGCATCTGGCTTGCGCCTGCCCACACAACTGTGGTAAAAAGGACAGAAAAGGTCACCGGACAGTATTGCTGAGCTGCAGGGGTGCTTTGAATCTACCGACTGAAGTACCCTGACAACCTCATCCTCAGACATCGGTGAACAGGTGATAACAGTTTCAGCATACATCTCTTTCTGTGTGGATAATATTATTCCCATGAAAATTATCACAATATTTCCTGAGAACAAACCCTGGGTGACTAAAGACCTGAAGGAAATTCTGAACAAAAAAAGACAACTTTCTTCACTGGCCCTGAAACTGAAAAGAGGGAAACAGGGAGGTTAAACGGACAATAAATGCTGCCAAGCTGAAATATAAAAACAAAGTGGAGCACTCCTTTGCTGATGGGAACCTACGCAGAGTGTGGCAGGGCCTAAAGAACATGGCAGCAGTAAATTGTGTTTTGCTTGGTCACAAGTCCATTTAGATTGTAGGCAGTATCACCTCTTCATTCCCTGACGACCTCAATGCCTTCTTTACCAGGTTCAAGACAGACAGCAGTACCCGACTACAATCATTTCCACACTGAAACCTGCTGACTTAACCATCAACTTAGCAGAGGTGGTGAGAGCCCTTAAAATGACTAAAACACACACAGGACAACATCTGTGGGCACACACTGAAGCACTGTGCTGAGCAGCTGGGGGGAGTGTTCCACCATCTGTTCCAGGCCTCCTTGATCAGCAGCACAGTCGTTGCAATATGGAAACATTCAATAGTGATCCCCATCCCCAAGAAGGGCACCATCAAGGCCCTGAGTGATCTGTGATCTGTGGCTCACACTTCTCTGGTTATGAAAGCCATGGAGAGGATCATAAAGAACCATCTGACCACAGCAACAGAACCCATGATGGACCCACTGCAGTTTGCTTACCGGGCTGGCAGAGGTGTAGATGATGCAAAGTTTTTTATCTTAAACACTACCCATAAACATCTGGAAACCCCTAACACCACTGCCAGACTCCTATATACAGACTTCTCACCAGCGTTCAACACCATGCAGCCACATATCCTACCTGGAAGATCTGGCCTACAGAGACAGATGGCTGAGGCAGTCACTACCATCATAGAAGGCAACCCAGTGGAAGTGGTCAGCGACTACAGATACCTGAGGACTGTCTTTGATAACCTGCTCAAGTTTTCCTCTAATACAGAGGGAATCATCAGGAAGTGCCATCAAAGATAGTACCTTTTAAGGAAATTAAAATCTTTTGGGGTCAACAAGGGCATTCTCACCACATTCTATTTTGCCTTCATAGAAAACGTCATAACTTCTGGTTTCATTCTATTACTTTGAAAAACAGAATTAAATCAAAAATTATTGGCCAACCTGTCCGTACTCTCACCACCTTATGTGATCAAATGACACTGAAATCAGCACAACAGATTTTACATGACTTCACTCACACTTTACTGGACGCAGACTCTGTTTTCCTGGCTGCAGGATGCAACAGAGAAAAGCCAGGTTTGTCCATAAGGGCTGCCCAGCTCCTTAAATCCATACCTCAAGGCACTCAAGCTTTTTATTTGTGTATTTTTTTAAATATTTCGTTTTTAAAATGTGTTGTTTATTTTAAATGTATTGTTTTTTAAACATGTGACTACATCTATAACTTGCACTGTCCGTTTAAAGCCTTTTAAGCTACTTTTATGTACCTTTAAGTTGCCCCTCGGGGATGACTGAAGTACTGTACTTTTGAATTGAATTGAATATGAAACAAATTAATTAGAACTGTGTTGTACTGTAAAATTTGTTACAACAGGGTCACCACATGTAGGTTCAGTACCATTAACCCCTCTTTCGTGTGATTGTCATGTATTTTGTGTGATGTAAATACTTTAAAAAAACAGGGCTCAATATTTCTCAAAACAGACTTGGTACCACGAACCTCTTTTTTGTGTTTTAATTACATTTTATTTTTTGGAATGTATTTTATTAAAATTTAGCAGCGGTAACTCTGCCAAGGAATGGCAGAAGTTACGACTTCTCTAGTGTTTATCTTTAACACTGAGTCCAGCCACCCTGGGAATGAAATTCATTACAGCTGCTTGTATTCTTCGGGTCATTACCCAAAGCGCATGACTGTAAGAGAGGGTTGGGACTTAGATGGACTGGTAAAATCAAGAGCTTCTCCTTCTGGCTTAGCTCCTTTGCCACAATGTTAGCATCTGTCCAGTCCGCTGGTCCACCTCCTGCTCCATTCTTCTCTCACTTATGAATAAGCTGTTGAGGTAGTTGAACTCCTACCTGAGGCAAGGACTTCTCCCCAACCTGGAGTGGACACTCCACCTTTTTCTGTCTGGGGATCACGGACAAAGGACAATTCAGACAATCCTGATAACGAATAAAAAGAGAGTTGGGGGGTTACTGGGGCCCCACCCCAAAATATGTCCAATGTAACTTTTAGGTGTAAAATCATTTCTTTTAGGTAAATGTCCATAAAAACTGTTTTGTGAGTTTGTAAAGACCCCATAGGTCCTGTATTTGGAGGTGTCATACTTTCCATCACCTGGAAACCCTACAGCAGGGGTAAAATAACTTATTTGATGAACCGCTTATGCAGCGAAAATGGTATGGGGTATTTATCTTGTATGGAGGGGTATAAAATAAATATCAAATTCATGGATGCACCGGGCATAAAAAGTGTGAAAATGACACGCGCAGGGAGGCACAGGGGAGTGGATGCCGGATGGAAGTGAGCCTGAACTATCCAGCTAACGGGGAGACAATCTTTTTCTGTGGATTATACTTTTTCTCTTTCATTGTTTTTTTCCTGCCACATGGATTTATTAAAGCGCCGTGGAACTGCTGGGGCCTGTGTGGACGAACTGTGTGGTGTGCACGGAGCCGTGAGTAGAACCGTGGCTCGCCACTTGGGACTTTCATTGACTTTTAGCGTGCGTGACTTTTGGGGAGTTTGACCTACTTTGTGTTTAATGTTTTTGATAAATACTTTGAGTTAATAGGGGATGTGTGTGGGTTTTGTGGTTATTGGCACTTGGATTGTTGGGGGTGCGCTCGAGCGAGTGTGTGTGTGGTGTGTGTGAGAAATTAATTATTGTCTAAAATAAAAGGCCAGATTGATGCCGAACATAATGTGATTTTGTTACCTTATTTTTCCCCTGCTGATAGCAATCCACCCATCCCTAAAATTTGCGTTGTAGCGGGGTCCATTTATAAAAAGGGTGAACTGTTACAGATTGGTGACCCGTACGGGGACGTGGATTTTTTTTTTTTTTTTTTACTAATTTTATTTATCATTTTTCACAGCATTTGACATAAACAATGACAAAATAACTTTACTACTCTTTTTCCTGTCCCCAACATTTAAGACAATACAAAAACAAAGGTAGAACAGATGCAAAAAATAGGAATTTAAGAATTAAAGAACATTCAAACAAACATACAGACAAACAAACAAATAAATACACACACAAAATAAATAAATTAATAAATTAAGAGAAACAAAAAAAAAAACACAAAAAACACAAAAAACAATAAAATAAATAAAACTAAATAGATAAGCAGAATATTCACTATCATCAGGAATTTGCTGCCAGCCCGTGGCTTTATTTTTTTTTATTACTCTGTGGCTTGTTTATTGCTCTATAGTATGGTGCTCATTCCACATAGTTCAAAAATGGCTGCCAAGCTTCAAAAAATTTCGCCAATGAACCACTCAGTGTGCATCTTATCTTCTCCAAGTGCAGGAACCTCATAAGATCAGAGATCCACTGGTCATGTGTAGGGGGGATTTCCTGCTTCAACCTCAAGAGTATAAGCCGCCATGCAAGTAAAGAAGCAAAGGCAATCGCATTTGAATCCTGTCTACGAATATAAATATCAGAGGGTATGACTCCAGAAAGTGCCGTAACAGCAGACAGAGGGAAAGGAATTTTGTATACAATAGAAAAGGTATTAAAAATAGATGACCAGTAATTGTTCAGTTTGGAACATGTCCAGAAAGTATGTATGAGTGAACCATTGTCTGTTTTACAACGAGCACAGATTGCGTCACTGCCTGGATAAAATTTGGCCAGTTTTTCCTTGGAGATATGTAAGCGGTGGAGAATCCTGAATTGAATGAGCCCGTGCCTAGCACAAACAGAAGATGAATGCACTCTCTGCAGCATAGAACTCCAAAGGTCATTTGATATATCCATTTCTAAATCTACTTCCCAATGCGATTTTATAATTGACATTGAGGGAGATTGAAGATCTAGCAGTAAAGCATATATTTCTCTAATCACCCCTTTCTTGTATGCGTCAATTTCCAAAATATCCAGAGTTGTTGTTTGTGGAGTGTTGCGAAAGGAATTGAATTTACTCATTATAAGATGACGTATTTGCAAGTAACGGAAGAAATGTGTACAAGGTATATTAAACTGTTCATTTAACTGTGAGAACGAAGCAAAGGTTCCATTAATAAACAAGTCCTTTAAGGTTTTAAGTCCATTACTACTCCAAATTCTAAAGGATGAGTCAGTCAGAGAAGGTGGAAACATATGATTTGAGCATAAGGGTGCTTTTCTTGATATTGCTTGTAAACCAAATTTCTTTCTACATTGTGCCCAAATTCTTAAAGAATTGTAGAGAACTAAGTTACATTTAAAGGAGCATAATTCTATGGGAAGCGCGGAGGTCAATAGTGCGGATAATGATGACTTTCCACAGTTCGATGCCTCCATGTGTACCCATGATGGAGATTCCAATGTAGAGTCACTAAGCCAATAGAGCATACTTCGAATATTCGCAGCCCAATAGTAAAGTTGAAAATTTGGTAAGGCTAATCCCCCTAATGGTCTAGTCCTTTGCATAAAATCTTTACGTATACGTGGAGATTGGCCGCTCCAAAGGAATGTTGAAATTAGTTTATCCAGAGTAACAAAATATTTTTTGGGCAAGTACAATGGGATACACTGGAAAAGATATAAATACTTTGGTAATATGTTCATTTTGATAGAATTGACTCGACCAATCAGTGATAATTGAAGATTGTTCCATCTTTCCAGATCTACTTTAGTTTTTTCAAGAAGAGGGGCAAAGTTCTTTTCATATATTAATTTATAAGAGCGAGTTACATTGACACCCAAATAGGTTATATAATCTGATTTAACTTTAAAGTTAAAGTTGGTGAATGAAATATCCTTTGCTTTAGCATTTATCCTGAGCAACTCACTTTTGTGCATATTTAACTTATATCCGGATATAGTACCAAAGCTATCAAAAATGTTAAAAGCATGTGGTAAAGAAACCAATGGATCGGAGACATACAGCAAGAGATCATCTGCAAACAATGAAAGTTTATATTCACGTCCTGCTCTGTAAATGCCTTTCAACCCATTTTCTGCCCTAAGTTTAAGAGCAAGGGGTTCAATAGATAAAACAAAGAGGAGGGGGGATAGGGGACAGCCCTGCCTCGTACCACGGTGGAGTGAGAAATAAGGGGAATGAAGAGAATTTGTTTTAATTTGAGCTAATGGAGAGGAATAAAGCAATTGGACCCAGGAAATAAATTTAGACCCAAACCCAAATCTTTTAAGAATAAAAAACAAGTAGTCCCACTCCACCCTATCGAACGCCTTCTCAGCGTCTAGTGACAAGGCCACTTCCGGAATAGATGTTGATTGTGTGTGTAATATGTTAAAAAAGCGACGTAAATTAAATGAACCATGTCTGTTTTTAATAAATCCGTTTTGATCCGAGGCAATTAAAGAGGGTAAATTTTGTTCGAGCCGTGTAGCGAGAGTTTTTGATAAAATTTTAAAGTCTACATTCAACAATGATATAGGTCGGTATGAAGAGCAGTCTAATGGATCCTTGTTAGGTTTTGGTAAAAGCGCAATAGTGGCCTGTCGTAACGTGGGGGGAAGGCATCCTGCATTAAGGGATTCATTAAACATGTCCTTCAGTAAGGGAGCAAGGCTGTCTTTAAAAATTTTAAAAAATTCTACTGGAAACCCATCTGGTCCCGGGGATTTCCCCCCCTGCATTGAGTTAATTGCAGTCTTAATTTCGTCTATTGAAAAATGCTCATCTAACTGATCTCTAAACTTCACATCCAACGTGGGAAGAGACAAATTATCAAAAAAATTGTCAAATAGCTGAGTTGAGTGTAAAGATTCAGATTGATAAAGTTTTGAATAGAATACCTGGAAAGTATCATTAATTTTCTGGGAGTCATTAGTGACACTGCCCCCTTCAGTCCGAATTTCAGGGATAAAACATGAAGCTTCTGATTTCCGTAATTGGTGTGCCAATATTTTAGATGCTTTATCCCCATGCTCATACAACAATCCTCTAGACTTAAAAATCATCTGTTCAGCATGTTGAGTTGAAATCAGGTTAAACTCAGTTTGTAGCACAGTCCGTTGTTTAAACAAATCTGGAGAAGGACTTATGGAATGCTGACTGTCTAACTGTGCAATTGAATTTAATAATTCAGTCATGCGTTTTTGTTTCTGTCTTTTGTTATAAGAACAGTAGGATATGGTATGACCTCGTAAGAAAGCTTTCAAGCTTTCCCAGATAGCACTATATGTCACATCTGGGGTTATATTTGTTTCTATGAAAATATTAATTTGTTTTGAAATGTATTCTGTAAAAGCATTGTCTGCCAACAGGAGAGGGTTAAGTCGCCAAGCATATGAGCGTGGTTCATTTGGAAATACAAGTTCTAAAGTAAGAGGGCAATGATCAGAGACAACTATGCTGCTATAATTACACGTCTTAACCTTTTCAAGAAACCTTTGATCAACAAAAAAAATAATCGATGCGAGAATATGTTTGATGAACACTGGAAAAAAAAGAATATTGTTTGGTTGAGGGATTGAGAAATTGCCAAATATCAACCACTCCATAATTCCGAAGGTAAGACTGTAAAACCTGGGCGGATTTTGAAATTGAAGTGGGCTTATGAGACGATCGATCCAAGGCCGGATTCATAACCATATTCATATCTCCGCCAAGTATTAGCCGATGACTGTTGACCTGAGGCAGTGAAGTCAGCAAATCAGAAAAAAACTTATGATCGTCCCAATTAGGGGCATATACATTTGCTAAAATAATTGGAGTATTGAAGATCGAGCCAGTCACAATGACATATCGGCCGTTAGGGTCAGCTTTGCAATCAGAGGCTATGAATGGAGTGTGTTTATCTATAAGAACCGCTGTGCCACAAGCTTTTGCATTAAATTTGGAATGAAAAATTTGTCCAACCCAGTTCCTCTTTAATTTCTGGTGATCTGAATTCTTTAGGTGAGTTTCTTGTAGAAATATTATATTACCTTTAAGATGAAGAAGATGAGATAGTATCTTACTATGTTTTGTTGGGTGATTCATTCCCCTAACGTTCCAGCTAATGAAATTGACTTGACAGCCATTGTTTAAAGTAAAATGATTACTAGAAGCAGGCGTCACCATTAAGGCAAATAAAAAAGCAAGTATTCAAGGCCACAGTACCAAAGTATTGATATAAATGTAAAAGAATAGCTGCATTTTGAAAAAATAAGAGTGTGAAAGTGACAAAAAAAAACAAAAAAAACAGACAAAAACACAAAAAGCCCTCCCCTAAACCATTGTGCTGTCCCCAAATGACAAGCACAAATTCCCTGAAGCTTCTCTACTTCTTGAAAGAGAACCATTCACCTTAGTGAAGTCCCAGAACTAAAAGTATCAATAATCCGCACTTCTAGTCTAATGTGTACACGTGTAACATTGTATTACAAACAAATAAAATAAACATCAATCAATCAAAAAATAAATAAAATAAAAAAATAAAAAATAAAAAAAATAAAAAAATAAAAAGCAAGACACCGGAAGAAGTTGCAAATGGCTGATAGTACGATAGCCTACCCCTTCTCACAATGGTAGAGCAACGTGAGAGAGGGCTCACAGGAGTAGATAAGCAGTGTAGGAATGTATAAATTGAAAAGAAAAAAAATAATAATAAAGAATAATAATAATAAATAAATAGTAAAATTTAAGAAAAAAATGCATTGTTTATCTTGGCAGACTATGAACAAGTATGAACTCGACTAATAATAACACATCACTTATCATTAACATTAATACTTTTAAATGTTGCAAATTTAAAATAAATAAATAAAATAATAATAATAAATGAATAAACATATAAAGTGTACAAGTACAAGTGGGCTCACGTGTCTGGCAAAATGTCTCTAGACATTCCCAAACTTGGTGATGAAGTCCTGAACATCTGAGGGGGAGTCAAAGTTCTTTACATCATCGTTGATGGTAACCTGGAGTCGGGCTGGATACAGAAGCCTGTAGCGGATCCCCTTTCCTCGGAGCACCTTCTTCACCTCGTTAAAGGCTGTACGGCGCCTATTCAGATCAGCGCTATAGTCGGGGAAGATGAAAATCTGCTTTCCTCGAAACTACAGCCGACCCTTTTCTCTGGCGAGGCGCTGAATGAGCTCCTTCTCTCTGAAGTAGTGGAGACAAACAATGAAAGGCCGTGGACGAACTCCATCTGTCGCTACCGGAGCCGCTGTCCGGTGAGCTCTCTCCAAGACCGGAGGTTTCTGCAAGCCATTTGGACCACCCAGGACTTCGTGCATCAGATCAGCAATGAATCTGGTCGGATTTCCGTGTTCCAAACCCTCAGGTACTCCCAGTATGCGAAGGTTACATCGCCGTCCTCTATTCTCCAAATCGTCAAGTTTCAACACGGCTTTGTCGTATTTGTTGCTAAGCTCCGTGTAGTTAGCCTCCATAGCTGCCAGGCGAGAATCTTTGTTATTAAGCTCTTCCTCGTGTTCGCGTAGTTTCTCTTGACAGTCATTAAGTCCAGATGAGACACGGTCAACAGATCTCCTGATTTCTTCTCGCAGGCTGTCATTTTCTTCTTTAATCACTTCTCTGACGATATCTCAGAAGGGTTGCAGAGTGCTAGCATCGATAGCAGTCTTGCAAGGAGCAGTAGTTGCCCTGTTAGCCTCGAGGTCAGGAATTGTGGGTTGCGAAGTTTTTGACCCTTTCGCCTTAGACATTTTGATGAGAGAATTGTGTCCCACATCAAATTCGATGTCTTTTGGTTAAATTGTGCGCATTGTTAAGTATTTTTGGTAGAAATGTTGGGACCTCGTGTTAAACGCGTCTACTCCATAACACGCCCCCTGTTGGTCCTCCACGTGGATTATTTAATTAGTCAGCGTACTTCATCCGTTGTCTGTAAAGGGGAGCGTGTAAACGGAAATTATAAGTTTAAATTTATAAGCTTACATTTAAGTTCACTACAATCGTACATTGGCTGAGAGCTCGGGTCAATTTTGCTTTTGGGTTATTCACACGGGGCTGCGCTCGGACGCGTGCCCGGGTGAGTACGCGTCAGGGAAAAAAAGTTTTCTCCCACACACATTATTAAAACTCAGATTTCGGGCGCACTTTCATTAGCTGTACCGGGGTGTATTACATTAATCACTTCATTATTAACACACACACACACAAACTCCGGAGCATGGCTACGAGTCATCCAGACATCGTGGATGACGCGGATCATTTGGAGGAAAGAGAGGACCCCGAGGCAGGGCAGGGCACACCCTCTAACCTGGTACGCTTCCAGAATGTCACCCACAGGCATAACCGGAGCAGAGTAGCAGAAATAGCGAGCCTCTTGGAGAGCCTGTATCTGGAAGAGCCTGAACCTGATGGTGATGATGATGGGGAAGAGGACAATGGAGAAGCAGTCACCTTGGGAGATGATGGGGACACTTAAACAAAGAGTTGATGGGCTGGAGACACAAATTAAAGAAGCAGTGGACAGTACCCTCGAAAGAGAGGAGGGGCTTAGGTCATCAATGGAGGCACTGGCTGAGGACTTAAAGTAATAGCAAATTTCAACATTTTGATCTAACTGTCACAGCATGCCTTCAATGTAGAGACGAAAAGTGGAGTGAAGAACTTAAAAGAGCTCTTGCTAAATGACGCCAGACCTGGTGACCTTCTAGTTTTTCCACGCCTGCTGCCCCAGTGGTCCAGCTCAGCCATCAGTCCACTGTAGACCTTACTTTTCCCACTACCACTACCATATCTGCCCGGCCTCCAATCCGAATGGAGTTTCCTCAGTTCGGAGAATCCAGGAATTCAGCAGATGTCACAGACTTCATTGAGCAGTGTGAAAACTTCCTGACACTCCGCCCCTTAATTGCTGAAGAACTGATGGGAACCCTTAATGCCGTCCTGAAGGGCCCGGCACGGAGCTGGTGGTTGGCTGCTCGCAGCAAGATAAAAAATTGGACAGACTTTAAACAGTCTTTCTTGGAGGCTTTCCTACCAACGGACTTCATGACCATGGCACAGAATACCCTGAAGCCTTACATCCGCAGATACATCATGCCAGGAGGTAAAGAATACTCATTTCTCTCCAAGGCAAGGGGCATGCTACGCTGGAGTCATCCTGTGCCTTCAGTCAATTTCTACATGGCTGTTACAGAAGACCAAGACATCTACCAAACCCCAGTTCCTCTCCTTGACCCTCAGCCTGAAGTGGTCAGGCCACTGCTGCAGAAGTGGCCTACTGTTTGGACTGAGACTACAGGAGCCACAACTGAATAAAAGACAAGGTAATAACCACTGATGAGGTGCCAGTCAGATGGAGAGCCTACAGAGTGTCGATACAAAAGCAAGCCATCATTGAGGAGCAAATCAAAAAAATGCTCACCAATGGTGTGATTGACCATCCACTTCTCCATGGGGTGAACACCAAGATACAACATGACGCTTACCCTATGCCCCTGATACACAAAATCCTGGAATCAATGGAGGGTGCACAGTATTTCAGCACCTTGGATCTGCAAAGTGGGTACTGGCAAGTGGCCATGGATGAGGACAGTAAACTCAAGACTGCCATGACTACCCATCTGGATTTATTCCAATTTAAAGTCACACCTTTTGGACTGCACAACGCGGGTGCAACATTTCAGTGCCTAATGGAGATTGTGCTTGGAGAGCTGAGGGGACAGATCTGCTTCGTGTATATACATGACATCATCATCTTCTCCAAGTGGCAGGACCAACATCTGCGGGATCTCGAAGCTGTCTTTAATAAACTCCATCAGGCAAACCTCACACTGAATATAAAACATTTCCTCTGTTCCAGCATCAGCTCAACTTCCTTGGACATCAAGTCTCTGGTAAAGGGGTGGAGGTGGATCCTGCAAAGATCTCAGCCATAACTGACTGTATGTACTTCATGCTGTCAAAATGCCTTTGAACACCTCAAAGCCTTGCTGCAATCCCCACCAGTCCTTGCTCATCCACACCCACTGCTCAGCTTCCAAGTGCACTGTCACGCCAGCCTTGTTGCGAGCAGCCCAGCCACCAGGAGAGGTGTGTCTTGCCGTCCCAAAAACCTTCTGGGCTGACCTCCCCAGTTCTTTTCAAGAGATCTCAGTGGCTCAGCAGATGGATCCTACATGTCAGGAGCTTGGCCCATCCACTGACCAACCTAGCCCTGCCCGTATACACTACCAACTTCAGCAAGGTGTGTGGTACCGGGGAGTTCCATCAAAGTACGGCGGCTTCAACCACCAACTCGTGGGGCCTGAGGCTCTGGTTCCACAATTCCTGATTTACTTCCACAATATCCCATTTGGAGGGCATTTGGGGAGGATGAAAACACTCTTGAAGATTTTGCAGGTTGCATGGTGGCCTTCCGTTCGTAAGGATGTCTGGGGTCATGTTCGTGCATGCAGTACCTGCCAACAGTATAAAGGGTCTAATGTCAAGCCAGGGGGGTTTCTCCAGTCATCAGAAGCCACCAGTCCTGGAGAAATGATTGGCATGGATTTTATGGGTCCTTTTCCCTTAAGTAAAGGCCGGAACTCAATTTTTCTAGTGGAGGTGGATTATTTTAGCAAGTGGGTTGAAGTTTTTGCTCTGAAGGATGCAAAGACCCCAAACGTGTGCCAGATACTAAAGAACAAATTTTTTACAAAATTTGCGTTGTAGCGGGTCTCTTTATAAAAAGTTACAAGTTACATAGGATTAATAGTTACAAGTTATATAGGTTTAATCATTTACATCACTTTTTCACCCCAAAACAAAGACAAAACTACATGATTTCTCACAAAATCATGTATTCCATAAGTATGTAATCATATCAGTGCAATTTAGATTAGTCCAATGGGTTCATAAACCCAGAAACATGGGAGTCAAATGTCTAAATAATCAGTTAAATCCTATAGGGTTCTTGCACATCTTGAAAATGTCATCTTTCCAGTTGTCAAACTTGGGTAAACTTTTATGATATTAAGAACACCTAATCCTACAATGGAGGAGGTATGCAGAGACCAGGTGAGATTATTGCCACATGCACTCCCAGGAATTTTGTGCTCTGTACTATTTCTACAGGAGTGTCTCCTATAAAAATGGGGTGAAAGTGGGATTATTTTTTCCAAAATCAATCACCAATTCCTTTGTTTTTTCTGCATTTAAAATCAAGTTGTTTCCCCTGCACCATTTCACAAGGGACTTCATCTCCTCTCTAATAGTCGTCCTTCCGAATGAGACCCACCACCGTTGTGTCATCCGCGTACTTATTAATGTGATTTGTGCTGAATTTTTTATTCAATCATGGGTCATTAGAGTAAGAGGAGGAGACTCAGAACACACCTATGAACCTATGCTCAGTAAGATTGTATTCGACCTGCTCTTCCCTCCCTGCACATAGTGAGGCATGTCTGTTAAGAAGTCCAATATCCAGTTCTGCATGGGGGTACTCAATCTAAGAGGGCCAAGTTTACTGACCAGATGCTGAGGGACAATAGTATTAAATGCTGAAACAGCATATGGATGAGGGCATCCCTGTTCTCCAGATGTTTCAGAGTCAGATGAAGTGCAGTGGATATGGCATCCTCTGTAGTGTGGTTGGGGCAATATGCAAATCGAAGTGGATCTAGTGAAAGGGGCAAGACAGAAGTAATGTAGTGCTTGATCAGCCTTTCAAAAAGCACTTCATTATTAACCATGTTAAAGCAACAGGGTGATAGTCATTTAAAGTTGTTACTGTAGATTTTTTTTGGGACTGGAATAACTTCAGAGGTTTTGTAGCATGAAGGAACAACACCTTGACACAGAGTTAAATATGTCTATAAGGACATATGTTCCGCACAACCTTTTCATACACAACCTGGGATCTGGTCTAGGCCTGCAGCTTTCCTCAGATTGACTCTTCTCAGGGTCTGTAGCATGTTAGCTGGGTCCAGACACAGTGCCTGTTCATTGGAATGAGGGGTCGGCTGTGGATGCATGCCGTGAGGGGGGGGCAAAGTCGCTGGAGCAGAGTGCCCACTACGTGCTCTGTACAACACACACACAAAACAAGGATAAACAAACCATGCGAAAGTGAGGATGTGCAGGAAAAGAACACACACGGGGAGTTATGGGACGGTAGTGAGAAACTCTGTCTCCATAGCCCCTCACTGCTACGGGCAACCATGCCCAGACCAGATCCTAAAAAGCTACAAAGGGACAGTGGCCCGGTTCCTAAACAGCATGCGTGATGCAGCCATCTGTGGCATTGATGCTCATTTAGAATTAATCCAATGAAAAGGAGTGCAAGGCTGTTTACTTTTGCCCACCCATGTTTATATTACATGCATACTAAATTACCAACACCTGTGCGATTTGACTAACGGTACGGGGGCTGCTGTGGGACAATAGTCACCGTCGGTCACATTTATTTCTTTACTTATTTTTGGGGGGTTTTGTATTGTTGTCTGTTATTTATAGGTGTAACAGCATTTTTGCTGCCGGACACCTACATTTCTCCCTTGGGAGATTAACAAAGTTGATATATATCTGTCTATCTAGTGTTAATACATTTGGGATCATCAACGCGATTTCATTGTGTCCAAACAAAAACCCTAAAACTGATCTGATTTGAGATACTATCAATTTTCTCTCGTCATATTCCTTAATTCTGTCTGTTTCAACTGTGGTTGAGTGGTGCTATACTAAGGTATGTAAAAACTATAAATTAACCAACAACAATAGTGATAAAACTGGTCTTGATTGGAAACAAATTAAACTATGGCATCTCATTTGTCCTTGTCCCCAGGAGAATGAATTTTAAGACAAGATTATATTAAATAAAACACTGATGACTTCTTAGAAGCAAAGAGAGAAGAGAAAGTGGGAGGCAGATGAAGTAATATAGATTTTAATGGTTGTCGCGGTGAACTTCCGCTGCGCAACAGCCGTTCAGCGTGTACGCACTTCCGTGCATCAGCTGTTTAATATAAACACTCACCTGCGAGCAATCGGGGATAAATAGGTTCACACTGGCCGGTCAACGGCATGCACCAAGTCAGCGGAGACGCCCAACAGAGCGGAGCTTGAAAAAACTGGGAAACCTACTTCACCAAACCAACTGTGCAAACCAAAGAGATTGAACGGACAGCCGGTGAGCTTGCGTTTATTTCATTTACATGTGCGAGTGAGATACTGATGTAAGACGTGTATCTTTCTATTTGCTAATCTGCATATGGTGGAAATGGACTGTTTTTACTGCAACTGTTATATTCATAATTGGTAATTGTAAATTGGTATATTTAAAATGTAATTGTGTTTCCTGGTCAGAGTAATTGTCTACTTCACTGGTATTTTGTTATTTAAATAATTAATTGTGCTCCCTGGTATTTAATATGTATTTTGTATGCATATTCATGCTTAATTTACAAACTTCCTATAACTTAAAAAGTAGAGTGTATTTTTCTACATATATTTAATGGTAAATAATTTATTGCAATTTCATTGGTTATACTTGACTTAGATGTGCAACATGTTAAATGTATGGTGCTTTTGTTTTGTTTTTTGAAGGTTTTTCACCTAATGAACTGACTGCTAATGAGCACTAATCACCTGCAAATGTCCTTGTAAATAACACAAAGTGCAAAAGGAAAAATAAAAGGAAAAAAGAAGGAGTAACTGCCTAACTGTCTGGTCATTTGAGTGGAACCCAGTTAAAAGTTCATCTTTGGTTAAAACCCTTTTAAGTGTGGGAAAAGCACAAAAGAACTGAAACACTTAACAATGGTATTAATTAAATATTAGTGGTGTGGAGTGGCCTCAGCCTCTTGCTTCCTGAGGAAGAAGAGGTGAGCAGGTTTCGAAAGGCAGACCCATCCATGTGATTATTCAAGCAGAGGAAGGAGCGATGGAAGAAAAGAAGATAATGAGTGATGATCAGAGAGAGAGAGAGAAGGAGGCAGGGAAGCTCAGCACAGAGCTGAGGAGATGGGAGGTGAAGGGCAACAAATAGAAAAGGGAAGTGAATGGATTGCAAAGCCTGGAGGGATAGAAATTGTGTTTTTCCAGTGTTGATAGACGTTTTAATGAATACACTTTGTGTTGAGCCACATCACTTATTCACAGTGTAATAAGAAAACATCTCCTGGCAGTGTTTTATGACTGAGAATAACAACTACCAACTTATACAATGAACTTTGATAAAATAAATCCGAGTTAAAAGTAGGATAATTCCTTGGAGATGTATTAGTGAGTAAGACATTTTTGCTGCTACACCAGTATAATCCAATAATAAGACTGGGTTCTATCATGTAAACATAATTTATTACACCAGATCTGAAGCACATGGTCTTCAACGCTCCAAGGAAATTTAGATTTTTGAAGCCTTGATAAGAAAATTAAAATTGTATTTATGTTTTCTAAAAACCAGCTAATTATACAGCAATGGACTGATGGCCATGGAAAATAAATGAAAATCTCTTCAGGTGTTCACAGGTATAATAACTGAAATTAATTGTAATTTAAATCTAAATAGTCTAAAAGCTTAAGGAAAGTACTTATGCTTCATCCATTCCATTTAGAGCATTTAACTCAAAGCTATCTAATCTGACACTGAGGAGTGGTCGTTTTATAAGGAGGTATAAAAGTAACCATCATCCATCAGTGGTGGAGGAAATATTCAGACAAAGCAGAATATGCTTTATATTTTTGATTCTTTAAAGCAGCCCTATTGTTAAAAAAAAAAAAAAAAAAAAAAATCTGCTATACATCCAAACCAAAATCATATATGGTGTGGAGACAACAAACCTGCAGGTCACATTCGATGCTGCAATTCAATTAAATAAAATTTCATGTCTCGAGCCCCAAATCACAACGTCAGGGTTGAGTGGAGACAACAATCAATCACAGAAATAGATTAAGTCCCAAGCATCCCCTGTCTCTCCTTCCCGGCAAGAAAAAACTGCAAAACCCAGTGGGGAAGAAGAAATCTTTTTTCCGAGTTTACGAGATGGAGACGACATGTTGAAATCAGCAAATCTCTGCTGTGACCTTGACGTGAAAATTTAATATGGCATAAGACTGGAAGTAGTGAGTCAATTTTGCTGATATTTGTATGTCTCTCCTTGTACACGCTACTCATTGTTATCTTGTTACCCATTTTTATTTTAGTCTTAGTCTTTTGTCAAAGTTCATTCTTAGTCTTAGTCACTTTTAGTCTTTCACAAATAATTTTTATTAGTCATATTTTAGTCGACTAAAAGTCTCAAAATTTAAGTCTCCTTTTAGTCAGACGTTAACGCAAAGTATTTTAGTCCAGTTTTAGTCAAAACATGTCAGTCTTTTTCAATTTATTTCAGGAATGTTATTTCAATTATCGTCAATTGAAGTCACCTCAAGGATTATTTGATTCGGGGAAGGAGTCTCCACTGCCATTGTTTTTGCAACTAATGTAAAGCGCTTTGAGCACCATGAATGTGGAAAAGCACTATATAAGTGCAGACCATTTACCATTTATTGCAACTAACAACGCCTGGTGCAAAGCCAGGAGAAATTACAAGCTGTTCATTGAATCAACCTCCACACACTTCTAGGTTGAAATTAAATGATTGTAGCTCATTTGATGAGACACAGAGTCTGCTGTTTTGAACCTCAAAGCATGTCTACCATTGGTGTAAACCCTGTGCTGCCCTTAAGTACTTCCGCTCAATTTAACTGACAGTAAATGTATATTCCAACTATGAACTCATCAATTTTACCCTGTCATCTTTATATGACGCGGTTTAATATGGTGGTTCAAAGAAAATGTAGAAGAACAATTTAAGTCTCAAAATATCAAACTATCAAAGGGTACATTGACATTAAAGTCGACATTTGATTTCAACCTTATTCTTGACATTTCAAGATTAGTGTTGAAATTTGAAGATAAAAGTCGACATTTGATTTCATCTGTATTCTCGACATTTCGAGATGTTGAAATTTGAACATTAAACTCAAAATTTCAACATTAATCCTGTTATATGAAAGATATGTTTTTCTTCACATGTGGCCCTATACCTACTAGACATCAATGAAGAGTACAATGAAAATTTGTCTGACAATGATTCAGAAAGTTATAACTCTTGTGCGCCAACTTGCACAGATAGTGACATCAACACAAACACTACAGATGACAAAAACATAGGGCTTGGTGCACTACTACACTAATGTGTAGGACATTAGTCGTCAAGATTCAGAGCACATAACACCATGAAATCGCTGAGAAACTTTATCACTGATGTGGGTTGCTGAGAAAAATGCTTTGCCGAGCAACCATTGCGATGCAAATTGAATTCTGTGTGGCTCCACCCCTAAAATTGATGAGCATTTTCTAATGAACACTTGAGGCAAGTTTCCTGTTTTTATCACCTTGCCAACAATTCTTTCACCCAGCGCTTGTACTATAAAGTGGAACTCTGGTCCACCAAGTTCAGTGCACCAACCATGGACCATGACAGTGATACATACACTGCAGACATTGCTGTGAATATGTGCAGTAGTTAGTATTAATATCATCAAATTAGGGTTTGGACTCTTACGGATTGTAAAAATATTTATTTTTAAGGCTTTTAAATTGATATATGACTACGTAATGTCTAAAAATCTGTGGAAAAAAAATCACAGACAACTATACATATACAACATATACATTTTTCAGATGTAAGAAAAAAAATATGATTATCCTAAAAAATGTGATTACAAAAATATGATTATATCTATAACTCATAGTGGGAATGAGTTCTATCACTGTTATCACTCAAATTTTTATTAAGGACCATCTTGAAGGTTAAAAAAAGGTTAAGTGGCATTTTGTTGTGAGGTGGGGTTGTTTAAAGAACAACAGATCATAGATCATGCAGATAAAATAAGGGTAATCATTAAATGGTGTAACAGCTGTAGTATGAACCCAGATGCAGAGACGATACAAAGTTGAACTCAATTTAGCAGCCTTTATTTAGTCCACAGGGCACAGAGAAATAGTGTTCAACTCTCCACAACCTGTTCTTGTGGAGTTCAGCAGCGCTACAGCTCAGTAACCCCCCATTTACCATTGTATATAAGCACAGTAACAATAAATCTGTCATGAGCATGCAGGCAGTAATGTGGACAAGATATTTGTTTTTCCTCCTACATGGACATAATTATAAAGTATGACGAAAGGAGGTTATATATACATCATTATATTTTCATAATTTTATAGGTTTTAAATACTTATTTTTTTGGGTTAAATTGTATTGAATATGCCTCAGGAGGCCACTTACTAACTACAAAATGCTTGGTGATTTTAATGTTTTACAGCCACCACTGCTGTTCAAGGCATCTACTCATTTATATTGCACGTTTACAGCAGGAAAACAGCTTACAAACTATGCTAATGTCATTTGTAAGCAACCCATAATCTCTTCTGTAGCAAGTACATTGTCCCCTAAAACAAAAAGACATTTGTTATTACCCTTACAGAAGGAAAATATATTTTTGAATATATGAAATGAAAATATATTATAATATACTACAATATATTGTTTGCCAATATATCATTTTATATTGTACAGCAGTATATTCCGAAATATAAAGTGATATATTTTGCGGTATACGAAAATATAGACATTATTGCCGTTTTCGTATATTGATTTATGTATTGCATTATACTGTGAAATATATTTTTGCATATATGGAATTATACCCCATAATATATGGCTTATTGATGAATCATATATTGATTAATGTATTGCATTATACTGTACAGTATATTACTGCATATATTGAATTATACCCCATAATATATGGCTTATTGATTAATCATATATTGATTAATGTATTGCATTATACTGTACAGTATATTACTGCATATATTGAATTATATCCCATAATATATGGCTTATTGATGAATCATATATTGATTAATGTATTGCATTATACTGTACAGTATATTACTGCATATATTGAATTATATCCCATAGTATATGGCTTATTAATTAAATAATATATTGACTTATGTATTGCATTACACTACACAATATACTGTAATGTACTTTATACAAGGCATTTATGAAGTAGTGCAATTACAACAATGACCAAACATCAATTCAATTCATTCAACTGTTGACATTGGTTTATTAAAAACATGAAACCAACTGACCCTTTCACACCACCGCTCACACATGCAGAGACAGAGGGGCAGACAGGCATCGAAACGCACACAAACCACGACTGGACAACGACACCGGCCAACAGGCCAAATGCTGGTGAAACTTTGCTGTGGCCAGTAACAATTTCAGTCTCCCACTTTGGCCAGTAACTTGTACTTAAAATGTAAATGCAGAAATATTCTAAAACAACAAAAAACTGTGGCTGTGGCCGGTAAGCAAAACAGTTCACATAAAGCACTGGCACACATGCACGCGTGCACACACACAAAGACACACACACACCTTCTGATTTTTTATTTTTTTTTAAAGTGAAGGTGAAGGTGAATTCAGGGGCAGACCGCCCGCAGCCTCAGTCACTCACGGTCACCAAGAGGGCTCATTAGGCCTGTCCATGGACTTCTTTTTCTCTTGGTGACGGAGTTCACAGATTCTTTTATTAAGCGACATCCGGATCTCCCCCATCCTCGCACCCGGATTAACCTGAGCAACAGCATCTGCAAAAGTTAAGTAAAAAGAATGTTAAACTCTCTAACCCATTGTGCAGGCGAGACGTTCCATTTCTTTTTCCATTGGGAAACGACAAGGAAGCAGAGGC
This sequence comes from Siphamia tubifer, assembly GCA_020466265.1. Classification (NCBI taxonomy): domain Eukaryota; kingdom Metazoa; phylum Chordata; class Actinopteri; order Kurtiformes; family Apogonidae; genus Siphamia; species Siphamia tubifer. The sequence goes on from CM035784.1 coordinate 18,010,090, forward strand.
TGGTGACGTAGACAAGCGGGCGGGAAAGTTGGGCTCGGCTGAAAGATATGCTAATGAAACGTAGTGATGGGAAAAAGTTCAGTTTCAGTTACTATCTAGGGCCACACATTCCAAATGGCCTTGTTTTACCGGTCTAATTCAACCATTCAACCATTCATTGGTGGTCTAATTCAACCATTAGACCACCATTGAATCACCAGGCTGAATTGGACAGGTAAAAACAGGTCACCTGGAATATGTGGAACTGGATTGTAACTAAAACTGAACTTTGTCCCATCACTGATGAAATACATTGTTAGTGAAGCGGTAGCAAGTGGGAGAGGTTTGAAATGAAAGTTATTTCATGGAGTTAAGTTACAACATTGTACTGGTAGGTAAACACTTGACAGCAGAGCCATATATGTCCATAAAACAGTATATGAGAACATACAATTGTCGGGGGGAAATGCACGAGGATTCATTCTGCCCTTTACACCAACTATTTAATGGGACAAACAAAAACTTGGTTTCGATGGCAACATTGCTCGACATGCCTAACCCCCACCTGCTTACATGCTTACCATAACCATCAATTTCAGACAGAGTATTCACTATGGCTGGGAATATTACACCATTCAATCATGAAAGATTAATCTTCTCTATGGCCGTGCAGTACATTAGGTAGTAGTAGTTTCAATGAGCAGCATAGTCACAATAACTAATCTGGGAACAATCCTAAACAGTGCATCTTTAAACCAACAACCATTTAGGGGTAACAATTAAAATTGTTGACCTGGGTGTGAAAAATATCTTATTATTCATTTTTGGTTTTGTTTTACATATCCTCAGAGGAAGAATGTTGCTAAGCTAGCAAGAATATATGGACCAAAGTCCTATAGATGATTTGGGAAACATTTATTTTGTCTCTTGACTGACTACCAATGCTCATACAGAGTCCACATAGCAAGTGAAAAGCCAGAGGGCAAGAGGGAGTATAAAACACCACACCACCTACAATGAAAAGTAAGTCCATTCCCCTCCTTCACAGACCCAGGTTTTCAGCAGTGATTATCCCCCAAATAGTAGTTCAAGCTCTATGACCTCTTTCAAGTCACTCTGGATTAAAGTGTCAGCTAAATGTAATGTAACAAGTTTACTTGTTAGAAAAAATGGAACAGGTGTTAGCACAGAACGCTGAAATTGTGTTTGACCAATGAGCAGTTGAAACTTGAAGGGTATGCCACTAGTTTGGGGCCAAATGCACCGTTGGTTCATGAAGGGTTTTATTTTTCATGTTAAGCATTGTGTTACATTCTCAAACTCCTTCCTTTCAATAGTCTGAAACAAGTGCCCAATATTGCCCAGCTTTGTAAACCCAGGTCAATGATTTTAACCAAATTTAGCCCAATGAACCCTTGGATGTAACATGTTACATCAGCAAGTTTCACACATTCAATGTGCAGTTAATAATGTAGCTCAAGTAAACTCTAAATCTTACCGAGTAGGGCTTTCAATTTCTTTGGATCCAGAGGCTGCCGGCGGTCTGCTGCTGGATTCACTTGTAAAAATCAGTCAAAAAGCTAAATCAAATTCAAGCATTTTTCAAGCACCAACGTTTCAGGTTTTCCAGGACATTTCAAACCTAGCCGACTAGTTGTGTTTGGGTGGCAATACATTATATAGCAACAGATGACTAATCTACTGTTTTTTCACAGCAGAATACCATGTATGAGAACACAATTCAACATGTAAAGCCATCAATCAAAGCTCAGTAGTGGACAACCATGCAATGTCCAACAAATCATCGCAAAATTGGATTTCTGACAGTATTTGCCAGACATATTCTTGTACTAACAGAAACCTAAATCAGAAGAAAAATGCCTGGAAAATACTGTTAGAAATGATATTTTCCAGTGATTTTGGGTCAATCACAGTAGAGTACCACAGAAATGCTTGGCTTAACAGCAAATGTCCAAATTTTGATCAGAACCACCTTTGCATCCCAGACAAAACAGGGCTTTATGTTAAAAATAAACAAATTTCCCATTTAAGCATCTTCACAATCCTGACAACACACAAGTGAAATTCAAGCATTTTCAAAGAATTCAATCACCCATGGGAGGAAACCTGTTACTTCAAAGAATTTCTCACTTTCTGTTTGGCATTGCAAAAATGTACTTACGAATGCAGGCTTCGGTGAGGTACAGGGACTTAATGCCGACTCTTCTTTGCCACTACCACTAGCAGTAGAAGTAGCAGCAGAAGCAGAAGAGCGATCCTCTTTCTCTCCTATCATTTGTTTCACAGAGACCAAAAGCGACGGAATTTCTGGAAAACAAATGTCATAATTCACAAAAATACAGAGACCATCAAAATATCCTTTCAATATTAATCAATTCAAACGTTCACTTATCACAGACAAATGTAGGCGTTTCATACCTGGCACGTGGTGACGTGCTTTTAATCAGCTGATGTTGTCATAGAACAACATCAATGACCAGGTATGGGGGGGCGGGCGGGCGCATACATGCTCTCTCGCACCTGGAGCAACATGAGGTCAACTCTAAACAGCAAGATGTGTGGCCTCCCTTTCAGGAAAGATTTTTTGACTCTGAGGCCCCACCTCTAAAACAACATCAGCTGACTGAAAGCATGCCACCACAACACCAGGTGACCCTCTGACGATGGCGGAATTTACACAAAAACATATCAGGTATGAATTGCCCACATTTGTCTGATGAGCGAAAGTTTAAATTAATTGACAAAAGGAAGATGTAATGAACACCCTACAACCAATGTCAAATCAACGACTCCCGGCCTCATTACACAGCGGCCGGCACCTGGGACACTATTCCTCCTGAAAAGCACTATTGAGCTGTTGCATTATTATTCTGTAGCTATGCAATAGGTGGACTTTGCGGCACTGTAAAAACTAGTAAACTAGTAAAAATATTCAAGCCTCACTTACCTTTCAGTGCAAGTTTACATAGCCTATTGTTTTCAAGGTTCAATGCCTTGTTTAGGCTTTCCAGTCGCCTATTTTCCTCTTTCACCGCCTGAAGCTCCCCTGCCTGGTCATTACTGGTCTCCAGCACATCTACCTCTGCCTGCCTGGCAGCCAGGACTTTGTAGTTTTTCTGTTAGATTAAATGGAAAAGTGTAACAAAAATAGATTCAATGAAGTGTTCCATGGAAAAAAATGCCATAATATTGTAGCTCTTGTATGGCATAGACATTCAGCTATGGCAACAAATTAATCCCTATGCCAAGACATTAACGACACTGCAAACCACCATGATGCCACTACTTCCCCCTCCCCCACACTGTTTGAGTTATGAAATACATGAGCGTGTGTGCGCACACACACACACGCTCAAAATGAAATGTAGTGATTCATGTACGTGTGCCCAAATACAAAAACAGGAAAGACAAATATCTTTTTGACCACGGATTCAGGCTCCGACTCTTCGTCAAGGAATAGTCTATTTGGCATCCAACGCCTTTTGTTTCCAGCAGGCGCCTGGTCCTCCTGTAAAAGCCTTATTTCTGTGGCCTTTAGTATTGACTCCTTGTCTGTGTTAGGAACAAAAGAGGCAGACTTAAGACATGGCATTTTGTCCATTGGACCATTAGAGAGCTAATAGATTGTTAATGATATTTAGATATACTTAATGAGGTGTAAGTACTGAGGTTTTCTACTTATGATCGACAGGGGTTCTCTCAGTCATAACGTATTAATCCAGCCAGCATTGGTAGCATATTATGGAATGTTGCTGCAGTGTCCCCAATTTTGCAAGAGAATACAATTATTAGTTCAGACTTTGCTAGGTCTATATTATAAATGGCTTTAACTAAATGAAAACAAAATGTGCCGTATTGCCATTGTTCCATAATACTTGCACACAGGAAACCATCACACACACAACATAATACACATCTTTGTTAATGGCACATGTGGTGTGTCCTGTAGGTAAGGGAGAGGGATTTAAGCCAGATAACTGCTTCACGGTAGCGCAGCTCAAGCATTGAACATGCACTTGGTCTTCAAGACAGACACGAAGTGGGCTCATATCGAAAGTTACTAGCAGTAATGAATTACAGCTAGGGTTTTGGCTGTATTTCTATGTCAGAAAATTATTACAAGCTGCCCACTCCAATTATGCACCATTATTATTATTATTATTATAATAATTATTATTATATTATCATTAATGTATTTTCCACAATAGAAATGGCGCCGTAACGACGCAGCCTTGGCGCCATGTAATTTCGGAGAAAATGGCGCCCGTAGCCTATCCTTGCCCAACGGACTAAAGTTGCACAATACCTTACGGGAGTACGTTGTGATTGGAAATGGTTTTACGTATTGAGTGCACGTGATTACACTGAAATTGATTTTGAAAAGCCGTTGAACTCTTAACAGCCAATTGAAACTATACTGTGGCCACAATTCAAGTCTCATTAGCTATAACACTAGCTAACCTCAAGGTCAGGTACCTTTGGTAGACCAATCGCTAACAGTCCAAAAATTGCCTAAAGCGAATGGTACAGTTGACTATAGTGTTACACAAGAACATCACCATATAACGTTTTATGACAAAGTACAACGACTACTTACCAGCTAACTGTAGAATAATTGCCGGCTCAACAGGCCAACTAGTGATGCGCGGGCTACCCGCTGGCCCGCGGATATCCGCGGGTGACCCGCGGGGCGGGCGGGTTGGGTCGCAGTTTTTAATACATATTGCGGGCTGGGCGGGTTATATTTAATATATATTGCGGATGCGGGCGGGTGGGTCAGGGACGATCAATACCCGCATTTTTCCATACGACATTCCCAAAAATGGCACAATATGGATAGACTGAAGGTATACAATATTTCAACTTAAAATAACCTCAGTAAGAATAATCAACGACATATCAAAAATATGATGATGAAAGACAACTCAATTGACATCGGCAGTTTCATTCCATGAGAGGCGGCACGCTCCAGTCAGAATGAATGGGTAACAGCCACGTTATTTTCACATCCTTTGCATTGCCATCTACAGGAAAGGGTTGCCTTCATATCTTTACAGACCATGTTAAGACCGATGAGGGAGGATAGAGAGGTGTGTGCGTGCATGGAGCAGTCTCCACAGCCGTGTTATGAAACGGAAAGGAGCCCCGCTAACCTACAGTAGCATCCTCGTCTCTCCTCTCCTTCCAATTACTCGTACACTTAATTCTCCTATGACCCGCGAGTCGGGCGGGGTGGGTCGCAGTATTAATACATATTGCGGATGCGAGTGGGGCGGGTCAGGGATGATCAATACCCGCTGAAGTGTGTGTGTGTGTGTGTGTGTGTGTGTGCGTACGTGCTCGGCTCGCGCATGTGCAAGCCCGTCAGTTCCTGTTTTGAATGCTGTTTTATCCCAACTTTTTGTTATTTGTTATTAGCGCCAAAATCTCCCTGAACACTCAGAGATAAGAGTGAAAATGTCGGACTTGATCAGGGAGAAGATTAAAACAGGCGATGCGAAGGTTGTACGGAAACGTTGTATGTGTTGGCTTTATAGAGTGATGATGTGGGTGGAGTCTATTTTATGTGCTGGAGTGCATATTGAGACGTTAGAAAGGAGGCAAAAATGATGCTTTTAACATTAGAAGCACAAGGTAAAGATGCTGCGAATGTACTATGTGAGTTTAGAGACAAATTTAAGCTCGCGGGTTGATAGCGGGCGGGTTGGGTTTATCAATACTTGATAGCGGGCGGGTTGGGTTTATCGATACGTGACATCATGCGGGTTGGGCGGGGCGGGCCGAGCCACGTCTTGGGTTTGGGCGGGGCGGGTTTCTGTAAAACCCCCTAACCGCGCATCACTAAGGCCAACCGTTCGTGGGTCGCTTCTCGCTCCGACACTCCACGAGATACTCTCTCCCCTCCTCAAATGTTGTACTTTCAGATGGAAAGTCCACGATCCATTGCGTGGGTACGATGCTTAAAGCACCCTTGTCCTTGCCCTTTGTCCAACTGACTAAAGCTGACTTCATTCTGACTAAAATGAATGAAAGTAGAGTGAGTAAATAAAAATTGCTAATTCTCTAAAAGTGCAAAGAGATTGTCCGTGTGACATCGTGTCACAAAAGACCATTCGAACGTTGCACAGAGATCCATGACCCGGAAGTCGGTCACGTATTCGTCGCAGATACTTAACCATGTGAAATCTCTTTGGCAGATAACGCGTTTTCATGGAAATTAAGTTGTGTTTTTTTAATGTCTATTTCACAAAAATAATATTTTATTGAAATATATTGTCAAAACAATAACATTGCTGTTGCGTTCTACGACCCTTTCCAAAGAAGATTATCTACATCCGGTTCAACCGCCATCTTCTTCACAATCTTTTGAGATGCAATGCGCGGATATCTAGCTAAATGCAGTGACGAACAACATGGATAGAAGAAGAAGGAAATACATTTCTCCAGACTCAAGATATGATATTCCACCAAGAACGAAGAGATTCTGGAAAAAGAGGTTTGTGCTTTATTCTCACGCTAAATCTCACCTATTTAATTGACCAGTCATGTCCATTGGTTGTGAGCTCTTAGGTCGAACAAATTATATTTAAACTACATTGGAGATTGCTGGTATGAGTGGTGTAATCTCTTCGCGCAGTTTTAATAACATATACGCACATTGTGATAGTAGTCGCTCATTTTTTGGATGAAGAACATTTTGTGCAAGGGGCGTCAATATGGACACAGTGCCTCGTGGTAGATGCATGGGTACCTCCATGCTAGCAATTAAGCTTGAAACTAGCCGGTGATGCATAATTTGATGGAAATTGCTACCTTGGAGGTACAATTTTCACTGCTATCAGAACATTGCTCTGCGGTAACTGTTTTAAGTGCCTCTAAGTGAAAGATTTCAGCGGCATAGGGGAAAAATGTGGGCAAAACCTAAGTCAGGGCTGTACGTTTAGCTTTTTGATGAGGGGCACAGTTGCTCAAATGAAAAGTTTGGAGCACAGATCAAAATTTAGAGCCATATGCCCCCCAAAACAGGGGCACTGTAGAGCGCTGCACCAGATAACGGGTGGGAGTAGAGGGAAGACAAAACTTAACTGGGGGAGAGGTGTAATGGCTTATTTCCATAAGTGGGACATTATCACTTAAGACTGTCTATGTAGATACAATGATGTTTAAGACTTGTCTGTCTCCATGCTTGTCGTAGAAAACTTATTGAGGCCATCAACTTGGAACCATCAAACCAGATAAAGGTCAGTGAACATAAAAATGTGTATATTTCATTGGCATTATGCGGCACAAAATGCAGTTGAATTAAATTGAAAATCGATTGAATAGCTTTTTTTAAAAATGAGGGGAAAAACACTTGCACCCTGATATAACTTTTTTCATGGGTCCCAATATGGAACAGGAAACTCAGTCACTGTGAGGATGCACATGGTGGCAGTATAACTTATTGCTAATCTGAGTTGTGTGACCATTTTTGTACTGAAAGCGCTTTTTTACACATCAGGATCAGGCCACCTGTGACGATCACAATGACGGTGACCTTGATGGTTCTGAAGACAAACACCTGCACCAAGATTTGTCAGACTTGGATGATGCACCTAGTGGTGATGACGTCTCGGTAAGTAGGCTATAATTTACTTGGGGACATGCAGGTTGACCAAAGTATCAAACGCCATCAAACATTCACCCTCCCTATTGTGAAGAGTATTGAAGACCCTGTTGCAATTCTTAAAGTGTTGAATTACTACAATTCATGTCTGAACATAAAACAGTAAGGAATTAGCAGCGCCCAAGGTCCATATTGCTGTTAGCAATATTAATAACCATATTGCTTTTTAACAATTAATGATTACATAATAGACTGGAATCAAATAAACATAGACAAAACTTTTTTTATTATTCTATATTGGGCAATTGCCCACGGCACACCTGACTTTCTCACTGCAGCACAGTGGTTGAAAAACACTGCATTAAGTCACTGTCACTAGTTAGTAAAACCATTGAAACTCTGTCTTCAGGTTTTGTTTTTTTTTTTGTTTGTTTGTTTGTTTGTTTGTTTTAACCCAGTCTTGACTTAATTTGTTGTGGCATGCATCTCTCATCATGTCTGAGCGCTGAATACCCGGTTCTTCTGAACACTCAATGTAGGATTCAGTTCTGGAATATAACAGCATGGTAGGGCAATAGTTTTCTGTTAGTTTCACCTTAATTTTTCCTCAGTCTTTGGTAGTTATTTTCTCACACATTTCTTGTGACACAAATGGCTTTGGAACGGTGTTTGTGTGTGACCAATATCTTGGCAATTTCAAGACACCACATCCCTCTCGAGGAATTTTTAGACTTTTTTAGAGTTTTCGGATCTGTGTCCCATTTTCCAAAAGGAAAAGAAAGTTGCCTAATTAGTATGCACACCTTAACTGGGATATTGGGCTCCTTCACACCTTCACCTTACTATACAAATGTGTAGAATGCTTGAATCTAATGTGTTGAAGTCGTTTGGGTAGGGTGCGCACATCCAAAAACTCTTTGCAGGTGCCAGACAAAAGTGTCAGACAGTTGAGAAAGGTAGGTTTATTAAATCAAAAACATGCAACGTTTTGATCCCCCTGGATCTTCATCAGGCCTGAACGAAACGTTGCATGTTTTTGATTTAATAAAGTTTATTTTCTGGAGCGTAACCAGCAGTGTGCAGACTCACTTTTCTGAACTGAATCCAGTGTGTTGTCATTGTCATACAGGTTAGTGTTGGAAAATATATATAAAATGGACATTATGATCAAAAAAGCTATTTGCCTAATAATTCTTCACTCTGTGTATTAACGTTTGTCTTTTTATCATGGTTACATCAATGCCACATCTTAAAATGTTCTGCTTATTTCCTTCCAGCTATTTTTTTCAATTGTTTAGACTTACAATACAATGTGTCCTTTACAGGGCCTACACGGAGACCCTGAAGCTGAAGCTTTTTCTGACTCTGAATACATCTGCACTGGAGAAGATGATGCTACCATGTCAGGAAATGAAGAGTCCCATTTCAGAGGAGGTGCTGAAATGGTTCCCCCAGTGAATGACGAGCCAATTTTCAGAGGCTCACAACTTACAAAAGCTCAAAGTTTTTTACTCATACTGTCATATGCTTTGTGCCACTCACTTACTGGTGTGGCACTTTCTGATCTTTTACAATTGATTCATATCCACTGTCCAGAAAGTGAACAAACCTCAAAGTATCTCTTCTTAAAAGCGCTACAACCAACACAAGGTCACCTAGAATGTCACATATACTGTCCCAATTGTGAATACTACATTGGCAGTCAAGTCACTGAAGGACAGTGTTCTGTTTGCAGCTCTACATGGGATAAAGACAGCCGTGTTAAAAACGGTAATTTCTTCTTATACTTACCTATCCAAACACAACTGCAACATCTTCTTCAAAGAGAAGATGTTGCAGGTTGTGTGAAGTCAAAAAATGGCACGTGCAACACAGAAGGTTATGATGATATATGTTGTGGCAAATTGTATCAGAATTTGAACAAAGATGGGAGTCCACTACATGGTCCTGATACATTGTCCTTAACCTTGAATTGTGATGGTGTTCCGGTATTCAAATCATCCCAATATAGTGTTTGGCCTTTACAAGGTATGGTGAACGAGCTTCCCTTTCATGTCCGTAAACAATATGTTTTACTTTTTGGACTATGGTTTGGACTTAAAAAACCAAATGTTAATGCATTTTTGAAACCATTTGTGCAAGAATGTCAGTCCTTGTCGACTGTTGGTTCAAACTTAAACAGAAACAACACAGTGAGTCTTTGCAAAGTGATGGCCAGTGTTATAATGTACGACTCTGTTGCCAGGCCCATCCTCCAAAACATGACTCAGTTTAATGGTCATTATGGGTGCAGCCTGTGCTTACATCCTGGTGAACAAGTTCCAAAGGGAAATGGCACTGTACGGGTTTATCCATACAAAGAGGTTGAAAAAAGAGGGCATACGTCAACCCTTACTGATGCTAGGGAGACCATGAAAACCACACAATCAGTGAGGGGCGTTAAAGGGCCCACGTGTCTTGTGAACCTCCCACACTTCGATATCATTGAAGGAATGCCTCCTGATCATATGCACAATGTAGATCTTGGAGTTGTTAGGCAAATGACAAACATGTGGTTGGATAGTAACATCATGAGGAGCAATATTACATTGGCAATCGTGTTACTGAGCTCGACCAACGACTGCTTGCAATTAAACTAACTTGCGATGTTACGAGAGTGCCTCGCTCCTTTCAGCAGAGGAGGTTTTGGAAAGCCAGTGAATGGCAAAATTGGCTACTTTTTTACAGTGTATTTGTGCTAAAGAGAATACTCCCACGTCCATTTTATCAGCACTGGTTGATCTTGGTCACAATAATGTTCTTACTCTGTAAGGATATTGTCACATCAGAGGGGTTACGAAGATGTGAAAAACTAGTCATTGACTTTGTCAAACAGTTTGAAACACTATATGGAAAGGCAATTAACTGTCCATCGATAAAAATAAATAAATAAAAAAAAGAGAAGAAAACCAAAACAGCACAAAAGAAAAAGAGATTCGATAAATAAATAATTAAACAAAAACAGTACTGAGCATCATAGTTGTGGATGACTTGATAGTGTAAAATAGAATGCAATAGAGTAGAACAGAACAGGCCAGAAGGGGACACCAGTGCAAGAAGAGAATGAGTTTAGGGTAGAAATTCTGGAGAGATTCTCAGCACATTCTGGCGGGTCCCATCATTCACTGAAATGGAACTCAGCAGTAGCTGGCAAGACCCGATCCAACATGCAAATGTGAAGGACCCCTGTCAGACGCTCTGCGCGAGATGTCACTCAGGCCCTCTCATACCAAGCAGAAGGATCGTGGCCTAATCCCGTGCCGCAACTGGTGGAGGTGACTCAGGCCCCCTCCTACCCAGGGGACGGATCATGGCACCCTCCGGTGCCGTCACTGATGCAGGTGACTCAGGCCCCCTCCTACCCAGGGGACGGATCATGGCACCCTCCGGTGCCGTCACTGATGCAGATGACCTTTCCTTTTGATTTCCAGGCAAGAGGACTTGAACCTAATTATGGAAACCAAGGCTACGCCCCATACTGAAAGACACTTAAGAGACTTATGTGTGATAAATCAGAGAAAAAAAACAAACAAAAGATTACAATGCTGTGTATTCATATGTAACCAAGATTACAATGCTATGTATTCATATGTAACCAAGATTACAATGCTATGTATTCATATGTAACCAGGATTACAATGCTATGTAACCAAGATTACAATGCTGTGTATTCATATATAACCAGGATTACAATGCTATGTATTCATCTCTTCTTCTCTTGTTCGTCCCTCGAGTCGAGGATGACCAATGCCTCAGTTCACAGTTCATATGTAACCAAGATTACAATGCTATGTATTCATATGTAACCAAGATTACAATGCTGTGTATTCATATGTAACCAAGACTACAATGTTATGTATTCATATGTAACCAAGATCAATGCTATATATTCAAATGTTTTGTTAAAATAGACTCTGTAGGAAGAATGCATGATCACAGAGAAAAAGGTAACACTTTACAATAAGGGTAAATGAATCATGATGGAATCATGGTCTGATTCCTGATGAATTAACATATGACTCATGTATGTACTAATGATTAATATATAATGAGTCATGAAAGGATTCCTGTTGGAATCATAATGACTCATGATGAGTCACTATTAATATATCATGAATTAACACTGCTGTTAATTCATGTTGTTAATATATCATGAATTGTTAATTCATGTTGCTAATATATCATGAATTAACACTCCTGTTAATTCATGCTGTTAATATATCATTAATATATCATGAATTAACATTGCTGTTAATTCATGTTGTTAATATATCATGTATTAACAGTGCTGATAGCTATCAATCAAATTATATATGAATCAGACTTTAGTGAAGGGTGCATGAGTAATGATGGAGTAAGTAAGTGGACTTGTGGAAAACAGAGTAGGCCAGGGGCTGAGTCCAGTAAGTAGACCACGGCCAGCAGGTGACGGATATGAAGGTTGGAAGCCCCCGTCCTAGTTTTAATTCACCATAAATCAGATATTACTCCATCATTACTCATGCACCCTTCACTAAAGTCTGATTCATATATAATTTGATTGATAGCTATCAGCAGTGTTAATACATGATATATTAACAGCATGAATTAACAGCAATGTTAATTCATGATATATTAACAACATGAATTAACAATTCATGATATATTAACAACATGAATTAACAGCAGTGTTAATTCATGATATATTAACAGCATGAATTAACAGGAGTGTTAATTCATGATATATTAACAACATGAATTAACAATTCATGATATATTAATAGTGACTCATCATGAGTCATCATGATTCCAACAGGAATCCTTTCATGACTCATGATATATTAATCATTAGTACATACATGAGTCATATGTTAATTCATCAGGAATCAGACCATGATTCCAACATGATTCCATCATAATTCATGTACCCTTATTGTAAAGTGTTACAGAGAAAAACATCCCTTGAAACACTGTATGTAGCTGTCAGTCTGAGTAATAGTCTGAGGAGGGTTAACTCCAAGTCAGCTCACAGAAATGCATGTATTCAGATGAAAAGTTGTAATTATCCCTCCACCTAGACTCACCAGTTTAAGATTTATGGACTATCTGGTGGAGAGAGGAGGGGGGAGTTGAAAAGAGAGGCAAAAGGGGGGGGATGTTGAAGGTAGACGCTAGAAGACAATGACATGGAGGAAGGAGAGATTTATGTTCGACAGGACTATAAAAATCAGCAGACAAAGGAGTGAGATGAGAGATGCAGATCAGGATTAGGGAAGGCAGACAAGAATAGTGGGAAAACAGCTAAGAGAGGGTTAAACTCTCAGTAATTAGTTGTCCACTGGTATTCTAAGATTTATTCAACAAAGAAACCCGGTTTGAGGTTGTAATCTTTGTTTAGTTTCTATTTTACATGTTTTTAATAAATCTATTGTATCTTTTGATACAAGAAAAGACAAGGAGAGTTTTTTAAATTCTTCAGCGGCTGCAGGCTGGTAACGGTGCTCAGAGAGACTGTCTTACCCAAACCAAGGAACCAGTAAGAAAACCAGCATTCTCCTCACAAGACCAGGTGAGTCAGAACATGGGGAACTGGTGAAATGATTTGAGGTTAAAATACCGAAGGGGAATTAGCAGATACTAACCCTTATAGAAATGAGTAGGACTTAGTCACATCTCTAACTGACCTAAATGGCGAGGTGTCCGTGATATTCATGTAAGATATTATATCTTACGATTCCTGGTGTTGCAAAGAGCCATCCTGTAAGGATAAAAACCCGTCTACTTTTTGGCAATCTACTAAAACCTCTCTCTTCCTGGGGGTGATCAGGAGAGGGAATCAAAAACTATTTGATACTGACCTTTGAGACAGCTATCAGATAGAAAGGCAGCAGCGATGCTTGCTGTACAAAATAAGACAGGATGTAAAAGATTAAACTAACCTTTTCCGACGGGGACTAGTAGATTGCGACACCCGAACAAATAGGGCAAGGCAAAACCCGGCCGTTCGACACCCGAAGCCTTGAACAGCAATCACGGCAAGGCAGGGCCAAGCTAACCGGGCACCCCCCATCCCGGGTCGCAGGAGCTACAGGGTGCCGCCCCCAGAGAGCCACCGGGGCCACCGTGAACGACTCAGACCTGGGGAGCAAGAGGGAGCAGCTACAAACCCCCCCAGCACACCAAGGCCGACCCAGACGGCCCGGGGCACGAAGACCAGCACTAAGACTCCCAGTAGTCGCAGTGCTAGACCAGTGCCCCGGCAGACACCGCAGTCCCACCATGGGCCAGCCGCATGCAGCATCCTGCCCTTGGCATCTTGGCGGCTGTGGCTCAGTTGGTAGAGTGGGTCGCCCAATGACCGGGAGGTTGGCGGTTCGCGTCCCAGCTCTGGCTGTCCACATGTCGAAGTGTCCTTGGGCAAGACACTGAACCCTCACTTAGGCCCCCAGTAGGACTGACCTTAGACCATAGAAACCTACTGGTGTATGAGTGTGTGTGTGAATGGGTGAATGAGAGGCTAATGTAAAGCGCTTTGAGCACCATGAAGGTGGAAAAGCGCTATATAAATGCGGTCCATTTACCATTTGCCCCGGAGGGAGGGCCAGGCCGCACCACCCGGAAGTGAGGGCCATGAGCCCCCACGCCGACCCCAGAGCCGGCACATCCGGGACGCTGAGCACCCACCCCGCAGCACCACCGAACCCCCCACCCCACCACTCCCCTGGAGAGCCCCTAGGCCCTAACAGAAGCCCCCAGCCAGCAGAAGCTAATCTCCAGTGGCAGCCCACAGGCAAATGCCGAGTCCTGTGCCCAGACTAGCCATAGACACCCGCCCAGAGAGACCAAACCGGCCCCCACCCCAGCCCCCCAGGCAGCGGAGGGCCCCCAGCCCCCCCAGGGGAGGGAGAGGGACGAGGACGAGCGGCCAGGCAGGAGAGGAGGGAGGAGGAGGGAAGCAGAGCAGGAAGGGACAGGGGGGCGACCGGAGGGCCGACCCACCCCAAGCCCCAGGGCCAGCCAGGGCGCCCCAGATGAGATCAGCCGCCAACACCCCCAAGACCCCGGGAGAGCGCACAGACCCAGCAGGTCCAGGGCTCAAAGGGAGAGACACCGGGAACAACCACCCCCAGGCAGAGGGGCCCGAGCCATGCCGGCCCCGCGGAGCCAGAGAGCGACCCCAAGAGCAGTAGGAAGGGACACCCTAAGTGCATGCACAAAGCCTTGAGGTCCATGGTGCCATCCTACTTAAAAAGGTAGAGGGTTAATAAGCTGAAATAAAGCAGAGAAAAGTCAAACCATACACACAGACAGAATAATAATTACAATTTTATGAAGGAAATGGCATACGCTCACATTCAAGTGGAGGCTACAGATTAATATTTATAGATTTAATAAATGGAGACCATTTTTCTTTGAAGGAGTCCAATTGTTTTTTTCTAATAGCAGATATTCTCTCTAGTGAAATGTATTCTGTGAGGAGGTTCAGCCAATGGATGATGTTGAGGGCTTTCTTATCTTTCCAGTTAACTAAAACAGTTTTCCTGGCGATGGCGATAGCTGCAAGTGTGGGCTGGGTATGAATATGTGGAAGGGCTGTTTGTGTTAGATCACCAATCAGGCAAACATTTGGGGAATGCGGAATCCCGCAGTCCAAAATATTGGAGAGTTTCTGTGTGATTGTTATCCAGAATTGATAGACGGGTGTACAAAGCCACAGAGCGTGAAAGCAAGTGTCCGCCATGTTTTGGGTGCATTGCGTACATGTGTCTGAGCGAGAGAAGTCCATTTTATACAGTTTATATTGCGTTATATGTGTTCTGTGAAGCACCTGAAATTGAATCAAATGTAAGTTGGTGTTTTTAATCATTTTAAATGTATTTTCACAGATCTGGGTCCAAAAATCAGAGTCAAAAGATTTGGATATGTCCTTTTCCCATTTTTGAGTTGGAAGGTGTATGGAGTGTGTCTTTGAGAGTAAACTATACATTTTTGAGAGATTCTTTTTATTTCTTGGAGACAGTTTCACAGTGTATTTAACAAATTCAGGTGGCTGTAGGTCCGTTGGCTGTAAAGTAGTCTGAAGCGACGGAATTCTATTTTTAATCGTCTTCTTTACCTGTAGGTACTGAAAAAAATTTCCATTTCTTATTTCAAATGTTTGGAATAAGTTTGTATATGTCCTAAATGTGTTGTCATCCAGAAGGTGATGGAGGTGAGTGACTCCTCTCTGCCCATGTGCTGAAATAAAGATCTATTTTATTTTTTGCTAAATCAGGGTTGTGCCAGATTGGGGAGAGTAAACTGGGTTTTAATTGGGAGCCTGTGATTTCCAGTGCTTTCCACCAAGCAGACAAGGTGGAGGCGATCATAGGGTTCTTGAAGCAGGAATGATGTTTAAGGGCGGAAGTGATAAAGGGAAGGTCAGAGATTTTGATCTGGTTACAATCTAAGTGTTCTAGTTCCAGCCAGGACTTATATTCTTCATGTGGATGTATCCATTTGGTGAGATATTGTATTTGGTTGGATAAATAATAATATATGAAGTTGGGAGCCTCCAGTCCCCCTTCGGATTTATTCTTCTGGAGGGTAGTCAAACTGATTTTAGCCTTTTTATTCTTTGAGTAGAATTTACCGATAGCGGAGTCTAACGATTGGAACCACTTTGATGTGGGTCTAAATGGAATCATGGAGAAGAGATAGTTGATTTTTGGTAATATTTTCATTTTGACTGTCGCTATACGTCCCAGAAGGGAGATGGGGAGGTTGTTCCAACGCCTCAGATCATCACAGATTTTGTCCAAAAGTGGAGTGAAGTTCAGGTGAACTAATTCTGAGAGTTTGGAGGAAATATTTATGCCCAGTTTCTGATATTGCCAGTAGGAAAAGAATAATGCGAGTTTTGAACTGCGGGATTCCACGAGTTTTCTGTTAAGGGTAATATAATTGATTTTGACCAGTTGATGGAATAGTCTGAAAGACGCGAGAAGGTTGTGATGAGGTTAAATATTTCCTTTACTGAAGTTTTAGGTTCTTGTAGATAAAGTAAAATGTCATCTGCGTATAGGTTAATTTTATGTTCCAACTCTAGAGTGCAGATACCTTTGATATCTGTGTTCTGACGTACAGCTGTTGCTAATGGTTCGATAAAGATCGCAAACAGTAAGGGAGAGAGCGGACATCCTTGTCTCGTCCCCCTTTGCAGACTGAAGTTTTGTGAAGTGATCCCATTAGTGGTGACTGCATCCTTGGGTGAGTTGTACAGCGTTGATACCCACTGGATAAACGATTCTCCGAAGCCAAATTTGTGGAGCACAGCAAAGAGAAAGGACCAATTAACTTTGTCAAAGGCTTTTTCTGCGTCTAGTGACATAACAATAGCTTTTTTGTTGTGGCGTTGCGTCAAGGAGATGAGATTTAGAAGTCTTCTGATATTGTTGGCGGAGTGTCGGCCTTTTATAAATCCTGTTTGATCGCTGTGGATTATTGACAGGATGATTTCCTCCAGCCTAGAGGTAAGAGCTTTTGAGATAATTTTGATGTCTGTGTTGATTAGTGACAGAGGTCGATAGCTAGAGGGAAGCATAGGATCTTTGTCTGGTTTCAATAATAATTAAATTGCAGCTGTATTCATGTGCGGACTGATATAACCATTTTTTTTTTTTATCTCTGTCACTGTCCTGAAGAAAAGGGGTGCTAACATTGACCAAAAATGTTTGAGAAATTCAGCAGGGAAACCATCAGGGCCAGGTGCCTTGCCTGCTGTCATACTGTCTAATGCACATTGCAATTCTTTCATAGTCAGTGGAGCATCTAATATGTCTCTGTCATTTGACGTTAGTTTGGGCATGTTTAGATTGTTGAGAAAATTATGAATATCTTCCACGTTTGGGTTAGCTGCTGCTGAGTATAAACTCTGGTAATAATTATAGAAGGTTTGGTTGATTTCCATAGGTGACTGAGTATATTTTCCTGAGGGGTCCTGAATTGCTGTTATGAAGGATTTTTCTTTATCGCGCTGGAGTTGGTTCGGCAGAAATTTTCCTGATTTATTATTGTGTTCGAAATCATTATATCTTAGTTGTTGTAATAAAAACTCTGTTTTCTTGGATAGGATATTATCGAGGTCACGTGGTTCTAATGACGTGCGGAGGCGGCGCAAAATTTGAGTGGAGGTCGGAAGTAAACACGGAGGAGACGCAAGAGAGCCAGGAGAGCAGCTATTGTTCCACTTTAGACCCAGTTTCTCGGGAGAGGTATAAACAGCTTGTGGAAAAATATATCGGACGAATGTCCGAATACACAACTGATTTCAACTATCTGCCAACTTTCGAAGCTGTGGATATCACAAATTACTTGGGCCTCGAGACTTCTTACTACACTAGGCAGCAAATGAAAGCCTTTAAGAGTCTTGAGGCGTACAATTTTTTTTGTCAGCGGGTGGGTTCACAACCTTGGAATAAAAGGTCTCCGTGATGGATACAGTTTGATGTTTGCTAGGGTGAGTGTTTGTTCTTATTATTGCTTTATATCTTAAACATGCTAATAGTTAGCGGTAGCGGCTGTAACGTCAACAAACACGGCAGCTGCGGTTCAGGGCTCTCCACCATCCGCGTCAGATCTAGAATCAAATCCGGGCTCTCAGTCGTCTGTTGTAGATCCAAAATCTCCTTTGCACATTGCAAACGTTGATGTTGTTCTGTCTTAAGCTTCATCCTTTTCTCACGTTTGACAGCAGATTCCGATTTTGGCTTTTGTTCGTAACCGAGTTTGACCGTCGGAGCCCAGTCCTCCTCTTCATCATCCCAATCAAGTTAACATTAGACTACTGGTAACTTTAAATCACTAAGTAAAAGACAATTTAACGACAATCTAATGCTAATAAGTTCGTTTGCAAACACAATATTACCTCTGAAGAAGTGGTCGCTGCAGACACGAGCATTGAGGGACTCTGCTCCTCCGGATTGAAGACGGAGATTTAAAATCCATTTTTTTCTGTAAGCTTCCTCCATTTTTCTCCTCTTCGTTAGGCAATTTTTGGTACCCTGAAATACCGTTTGTCAGTCGGTCGAGTCAAAGACAAAGCCTTTGACGAGGCTTTGTCTTTGTGCTTACATGGCTGTCAAATCTCCGTCCACAGACGGAAATCCGTCAAAAATGAAATTTCTGTTCTGTCAAATTCCGTCAAATCTATCCGCATTCAAGCTTTATTTTGGTCTAAAACCACCACAAAACCCTTTCCTTTTTCTGGTTTATTTTATTTTATTTGGACCTGAAGAAGACCTATTTAGGTCGAAACATCGTCCACTTTTTTATTTTTATTTGACTTTCACAGGAGTTTTCTGCCCGGCTTCGGCGGAGATTTCCGTGTTAGCTTGCTTCTTTTTCTTTTCTTTTTGTCTCTCTTTTCTTTGTTAAAATTAAAATACGCACACTCACACACACTACAGAACACACACACAACACGGGACGCACAGACACATACATATATAAAATAAAATGCAGAATTTTACGGACGGAGAGGGCTGGACGGTGGTCCGCAGGGGATGCCGGCCAGGTCGCTTCGTGCCCGGGGAGTGGGAAGGGGGACGCCGCGGTGGGGATGATTTTCTCCGGGGGACGGACAGTGCATTTAGGGCTCCGGGGCTTCACAACGCCGGGGTCCGCAACCACTATAACCCCAACCTTGAGCCAGTGCCACCCCGGAGGATTATCCTCACCGGTCGCCCCCAACCCCTCATCCGGACTTATGCACAGGCGGTAGGGGCACACGGGGAGGATTTCGCCGTGCGCCCGGGCTGCAACGGGGGGAGATGCGGGGTCCAAAAAACATGGCGGACTACATTAAACCTACGGCCCGGTTTAAACAAATTACACATACCTTTCATGATTTAATTAGAGCTGTTCACCACGGGGCCAATGTGAGGGTTTCTGAGGATGAAAAAAGACCTAGAACAATCATTAACATGGAAGATATGTTGGCTAATTTAATTAAACCTGCTTTGCCATCACAGAAAACACGTGATGACATTATAGGTAATGCTAAAAACTGGGCTCACACCACGATGTTAATTTTAAAACAGCATTATGAAGACATTGTGGAGGAATTAATGACCAAAGTTGAGGAATTTCATGGGGATGAATGGGAAGAGCCATTTAATGTAGCACTGAGATGGTGTAAAAGGAAATTTCCCAGACTAAGAGAGGATGTTGTGGATGAGATTAGGGGGACTGTTTTAGCCACAGTAAGGGACAGACCCACTGAGGAGAACAATGTGACCCCTACTCCCCAAAATAACATACCTACTTCCACTCCAAGAGGTCACAGCACACAAACCTTTGCTCCCCAGGCCACAAGAGACCAGGGGACGGATTCCCCAACAGATTTGGGGGTTCCACCTATTACCACCAATGTAAATAGGGGGTCTCCACCTGTTACCACCAATGTTTATAGGGGGTCTCCACCTGTTTCCACCAATGTAAATAGATGGTCTTCACCTGTGAACCCGGGTATTACTAATGCAGATTGGGGGGTTTCACCAATTACCACCAATGTAGATGGGGGGGTTCCACTGCTTACCACCAATGTAAACCCATCCATTAAGGAACAGAGGGTACAGAGACATAGGGCATCCAGAGGGGTCCACACCACAATAGTAACCAGACCCCCACTAGACTCCATTCCAGATCCTATTCCACAATCTGTACCACAGATTATGGATACACCCGTACCTGAACCCGGGACAGACCACCTAGATTTGAGGAACATTCAAAGTACTTTGGGGGATAGTATTCTGACTCCTACAACACTGGAATTGATCCAGGTGTTGGAGGAGACAGAACGGAACCTGAATATGATTATAGATTCACTCTAATATAGGATATTTCTGATAAGGAAAGTTTATTTTCTTAATGATTAATATTTGCAAAAGAAAACTCAGGACAATAATTATTAGTAGACAGTGCTACTAAATTAAGTATCTTCTTGACATCACAGTGAAAGACACTAGATTTTACTAGATTTAATGACATTTTTTATTATTTATTATTGGAATTATTTTGTTTGATAGTGAAATCAAAAGCTTTAATTGTAAAGATGGTAAGGTAAACTTTATGGAAGCATCCCATGCTAGTCTTTTGTATATTATCCATTGTTTATTCAGTGAAATTATACAATACATTTGAACAAACATATATAGTATTTTAATTTTCCTAGATGAGTTATAAGTAAATTTGAAAATTTTATGATCATATGAGCCAGATTTTTCTAAAATGTAAGTACAAATTTCACATTCTGTAATGTTAAGTCATGGCCTATAATGCTCTCAGAATGCACCAAAATTATGCAATTTTTAAAAATTTTCCGGGGGGGGGCATGCCCCCCGACCCCCCTAGAGAGCTTCGCGCCCGCCAGGCTCCACATACGCTAAAATGTTCAGTCAAAAATTTTTCAGTTACTTTCAGCCATGTGCTTATCTTTCTCACTTCCGACCTCCGCTCATTTTTCACGCTGCTAACAGATTAGCCTGCTAGCTTTCTCTAGTTAAGAGAATAATGACTCCAGCCTCTTCTGTTAACACCACCTCTAGGTTATGAGCATATGTAAAACATGTTTGACACATGCACACACATAACAGTCGTATGTGTCTAAACACTTGTAGGCGCACCGTTTTTCATCAGTGTACATAGAAGGCTTGTTAATTAAGTACATATACATCAGGCTATTGTATACTAGGAAACTTACCAATATCATCCGTCCACCCTTTTATCAAGTAAGGATCCGGTAGATGATGCTCACTTTTAAGCACTAATTTATTTATGTAACATTCTAGATCTGGAAAAGACACAGATTTAGGACTTACTTAGGACAGACCTTCCGGTTTTTGGAAAGTCCTGGCTGCGCCTGCATCATTCGGTTAGATTACAAACAAGTCAGTTACAGCATGCGTGAGGCAAGATTCGTTCATGAGCCGTAGGAATTTTAACCAGCCAGGGTACAGGTGGTGACTGTTACTTTGTAGCAAAAGCGAAGCATGCGAGATTAACTTCACGAACTCAACACACTCAACAAGGGCACATTTACAGTTGTTTTATTTTTCCCATGCAATTGGGAAATAAGCATTTATAAATATAATATATATTTTTAAATAAATCAGATAGTTGTGGCTTAAGTCCATGTGGGCCCCTGATCCATGTGGGCCCGGGGCAACCCCCCATCCCCCCTACGCTCCGCTTGTCACAGATCGGGTGATAGATGGACCCAAGATGCAAAACTCTGAGGCTCCAGGTGCGTTTTGTTGTCTTTATTAAATGATGAGGAAAAGCACGGATGAGACTCCACCCGGTCCGTCCGTACGGGACACCGAGAGTGTTATCCAGGTACGTACAGGGTCAGGCCGAGGGTCCGAGGTCCGATGAGCCATCGAGGGGGGGGCAAGGCAAAACTCCGGGTCCAAAAACAAGCTTAGGGCAGAGTCCTGCACGGGTTCAGGTACCCGTGGGTGACCCGTGGGTGAACCGAAAATTTTTTCACGAAACGGGTGAAAAATGTTGTGCTGTGTCGGATACGGGTTCGGTTCGGGTCGGACGTGGGTGATCGCGGGTCTAATTTGCGGTTCATAGGCTAAAAACTGTTCTTTAGTTTGGACTTGTATAGCTGCCTCCTGTCGGCTTCCTTCTTGATGCGTTTTTCAAGCATGTGTGTGTGTGTGTGTGTGTGTGTGTGTGTGTGAGCTCACGGATAAAACTATTTTTTGAATTTATTATTTGTCTGCTACTGTTTAACAACATTTTTATTTGGCTCTGCCTTGGCTATGTCACTGTTCAGTATATTCATGGCAATAAATGTTTGTATTTAAGTTTGGCTATCTGACATTTTCTTCTGGGTTCGGGTCCAATATCGGGTTCATTTATAGCGGGTCGATTCGGGTGCGGATTTTAAAAAAAATTTTCGTCGGAAAACAGGTCGGATACGGGTTTGAACATGACGGGTACAGGCGGTTGCGGTATGTCAAAATCAGAACCGTGCAGGACTCTGGCTTAGGGTCAGTACACAAAAAATCCACACAATGACAGACAAGGGGCAGGCAGAGATCAGAATCCAAAAACCAAAACAAGAAGTCAAAAGCCAAGAAACCAGAGGTAAATGTATACTTGCTCATAAGTCGCATAACGCAGACAGATTTGCATCAGACAAACACACAGATTGCTTATTTATACCCTTCTGACAGCTGTCACCAATGATGTGAAAATTAATGGAGGGGGGGGAAACACCGGTGACAGGAAGTAAAGCAGGAAACGTGAACATGAACCCACATAACAAAATAAAAAGCCCTAAATACCAACAACGACAGAACGACATACAAAAACTAGACATAAACATGACACCAGATGTAGGATCCATGACACCGCTAGTGGTTCTTATAATGGTATGTCATTAGCATATTTCATATCCTGCTGCTGAGTGTTTCCCGCTCTCTATCTGTCTCCATCAGCGGCAGAGACAAGACACAGGTGTTTGTTGTGGATAGTTTCACAGCAGTTATAGAAATGCACACTCAAACCACACCATACAAACAATGCCAGACCATCATTCAGCAAGATACAGAAGAACCAGCTTTCAGAGGATATATAAACGCATTAACATGAAGCACACACAGCAGCCAGTCAACACACAACAATCTGTCACACCATGACACTGTTTCCAAATGTATGACACAGCAACATACATACTGTCCTTTACACACACACACACACACACAAATCAGTGATAATTTACAAACACTGATGTATGGATCTCCTGCTATCTTCGCTGCATGACTATCTCTTTCCTCACACACACACAATGATTTTTTAAGTGTCAAAGCTGCATTTTTAGTTTTCATTGCAGTAAAAAGGGGAAGAAGATGAAAGCAGGTTTGAGCAGCTTGTTCTTTCTCCTCATCTTTTCTGTCATGTTCACCAGAGGGAGTTTTGATATAGACACACACACACACACACACACACACACACACACAAATTCACTCATGCTCCAAGGCATTACTGTAGAGACGGACATGCACTGTTCACAGAGGAAGCACCACAGTAATAATTAGACTTCACTTCAAAGAACCTTGCAGTTGTTTCGGTGGGAGAAGGAGCTGATGAGTGATTGGACACCAACCAGTAGGTGAGGGAGGATGCCAGACCATTTCCAGTGTTTTCATGAGCATGAAGATGTGTGATAAGACAACAAAGTCTGCAATAGACTCTGACTTTCTTACTGAGCTTGAGCTCTCAAACTTTAGTTAAAAAATTACAAGATCTGCTCCAAGTCCAGGCTGTTGTGTAATAACGCTAGGTTCAGGCAGTGGTCGAACTAGGCTTTTATCCTTTGGGGGGCAAGGGGGTGGCTAAGTCTATTTCAGGGAATCAATGGTTCCTACCAGACACACAAATATGCACTAGCACACAAATATGCACTAAGCACTCAGGGTTAATTAATGTGTGATTATTTCTGGTGCACGCACATGTTAATTAATGTACATTGATAAATAAACTTATAAACAACAATTTCATTTTGCAATCATGTTTAAGTAGCTATGTATTAAGCACACGGAAAATATGCTATTACCATTTATGTGATCTAGCATTCTGCAGTTGTAATGTTCCTCATTTTGCCAAAATTAATAAAGTATGAGAAGGGTTGAATAATTCTGCATGCAACTGTAGATGACCTTATATTTCACTAGTCTGAGTTTTCTTCTTAAAATGAACCTAAAAAGTGATTTTAATTCACCTTAAATTTCCTGATTCTGTGCATTGTCATCAAGTGAAAAACGTAGTTTTGCTGCAAAAAAAGGAATCTTAAATAGAAAACAGCCACCCTAGGGACTTAATGAAAAATTATGGCACTTGGTGGGCTTCATTTTTTTATTTTTTTTACCAAGCCTCATTCACAAAAAACAAAGTTAGGCTTGATCTGACAAAGTGAGGGAAACACACAGCCTAACATTATATTTGGTAATTTTGTCCAGGTATTACAGAGGAACTTCCTATTTGGTTAGGAAGACATTATGGAATTGTTACATCTACTAGAACTGTTAAGAAGAGCCAACACAAATTAAAATACGCCATTTAACTTATGAAATGTAATAGATTTAGTACTATCAGTTGTTTGTATTCAATTGTTTCATATAACCAATTGTAAATCTGAATCACACATATTGCTCCATCTTAAACAATTTAATGACTTTCCTATGTGCCAGTTCCTCTGAGCTGGCACTGTAACTGGGCCCTGCCACTGAAGCCCCAGCACCAATGGTATTATATCCACCTAGGAAACATATAGCCAAATATTGTGAAATTTACTCCATTTTAAAATACTATAGACACACACACACACACACTCACTCACTCACTCACTCACTCACTCACTCACTCACTCACTCACTCACTCACTCACTCACCCACTCACCCACTCTCTCTCTCTAAACCAAAACAACAAGCATGTCAAGCAAGCATACAATCTCAGCATCTGCAACCAAATAATAAAGTGTAGCAGCAGCACCAACCACACTGACAAACTGTAAGTCAAAACCTTCACAGACACAACCACTGAATGAAAGCAAGTAACTGTACATGCACATGGTACAACTCATAGAAGATGTATCATTCCGCATTAGAACCATCTATAACATAACTGCAGAATCTCTACTGATGTATTCTGTGTTATTCTGTAGTTGGTGCAATAAAACCGTGTAAACAAAGTCCCGTGAAGCCACTGCTTATTGTCTGGGAATAGGGAAGTTAACCCCAGAGTAGAAGGCTTACTTCGGCCTTGGAGTACAAGAAAACAAACGGTCATTTTCCCCTGATATCCCGACCACGGTCAGGATAACATCACGTAAGGTTAACAACTGTATAGTTAAGTAGCGTTTATGCAAGACAGTACCACAACAAACCACCACATCACTGCCACAACAGCAAAATAAATCTACAATGTGGAATAAAACTTTTTTCCCCTTTCTTTCTTAAAAACCAGCCATGAAGGATGTTATTGTTGCACTTGCAGAAAACAAGAGCCATCCATATCAACTGGTGTGAGACACATGAGGATACACATGACAAAAGGGAACATTGGTCTTAAAGCCAATCGTTTTCTTATATGTTGGCCCTCTCAGCTGGCTTCTGGGGCCGTCTGACATGCATTGTGTGGCGTTTATAAACTTACTTGTCGCAGCTGGATCGCCATCCACTTTGCTAGTAGTGGCCAGGGGTGGGGGTGGGGGTCTAAACAGGTATGTAAGTTTGAGACATTTCGCCCCCTCTCTTTCTAGGGCCTTTCTTTTGTTTTCTATTTCTCTTTGATGGCCACCTTTCCTTTTTCCTCCTCTCTTTGGGTGCTCCATCACCAAAATGTCTCTCTCTCTCTCTCTCTCTCTCTCTCTCTCTCTCTCTCTCTCTCTCTCTCTCTCATTCGAGCACACGCGCTGCGCGTATAACCATGTGCATTCTCCTTGCTGTGTTTTCGTTGTGTGGAGGCGGGCCATAAAGCAACTAACCAATCACGACATGATTCTTCTAAAAAAACCTGTCATTTTCGACCAATCCTAATAACTCTCTGTTTCAGTTTCACAGCGCGCCCGTCTCTGTGCAGTAGCGAGTGAGGGGGCGTGTACTAGAAGAAGTGTTGTCTGCCTGGCAACAGTGGGCCATTGGCTGCATTGTATTTATTGGCAGCAAATGGCAGCCATACAGGCCAATAAGGAGGCAGGCCATCTGGAAAGCGACAGACTAAACAGATGGGCCAGTCCGTGCCTGCTGGTTATGATTCACTATCAATCTGCTGTCAAAAGCGATCGGGTGGGATTCATTATTTTTTGTTTTTTCTATCAACAACTGAAATAAGTAAGCTTATTTAAGTGTACTTATTTAAGTAAGCTTGTGCGGACATTTTGACTTACTTTCCGCTTCTTTGTCATGAATTTTCTGATGTCTGATTTTGTATGGGGAAGGACCAAACAAGTCATGAGCTTACTTCTAATTTGTTATTGCTTAGTTCAACATGAATGTAACGTGGCCTAGTGTTAATATTGACAGCTAATGAATGTTGCCTTTTGTTTCCAGCAGTTTGCTCACTGCCTGAGAATTCCTCATCTCATGCTATGGTAGTTGTCCAGAAAACATAAACTGGGTTCAATAGTAGACGATATGTTTTCTATTAGCAATCAAGTGGAATGGATTCTTCTAAGAGGCAATAGAAACATCACTAGAAGAAACAATGGCGAGTTTGTGTAAACACTTGAGTGCTAACTTTTTGAGTATGTAGTATGTTTACACTGGCTTTATGCAATTTTGAGTATGCATGTACTGCCATGAAGTGGATCACAACGCCTTGTGGTAGCCTGCATTGCACCATCTACTGTACATGAGGAACAGTCACATATTTCAAAATGCGACTGGCTTTTCTTGTGCAGTGGTGCAAACATTTCAATCATCTGGGGGGGGCAATCAGATTTCAAAGAATGCATTTTCCATCATAGCCACCTGGGCCCAGGCAAATGTGACCCAAATAAAAAAAAAATTGGCTATATGTGACCAGTATCCAGCCTGTTAAGACAGTTTGAACTGTGCAATTTTTTTTTTAGATCTGACCAAGGCCACTTTCATATGTAGTCCTAAATCTGATACCTATTTGATAATTTGCAATGTGATTTCATTCTGAGGGGCAGCTGTGGCTCAGGAGGTTGAGCGGGTCACCCAACAATTTGTTTGAATTCCGCTGTGTCCTAGTCATATGTGTTGCTCTGTTCTGTTCTTGGGCAAAGACACTTCACCCTCCTTGTCTCCAAGTGCTGCTACCCACACTGGTGAATGAATGCATATGAATGAATGACCATTCATATGGGTAGCAAATACAGCTAGGTGCAAAATTGCAGCCACGCTTCTGTCAGCCTGCCCCAGGGCAGTTGTAGATACAAATGTAGTTTATCACCACTCGAGTGGGAATGTGTGGGTAAATGAATAACGGATGCACTATACGTGCTTTGAGTGTGCTTTCATAGAAAAGCACTATGTAAGTCTACTCCATTATTATTATTATTATTATTATTATTATTATTATTATTATTATTATTATTATTATTATTACCATTATTATTTATTTGAACATTACATCATTGAAATGCAAAAAGCATCACAATTCTGTGTCCCAGAAGTCTTAGTTCTATGAATACAGCATGAACTGCAATATCAGGGCTTCTTGACTATGCTGATCATTTCAGGATCACATTTAGTTCATATTCAAAACTGATAGTTTTGATGAGATTTAATGTGTAATGAACAAGCACACAAAAAATACATCAGATTACCGAAAAATTATTCCATCTCAACCTAACCACAATTCCTGTCACAGAGTAACTAAAGCTCTCCAAATTTTTTACTGAAAATCAGGGAAATCGTTAGGACAATTTGCTTAGTTATATAAATCATTGTGTTGAAATCACATTAATGCAAATAAATAAAATCTGTAGCAACCAAAGTTGGATTCATTTTGTACTGTATAAGCATTTATCCAAAAATGAATTTCCATATAGCAGCCGTTCTTTATTTATTTCACAAGGCTACATGAACATAACATGCTGAAGAGGACAGAACACAAAAGAAAGAATATAAGACTTCTACCACATCTGTCCCAGCTGTTCAATGTGTGTTTCGGAGTTTTGAGTCAGTTACTCTTGTGGACCTCAAAAATGTTCTCCAAGTACTAAATCCCACCTCCTGTCCTGCTGACGCTGTCCCTGTCAGGATTATGAAGGAGACCATTGACACCATTGACCCTTGCCTCGTCTCTTTCATAAACAGCTGTCTTAGTCTGGGCACTGTTTCTACTGCACTCAAAAGCATGCTACTTTTGAGTGCAGTAGAACTTTGATTAAAAAACCCAATCTTGATCCCTCCCTTTTGTCCAATTTCCATCCAATTTCACATCTACCTTTTCTGTCCAAGGTGTTGGAGAAGATTGTTTTATCTCAGCTTCAGTCACATCTCCAAGCACATGCCATTGTTGAGAAATTCCAGTCTGATTTCAGGCCTAGACATAGCACTGAATCTGCATTATTTAGGGTCCATAATGACATCCTTGCAGCCTTGGACAAAAAATTCTCTGTGGTTCTGGTGTTACTGGACCTGTCCGCTGCATTTGACACCGTAGATCACACTATCCTCATTTCCTGCCTTCAGCACACTGTCGGTCTACACGGCACAGTCCTTAAATGGTTTTCATCGTATTTAACCAATAGGTCATTTTCAGTATTGATAAATGGTTTATCATCCTCAGTTTGCCCCCCTCTGCCTCAAGGATCTGTTCTCGGGCCTATTTATTTTCACTGTATATGCTGCCGCTTGGTCAACTCATTATTAATCACAATGTCCACTTTCATTTTTATGCAGATGACTTCCAGATTTATGTACCTGTGATTCTGAGTGATCATTCTGCCGTGGATCCCCTCAATAACTGCCTTCACAATATCAGACAGTGGCTCTCCCTGAATTTCCTTATTTTAAATGAATGAAAAACAGATTATAGTCTTTTTAGCCCTGACTCAACCAACAGTCCACCCAACTTTGGTCCTCTGACACCCCAGTTTGCTCCTTCTGTAAGAAACCTGGGTGTTATTTTTGACAATTTTTAAAAATTTGACATACAAGTCAGTTCAGTTGTGAAGGCCAGCTTTTTCTCCTAGCAAAAGTCAAACTTTTTTGTCCCATGCTGACCTTGAAAAAGCAATACATGCTTTTCCTTCTTTCTTCTCTTTCTCTCCCTCACACCTGTCCCCCCCCCCGACCTGTGATCCCGGACCCCCGCCCCTGCCTGTCTGGACCAGCCCCCCTTCCTGCATTTATACATGGACATTCATCTATAGCCTGTCCGTCCATGGGAGTGGATCTCTCCTTCAATGTGGTTCTCCTCGAGATTTCTTCTTTTTCCCACTGGGTTTTGAAGTTTTTTCTTGCTGAGAAGGAGGGTCTAAGGACAGGGGATGCCTGGGACTTTTCATGTATTTCTGTAGTTGATTGTGTTTTTGTAAAGCCCTCTGAGACGACTTTGTTGTGATTTAGGGCTTTATAAATAAAATTGAATTGAATTGAATTTTATTAGCTCAAGGTTGGACTATTGCAATGCCCTTTACAATGGACTAAATCACCGTCTCCTCCATAAATTACAGCTTATACAGAATGCAGCAGCTCGTTTACTATCCAAAACATCCAAACACTCCCACATCACCCCAGTTTTACATTCACTTCACTGGCTCCCAGTTCAGTTCAGAATACAATTCAAAGTGCTGTTATTTATCTTCAAAGCCATCAATGGTCTAGACCCACCCTATCTCACTGAACTCATAACCATTCATAAACCAGTCAGGACACTCCGCTCTTCAGACCACATCTCTTTGGTTGTCCCCGAATCCAGGTACAAAAATATGGTGAACGTTCTTTCACAGTTTTCGGCCCAAGGCTGTGGAATGTGCTTCCAGTGCTGATGTGGTCAGTGACCAGTGTTGAGTAGTAACAGAATACATGTACCGGCATTACGTATTTAGAATACTAATTATGAGTAACTGTATTCCGTTACAGTTTCTGCTATTAAACCTAGTATTTAGAATACAGTTACTTTAGTAATAACATTGGATTACTCGTGTTTTTTTTACTTCAGCGAAAAAATATATTTTCTTGTATCCTAGTTAAAATCATACCTGCCAACACTCCCGTTTTTTCCGGGAGTCTCCCGTATTTCAGACCCATCTCCCTCCCCCCTCCCGTTCTGTCATTTCTCCCGGTAATCTCCCGTAATTCAAGTCTGAACATCGAAAAAATGTGAAGTCATGTAGGTTTTGGCCGATGTTCTCCGGTTGCCAGAGATCATGTATGGAACATAATTTTGTTTTACATCGTACTGAATAACATGTTTAGCGAACCAATTTCTCTCCTACCTGGCAACCTGCTGATCTCTGATCTCTGCGCAAGTGCCTGCACGCGCCAGGTTTAAGCACACTGAGTGACAGACTGTGACAGACAGATCCTAGTAAGAAGAAAGTAAAATATATGTGTAAATGAGTGTGTGTGTGTGTGTGTGTGTGTGTGTGTGTGTGTGTGTGTGTGTGTGTGTGTGTGAGAGAGAGAGAAGTGTGTGCGTGTGTAGTGTGAGACACTACATCTAACCTAATCAAGCAACTCAAAGTAAGTTATTTTTTTATTAACTTCATTTAGGAACAAGCTTTTTTTTATGTCACAGTTTACTGTGTTGATCAGGTTTACTGAGGTAACATTTAGGCTACATTTAGGTAGCCTAAATGTAAATGTTAGCCTTTAGGTAACATTTATTTCTCACAGTCAAGTTATTGTGTTAGCTTAACGTTAGCTAACGTAACTAAGTAGATAAGAGCTGCTAATGCTGCAGTAATGTGCTCTGGAAAAGATATTTCCACTTGAAAACTGGCAATTAATGCGTCCTGTTCACGTTTCTCATTTGTTGTCATTGGTAAACAGACACGACGTCATGACTCATGATGAAAAATGATAAGCTAAGTTATCTTAGAAAATCAATAAAAATAAATTAGGCCTACTGTTCGTAATTTCTTTGGTGTGTTCTGCCATAAATTAAGGTCCGTTTATCTTGTAGACTTGTTTTTCAAACAAACATTCATTTAATAAATGAACAAATAATAATTTAACTTTAATGTTTTATTTATTATTTTACTAGTATGTTGTGATGTTAAACATTATAATAAATCTTATTTAGTGTGTAAAGTTATTTATATTTAATTTAAATTAAGTTTTAATAAGAAGTATTCCAAGTATTTAGAATACAATACCATGTCAAACCAATGTAATCGAATACTTTACAAATTACTTTTTAATTCAGGTATTCTGTGTTCTGTAACGAAATACATTTACAAAGTAATCTCCCCAACACTGTCAGTGACTGAGCTAGCTGTTTTTAAATCTCAGTTGAAAACAATCTCAGTTTTTTAACTTGTTTTATCTTTGTTTTATAATTGTTACTTGTTTTTATTGTTACTTGTTTTTATAACTGTTACTTTTTATCTCATTTTGGAAAGCATCTTGTGCATCTTTTGGTGTTGTAAGGTGCTATATAAATAAAATTTGATTGATTGATTGATTGATACACCCACAAGGTGTGTGTGACATAAAACTTTTGCCAAATCAAACATGCAAATTAAACCTACTAATTCCATACAAGATCAGTTCGAGGCCTGGGTTAACCAATTAAAAAAATTTCCATAAAATTTTCAAGAAAGGTGCAAGGTGGTCCAGAATAAATTCCATTAAATTTTGGTGAATCTAGGTCACAGGTCGAGGTTACGGTCACCAACTATGTGGTTTCTTAAATGATAGGAGATAAGGCAAATCAGGTAAAATGTGTACGGGGGGGTGGGGTGTGTATAGAGTGCTGCAGGACATATGTGACCCACCACCACGAAACCAGGCATATGTGTCTGGAAATCAAAACTGAGTTATCTATGTAGCTTGGTAGAGTGGAAACTAAGGTTTAAGATGGTGAAAAAATTATGTTTCTATCACAAGTAGAACCAAAGTTATGGTAATTTTAATATCCACATTTGGACACATTTTGCAATTTGCATATTTTTACATATTGTCCATTAAAGTTTTGGACTGTTTTGGGGTAGGAAGTCCTTAGCAACGCATAATAATTTGTATCCGATTGACAAAAATTATTTATGGATGTTAAAGGACACTGATGGACATGTCACAGAAGTTTTATATATTGTAATAATAGGACAGAAGTGCAACGTATTATAATCATTTGGTTTACGCCATTGGACAAGAGCATTCAATATAGGCTTTTTCCTCGTACCGAACACTTGGATGTTTACTCACGGAACGGAGATCGGTTTGTTCGGCGAAAAGAGGTGGAAGTCGGCTTTGTCTTTGCTCAGCAATCCCTGAACTTTTGTCGCCGCTTAAATAATTGACTCAATAAACACCTTTATTGATTGGATTTCAATGTAATGACCACAGGAACTGGAAATAGAGGTGTTAAGGTACCATTTTTTGATAAGATGTAAACACAAATAAGAAATCGCCTTCCAGCCTAAATTTGGCTGAAGCTCTGAACGGCTCAGCGTGACTTATGCCTGGTTTCGTGGTGGCGGGTCACATACATGAGGACTGTAAGACAGTGGTATGGTGTGGTGTAGGCAGTTGAGGTGCGAGTGCATCAGTCGCTATGGTGATCGACAGGCTGAAAGCCCAGCTGATACAGAAATCTCCATGGACTGATGTTTGCAGATGACATTGTGATCTGTAGTGGAGAGGTGAACATTTGCCCTGGACAGGACAGTAATTAAGCTTAACCACAACAAGACAGAGTATATATGTGTGTGAATGAGAGTGAGCCAAGTTGAAGAGTGAGGTTAAAGAAAAAAGAGATGAAGAAGGCGGGGGAGTTTAAGTACTTAGGGTGAACATTCCACAACAATGGCCAGTGTGGAAAAGAGGTGAAGAAGTGTGTGTAGGCAGGCTAGAGCGGATGGAGAAAAACATAAGGTGTGATGGATGATAGAAGGGTTTCAGTAAAGGAAAGGCATAGAACAATGTGGTGAGAGCAGCCATGCTGTTTGGTCTAGAGACAGCGGCACTAAGGTCGCTAAGAATCAAGAGCTGGAGGTAGCAGAAATGAAGATGCTGAGGTTTTCTGTGGGATGGATAGGATCAGGAAAGGGTACATCAGAAGGACAACACGTTAAGAGGTTTAGGAGATAAAGTCAGACAGGCCAGACTGAGATGGTTGGGACATGTGCAGTGCACAGATAGGGGTCATTTCAAGTCAAGTCACACACCCTCCCCAGTGACACCTCTTCAATTTGCTTGATTTTTATTTTGTTGTTGTAGTGCATCATTAAATTCCACTTTTTAAGGGTTAATATCTAAAAAAAAATACTACACCTATGCTATTTTTAATGCAGATTCTGATAAACAGGGTCAGAATACACAGATATAGGAATTTACAAGTCTGTACCTACTTTCGAACAAAAGATGGAGGGGATCGGCAAAACCACATGTGAATCGGCCGATGTATCAGTCGACCCTTAATATACGGATGTAGTTATTGCTCCTGGTAAACGTGTCATGTGTGGGACAGCACGAACAGCTGCTCTGTGGCCCAGGTCTGACTCATGTTTAAATGGTAAATGGACTGCACTTATATAGCGCTATTCCACCTTCATGGTCCTCAAAGTGCCTTACATTCACACACACACTCATACATACTGGGAGCCGAAGTCAGTGTTTTGCCCAAGGACATTTTGACATGTGGACAGCCAGAGCCGGGACGTGAATCGTCGACCCTTCGATCATTAGAGATATCAACGAGACACAGCTGCGCAGCACTTTTTTTGCCATTGGACACAGATAAGCTTCCTGGAGCAAAGCGTGCAGAGGCAAGCACCTCGCTCTCTAAATGTCTTACTCCAACTGCTAAATGGCTTGCCATGTCGTCCCATCTCTTCAAGCCATGCCCAGCACAATTTATTCTTCAGACCTTTATCTATGGCGAGGGTATTTTCCCTTGGCTTCAAATACTGCATCGTGGTCAGTCCATGAAATGCGGCTCTGTGCTCTCGCTATCCCTCACCATCTCTCACTCGAGGATTGTTATGTTAAGACCCACCCTGTTGCGCTTCTGATTGGCTAATGCTGTTAGTTTCAGAACCGAGAGTTGCGCTCCTTTACCATAATTGGCAGAGAATGACCACACACGAAAGCCATGGGATAAGCTCATGGGATTAATCAATTTTTGTATTATTATTATAATTATTAGGCTGGAAATAACAGGAACCTATATGAATTTTTGAGAATTTTATGAGAGAGTAACCTTCTGATTTTCTGGATGTTTTGACATGGACTGACCCATCTGATTTCTCATTTGGTAAATCACATCATTTAAAAATAATGGGTCCACTCAAGTATTTTCAGAGGAACGCTTCAAAGAAAGTATGTTCTGGGTTGGTATAGAGGTCAACGGATTGGTTTTGTTCAGCTTTGTTTTGGGATTTCAGCACTTGGCAGCTTGTTTTCATGACTTCATTATTATGTGTCTGATCTCTCGTTACTGCGGGCTAAATAACAAACCATCAACCAATAACTGCTGGCTTACTTTATGTGTTACTGAGGCAGCATAGAACTAAGGAGAAGGAGAAGAAATTCCTGCAGGTAATCCATGGATGGAAATCAACAAATACAAAAACACAATATGTGCATGCTGGCTGTTATAGAGGCTGCTGCAGGCTGCTGCAGGTTGCCTGTTATACAGGCTGCTGCAGACTCACTTTACTTGGCTTCTCTTGGTAAATGCAAAATATATGGAGCATCTCCTGCTCACACTTCACTTAATCTGCCACTCTAATCATTCTTGTTCTCACCCCTTTGTTCCCCCCATCATCTATTTCTCATTCTTCCCCCTTGCTCATCATCTTCCCACTAACTTGTTCTATCTGCTCTCTTCCCTTCCCCTCCTTTCAGTCTTGCCCCAGCAGGCTGCAAATGGTGCTTAATGGACGCATAACTGAGCGTAACTGCCCTGTGAATAATTCCACAGACACAAGGTGAGCCATAGGGCAGCTCCATATGTGGAAATAGACGAACCCAATGAGGACATCACACACATACACATCCTATGTTGCATTTATTATGTATCCGGACTTAGCCATATGTCCGTTGTTTGTCCGCTGACAAGGTGATGACATCATCATGACCCAGATGTCACTAATGCCCTACTAAGTATATAACGCTATTTTCGTTTATCAACGTCCACACGTTTGTAGATGCTCACACACAGGCACTTGTTGTAGCAATACGGTAACACAAGGGGGACCTTTCTGGTGATACTACGTGGTGACGCACCACAATAATAGGTGACTACCTTTAATATCACTTGAGCTGCGTGCAGAGAGAAAGAGCGATTTTTCCAGCATATCTCGCTCTATCAAACTAAATTCCTGCCAGTGTCAGACTTTGTCCATCTGTGAACCCCTCTGACATCATGTCCATTTGAATCGACAAGCAAAGGTGTTACTATGCTTTGTCATCTTCTGTGTTAGACATCAGCAAATTGCACACAGATATTTGTTTTTGCTCTGACAGCAATAAAACAATCACAGGGTGCCACCAGGGACAAAAGTAAAAGTAAGTCTAAGAAGTAATAATAATAATGGATTCGATTTATATAGTGCTTTTCCAGGCACCCAAAGCACTTCACATTAGTGTTCCATTATTCATTCACTCTCACATGCTCCCTCTGGTGGTGGTAAACTACGTAGTCACAGTTGCGTGGCTCCCATTTCGTAAATATGAGGTATTCAGCGTGTTCTGGCATGAATGAATTGAGGACAAAAGAGGCAAGCAAATAATAATAAATATCTAAGGCACTGATGTTAAAAGTAAAAATCTGTCATTTACTTACAAGGGACCATGGCAATACTTTCAAATCCAGTCTTCTATTAGTCCCCAACAACACATCATATGACCAGTAGATTAGTTCATCATTACTTTCATATCAACAAAAACACTAAAGTTCTCTTATTTTACTTAGGATTAAATGGGGGATGATAGATATGTCCTTTTTTCCTTTCAATATGAACACAAAATACACATAAAAACCTGGATGACGAAAAAAATATGAAAAAAATATTTAAGAAGAAAATAGGAATATGACAAAAAAATGTTTGTTCCTTCAATAGTCATGCAGCTGTAGTATTATTCTGTGGACATAGGCTATTAAATCTTTTTGAGATTGAGAACAATGATCTAAGATGTAGCTAATAAACACTCTTTACTATTTGTTAGAACAAGTCATAATCATTAACTCACTCAGTGCCATTGGCGTATATATACGTCAATTGAAATACTAACGCTCATTGCCATCGACGTATATATACGTCAATCATGGGCGAGGGGCGGGTAAGTGGTCTCGCACAGCCTGTCACTGAAAATCAGACTGGTTTCCAAGTGCTCCACTATTTTACCCCGGGACAGGTCCAGGAACCATGGTGTAAAACCCAGGTAATTTAAACTGCTCAAATGTTCTGTTCTGGGGCAGAATAACGGAGCATGTGCCCCCCTCAACGGACCGGGGATCAGCAGTCTGAGGGGCCACGTTTAATCCGCCCATAACTGAATATAAAGGTATATTCATATATTTATATTATACGCGAGAAGCGTACCCTCCGGGGCTATACACGGCCACTGGACTAGCACCAGAGCTGCCACTGCCATGTGTGAACGGGATTGGAGAAACATAGTTATTTATAACAGACCCTCGTGAGCTCTGGCCGCCGTGACCGGGACCGCAACCTGTCGCTGGGTTCGGACAGACCCCAGGCACCGCCTGGCACTCGTGGATCCCGTTGGAGGACCGTTGAGGGAGACAGCGCGTTTATGTGGTTCCAGGGGTCCATGTGCCCCAGGATGGGGCCTTATTGGTGGGTCTAAAGCCCGGCCTTTTGACCCCTGGTTCTATGTGGTTCCAGGTCCCCAGCAAGTACCAAGAGGCAAAACTTGCTACGTGTGAAAGTACCCCATTTTTCACAGGGGTCCATATGTCACTCTACTATGCCCCAGAACACAGCCTTATTGGTGGGTCTAAAGCCCATGTGGTTCCAGGTCCCCAGCAAGTACCAAGAGGCAAAACTCGCTACGTGTGAAAGTACCCCATTTTTCACAGGGGTCCATATGTCACTCTACTCTGCCCCAGAACAGAGCCTTATTGGTGGGTCTAAAGCCCAGCCTTTTGACCCCTGGTTCTATGTGGTTCCAGGGGTCCAGATGCCCTGCCTTTTTACCCCAGAATAGAGCCTTCTGGCTGGGTTAAAGCCTGGCCTTTTGACCCCTGGTTCTATGTGGTCCAGGGGTCCAGATGCCCTGCCTTTTTTCCCCAGGTTAGGGCCTTTTGGGAGGGTTAAAACCCAGCTTTTAGACCCCTGGTTCTCTGTTGTTCCATGGGCCAAATGCCCTGCCTTTTTACTCCCAGAACCGAGCATTCTGGGAGCGTTACATCCAGGTGACAGGACCTCCAGGAACCAGGGTAGACCCCTGGTTCCTGGAGATCCTGTCACCTGTCACTGAAAATGAGGCGTCTACTCATTGAATTTTGGTGTATTACCAACCCAATCCTGTAGGGGGGGACCATGGGAATCGGTTTGTGGGTGGGGTACAACTGGTTTTGGCAGAGAAAGAAGGATGAGCTTGAGTGAAGATGGTGAAAAAGTGGAGATGTAGCGAACTGAGGCAGTTGGTGGTGGAAGAAAGCAGGTTTAGGAGTATTTCAGGAGATTTCTCAGCAGGTGAGGGGGAAAGAGAAGGGAGAGTAGGTCACAGATACCCGGCAAAGAAGGAGGGCAGAGTGAGCGGGTGTGGTGTGTACCATGTGCCCTCGAAGTACAGAGGGCACCAGTATGGCCCAGGTGAATCCAATTCAAAGGATCCCAGTGAACCAGATCCGGATACTTCAGACGAATGGCTGTCACCTGGTTTGTCTGACACCAGCACAGCCTCATCGCCAGAGCCGGATTGCTCCGATAATGGACATGACAGAGGTAAGAATGAACCCCCATTCAGTCCATGTTACACGAACACCATTTTCCTCCAGTTGTATTATAGGCACCTGTTGCTAATCGTTATGGTAATCATGTGTTACAGGTGGTGAGTCCAGCAGGGCTCCCATCCCTTCTCTTGGTGGAGGACAAAGAATGAAAGGTAAAAGGTTTATAAAAATGTTCCTCTCGCCCCACCTGGGTGGTGTCTCCTTCAGACTCGGGTCCACTATCAGAGGCCTAGGAGCCTGAGGGTTCTGCGCAGGATCTTAGCTGTTTCTAGCAATGCGCTCTTTTGTACAGAGATCTCTGATGTTGTTCCTGGAATCTGCTGGAGCCATTCTCCCACCTTGGGGGTCACTGCCCCTAGTGCTCCGATCACTACTGGTACCACTGTTGCCTTCACACTTCACATTTCCTCTAACTCCTCTTTCAACCCTTGGTTTTTCTCAAGCTTCTCATGTTCTTTCTTTCTGATGTTGCTATCACTGGGGACTGCTACATCTATCACCACCAGTCTCTTCCCTTGCTTATCCACCAATCAGGCTGATTGGCCATCACCATCTTGTCAGTCTGGATGTAGAAGTCCCACAGGCTCTTGGCCTGTTTGTTCTCTGTCACCTTTGGGGGGGTCTCCTATCTTGACCCTGGGACCTCCAGTCCATACTCTTTACAGATGTTACTGTACAGTATGCCCGCTACCTGGTTATGCCTCTTCATGTATGCCTTGCCTGCCAGCATCTTACACCCTGCTGTGATGTGCTGGACTGTCTCAGGGGCTTCTCTACACAGCCTACACCTGGGGTCCTGTCTGATGTGGTAGACTCCAGCCTCTATTGCTCTGGTGTTCAGGGCTTGTTCTTGTGCAGCCATGAGTATGCCTCTGTGCTTTCCTTTAGTCCAGCCTTTTCCAGCCACTGGTATGTGTCGTCGCTTGTCTTTTCCCTCCAAGGGTTCCCCGTGGACGACAAAATAATATCAAAACCAGATATAAAGGTTAATCATTTATTTATCAAGATATAACAAAGTGTATAAACAACCATCAGTCATTAAACTACAAACCTCGAAATCCCCAGGGATGACCCTCAGATAATTATCTGACCAGAGCAGAGAGAGAGAGAAGCAGAGAAGACAGGAAGTCAAAAAGCCCAGATCCTTCCGCCTTCAGGGGTTTTATACGGTCATTTCTAACCTCCCCTTCTTGGCCGTATCACAGCCCATTACATCATATTATCAAGGAGTTTCCTTAATCTACCACGAATCCGGAAATAATATCTGCTTCTCTGATTCTTAGGCCTGCCTATTCTTAATTCTTTAACCAACACATATAACACAGAGGGATAATATGTGACATTCATTCTTCAATACAATATCAAACATCATCATTCCCCCCTTAAGTTAGAGTTCCAACTTCAATAAAAAAATAAATTGTATCATTACGGATCTATATCAGATGTTATGTGACAGGAGTCAGGCGAAAAAACCAAGGTGACTTTACTTGGTCAAAAAATTCCTGACTCGACCCCGTAGCAATCACCATCTCTGGCCCGTCGAATAAATCATAGTACATTCATACATAGTCAATTAACACTTGTACTGATTTCACAGATGAATATGAGTATGATATACTCTTGACTGTAAGCTGTTGCTGAATCCTTGTATAGCTATTGCAGTTGAATGTAGTTACTGGTACAGGATGATAACCAAACACAGTAATACTGAAAACATGTGGTATTGGCATTGATTATATATTGAATACATTGAAATATGTGAATGTGTATTGCAAAAGTCCATTCATGATTGAATGTTTCGAGATTCGTGTAGATCCCTCGTGGGTGACACTGGCCATCTACCAGCACGCCACATTGTTGGGGCCTTGGCTGCCCATTGGAGAAGGGCGCTCGATCTCACCCCTTTCCCATCTTGGTCGTTTTAGTCATCCTCCTCGTCCTCACTGGATGTTTCCCGATGGCCTGTTTCCCAGTCTGGCATAGGGAACAGGTCCGGCTGGCGGGGAACGTCTTTAGCTAGGACTAACATCTGTTTTTGAACTTTGCTAACCACTAGGGATCTCATTATTGGAATACAACAACAACAGATAAACCCTAACACCACCAGTCCAGCTAGGACCGTCAATCCAATCCTCACTATTCCTTGCTTCCATCCACCAACAATTTCCGAAAACCAGTCCTGTATTCCAGTTAAACCTGTATCATGTCCTGCATTAGCAGTTACTTCTAATCTCAAATTTCTTAGCTTCTCCATAGCCTTTGTAAATGCACCCGCAGGTGCGGTATGTCGGGGTAAATATGTACAACAATACTCTGGGCCAATAAGTTTACACACTCCACCTTTCTCCGCTAAGAGCCAATCCAAAGCTAATCTGTTCTGCCAAGCCACTGTACTTGTGGCATCCACCTGTTCACCTAAAGTGATAAGAGCTACATCTGTGTAATTTATATACCGTTGCTGATTGTAGTAAATATAATTAATCCACTCAGTATTTTTGTTAATAGATATCTGAGGAAGAATAGATTCAAATCCAGCTGAAATCTCATTTCTAGCTTTATACTCATTTGGAATACCTCTTGGTTGGCCAATTGCATTAATGTACACTTTAGGATCTGGAACATAATTTCTCTTAACTCGATTGACAACACTACTATTATATATTTGCTCTTTGGCTGAGAAAACAATTAATTCCTGTACTATCTGAACTCTAGCACACCTCCCTGCCCAATCCGTTGGAAGAATAGAATACACCTGTTGTAGGCCACACCACCAATATTGCTCAGCCACCTCTATTTTCTGATCATGATAAGGACATCCTGGTACATACACTGGTTTTATCCCTAAATACTGCTTCTCCTTTTTTCTTTAATGTAGCTGTGACTATAGTCGTCAGGTCATCTATTTTACGGTCTGTCTTAGTCACGTCCTTTAATGGAATAATAACCGAATCAGGTTTTTTAGTGGTAATACCTAAAGGTTTTCGTGTCGTTCGAACATCAGTTAGCCGTCTGGTTGTAACTAGAGTCATAGTCGTAGTGGTAATTGGTATAGTTGTAGTAATTTAGTCTGGAATCTTAGTTGTCATAGTGGGTTTCATAAGTGCAGTTATCGGTGTTGGTGTCGGTTTCGTAGTTGGCTTTATGATCGGTGTGGTTAGTGTGGTTGGTGTGGTTGGCTTTAAAGTAGGCGTGGTTGTCTTTATATTAGTTGGCAAACTACGAGTCGTAACTCCTGCCTTCGGGGTGGTTCCCTTTTCAGGTGTTTTTTCCAGTGTCCGCTCCGGGGGCTGTAGAAGTACACTTCCTTCTACTCCTGGATACCCCGGGGGTCTAGCATCTTTATAAACTATAGACCAACCTATAAGAGAAATTTCTTCCCACATTTGCATATGGATTACGAAACCACACATTAATTTTCCAAGTTATAGGCTTCGTACTTTGTTCCTGTATTCTCATAACACAAGTCAATTGTCCCCAATTATCTCTAGAAACTGCAAACCACCCACTAATCCAGGTCACTTCACATTGACGCTGTTCTAGTCCGTCTGCTCGATAAAATACATACAGGTCTAGACTATCGGTCTTTTTGTCCATTTCAATTTTGGTACTTCTGTCACCCAACTTGATCTGTCTCATAATACCATGTTGTCATTCCTATAGAAGTCCATTCCTCACCAGACCAATCTTTCACTGCTCTTTTAATTCTTTCACCACCTCCCCCCTTTGGGAGTTTAATGTCTGGGAATTCTGCTGTAATATTGTCAATATTCCCGTCATTCCCAGAATGAGGAGAACCATTCCCCCCTTGCAAGGGAGACTTCCTTTGCACCACACTCTCCTCATCGTCATCGTCTGGAACCCTGTCAGGAGCCTTTACACAGTGATTAAGATGGTACCAGGTTGGTGACCCCTTCACCTGAACAGCTGCTGCTGTGGCCTTTACCACCTCGTGCTCCTCCTTTTCCTGTAAAGAAACAACACGAGCAGATATGCTCCTGTGGATGTTAGTCATTTGTTTAACATATGATTTCATGTAATTTGTCAAAACATCAAGCGAAGCACCTTTAGCAGCTTTGTAAATTGGCGACGGAATCGGCCGGCCTGTCAATGTTTCATGCGGTGTTAGTTTCAGATCTCTATGAGCGCCGCTTCTGTAAGCCATCAGTGCAAGCGACAATGCATCAACCCTGTTTAAGCCTGTGCTCATGCAAATTTTCAATAATTTGTTTTTCAGAGTTCCATTCACTCTCTCCACAATCCCCTGACTTTGAGGATGATAAACACACCCAAACCTTTGTTTAATGCCTAATTTTTGCAGCATGCATTTCACTGGTTTGTCAACAACCTCCTTTCCATTACCTGAATTGATCCGTGCCGGGATACCAAATCTTGGCACCACTTCACGGCCACTTCAGCCCATACACACGCTTGTGTTAAAGCAATCAGCTCAGTGAGCTGACCAGAACACGGTTGCTCACACTCTTTCGCCTCAATCACCACAATCTCTCTTCCCTTGCATTCAACTACTGCATATCCTGCTTTAAGTCCTATCTCATTCCTATAGCAGGATCCATCCCCAAACAATGTTAAGTCTGCACTTTCCAGCTCTGTCGCTTTTAGGTCTGATCGTAATTTCACATATTTTTCTGATTTCGCCACGCAGTCGTGTGGTTCTCCTTCAAATGGTAGCGGTATAGAATCTGCTGGATTCCTTACTTTGCACATGCGCATCGTCACATCTGGGTATTCACACAACCGATGGTAATCAGTTAACCTTTGCATCGTCAGAACAAATTTTCCTCTTTCAATCAAATTTATTAGCTTGTGATGTGACAAAATTTCCACTGGATAACACATCGTAAGTGTTGAAGCTTTTTCATACATTAAGTGGGCTGCTGCCAGATGTTGATAGCAACTTGGCAGACCCAACTCTACTGGTGACAACGCCACTGAGTAGTACGCTATAGGTTGTGCATGGGTTCCTACTCCTGTTTTTTGTGTTAAAACTCCTACCGCATGTCCTATACGGCATGAAACAAGCAACTGAAATGGCTTGTCATAATTTGGAAGAGCCAAAACTGGTAGCTGTTGCAGTAATGTTTTGATGGTCTCAAATGCCTCTGACCCCTCTGGTGTCCAATTTAATTTACTCCGCAAATTTCCAGCTCCTTTCTCTTTGATCATGTTACGGAGAGGTTGGACAATTGTTGAGTATCCATCAATCCATTCTGAACTGAACCTTGTCATTCCCAAAAATGTCATCAGTTCCTTAACTGTGGTTGCTTTCGGTGTCTTGGAAACCGCCTCCAATTGAGAGGGCGAGACAGCTCGTGTTCCGTCTTTTATCAACCGTCCTAGGTACTCTACTTCATCTTTACAATACTGTAATTTTTTCAATGACACTTTATGTCCCTTTTCTGCCAGCATTGTAAGAAGTGTAATTGAGTCTTTATGACATGTTTCCAAATCTGGAGCCCACAAAAGAATGTCATCCACTACTGAATGACCGTACTAGTAACTATACCAGCCAGATCGGCCATATCAGCTTTCAGCACCTGGTTAAACACATGAGGACTATACTTTAGGCCTTAGGTCTATCTTGCATAGCGATAGTGTTTATTTTTGTAAGTGAATCCCATGAGTCGACCAAATTGTGGACTCAGTGGAACACTAAAGAATGCCGAACACAGGTCAACAACCGTGAACCATTTCGCATCAGATGGAACATTTGCCAACAACGTCACTTCATTTAATGCACGCAAATCATGCACTAACCGATAGTTCTTCATATCCACTTTTAGTACCGGTGACAACGGTGTGTTACTAATTTGATCAGGTTCAATCACCAGCACTCCTGCTGCCAACAGACCATTAATTGTCTCCTCAATACCTGCTTCCACTTCAGGTTTCAGCGGATACTGAGGTTTCCAGGGAGGTTGACACCCTGGTTTTAATTTAAAATCTACCGGTTGGGCTGACTTAACCAACCCAACGTCAGAGTCATGTTTTGACCACCTCTTTTTTCCCCATCAGCATGTTGTACATTCCATACAAATTGACATGGCAGCCTAACTGCGTGTAGTTGAGCCCATCCGGATGCTGAAATCAATATTTTTATGAATGATTGGTCGTCACTTATCCAAATGTTATTGTTTTTTGTTGCCACATAATTTACTTTTTTTCCTTCGACCATCATTGCTCCTAGATGTTTTGGTTCGTAACCGGGATTAACCATTAGCGTGACATGTGGTAAACTGTTTTTCATCTTAAATTCCTGTGCCAAATATGGATTTCCAATTATTTCCATTGCAACACCTTGTTTACCCAAAAAAATTGCTCCTGATTGAAGTTCAACTTTTTCAGGTTGGGCACTGATCCAATCAGCTGGATGAGCCTGTTATTCAAATTTGAAAAATTGTAACGTACAATGAGGTGGACATTTGGGAACAGTTGCTTCTGGCACATTGGCCTTGATAAAGTCTTTCCATTCTTGGACTTGATCCATTAATGTCTCACTTAGTTCGCCAATACACCATTTCCTCTTCTGGCGGTTGGATATTCATTTGAAAATGTCCAACATCCACAATTATTCCTCCTGGAGTGCACAAAATGACACAGTTCAGTTTACAAAGTGCATCTCTTCCCATTAAGTTGATGGGTGTTTGTTCCGAAATTAAAACTGGTAATTCAATGGTTTT
Organism: Siphamia tubifer; assembly: GCA_020466265.1. Classification (NCBI taxonomy): domain Eukaryota; kingdom Metazoa; phylum Chordata; class Actinopteri; order Kurtiformes; family Apogonidae; genus Siphamia; species Siphamia tubifer. The sequence continues at coordinate 18,055,034 of CM035784.1, forward strand.
CCCTTGGAACTCCAAAGGAACACATTTTTAAATTGGTATTAACTGTTTCATCCCTGAGAATCCAATAATACGAACATACTGCCCCGATTTCGGGAGATGCTGAGAGTCAGCTGGACCAACACAGGTGTATGCAGCGCCAGAGTCTGCCATCATCTGTACACTTTTACCTGCTAATCGAACTTGCAGTAACGGTTCGTCGTCCGGTTGGGATGTCGCTACCAACTGACGTCTCCCATCTGGATTCTCAAGGCGTTCCTAGTATCCGGCTGGGGGTCCCTGCCAGGGATTAACTGGTCCCTGACCCCCCTGTGGTTGGCTATTTTGCCCTGGACCCGTCATCTCTGGTCCGGGAAATTGGGGAAATCGGCAGTTCCGACGTACGTGTCCCATTCTTCCACAGTTATGGCATCTGTAACCACTGTCACTCCATCTTCTACTTCCCCACCCCCCTTGTCCCCATGCCCCCTGTTAGACCGGGGTCCTCTCATTCCCCCAGATTGCATATAGATTATCTGTGGGGGAGCCCCCTGCGTGGGTGGAGGAGGTGTTGGAGGAACTGCAGCCACAACTGCTTGCATTTTCTTCCTTCCATCCGTTAACTGTTGTTGAGTCAGTTTTCGCAAGGCTTCCTCATCTGCCTGCTTCTGGCGGAGATGTTTAGCTCTGGGTTCAGTAACAGCATCGACCACATGGTCTGTAAATTAATTAAACGTCATGGTATACAGTCCCACAACTTCATTTAGCCTGCTTCGGGCCTCCAGCGGTAGCCCATCAGCAATTATTTTCCTCAGGGCCACAATGGGAAATAATTGAAATAACCCCAAAATGGAATTGTTCGACCATTACTTTGTCATATTTTTGATCCTTAGAGGATTTTGCCAAATCTAGCACCGGATACAGTGAATCTCTGTTAGATTGCATAATATAATCTCCGTCAAATGCCACCTTCCTTATTGGCATCCGAGCCCAATTTGAGGGTGGCTGTTTGCCAATATGGTTTCTACGTGGTTAATTTTTTCCAGTTCTTTCTGCTATCATTTTGTGAACATGACTTTTAGTAGCTTCCAGCGCTAGCTCTCGTTGCCGTTTTGCTTCACGTTTTGTCGACTTATCTTTGGGTTTATGTGTGCCAATCAAAATCTCCATTTGTTTACATTGTGTTGTGTCAAATGCACCTTCTTCCGGCCATGGTGATGGATTGTTTCTCGTTCGAGCATTCCATTTCTTTGAAATTTTACAAATTTCTTCCGCCACTCGGGGGTGCAGTTTACCAAGCACTCCCTCTGCTGTCCCTTTATTACCATCAGACTCCATTATTCTTCCAACAATGCTTTATTTCTTTGAAAAATGATTAAAATATCCCTTTTTCAATCTTTTATCAATAGCCCACAGTGCAAGAACCGACCCTTCAAGGGTTAAAATTTATTGACATCCAGCCAGATTCCGTCCTTAGCATCCACTATGCTAAACTATGAACTTAAAATCTATACTCACATAATTCTTTTGGGCGCCCATTTATTTGTCCTTGCTTACTGCACACCCGTGGGAGGTAGAGTCGTTCCCCCGGTCCCAAGAGGCCCTGCGTAGAAGCATCCTGTTCGTGACGCCAATTGTCGTCGCTTGTCTTTTCCCTCCAAGGGTTCCCCGTGGACGACAAAATAATATCAAAACCAGATATAAAGGTTAATCATTTATTTATCAAGATATAACAAAGTGTATAAACAACCATCAGTCATTAAACTACAAACCTCGAAATCCCCAGGGATGACCCTCAGATAATTATCTGACCAGAGCAGAGAGAGAGAGAAGCAGAGAAGACAGGAAGTCAAAAAGCCCAGATCCTTCCGCCTTCAGGGGTTTTATACGGTCATTTCTAACCTCCCCTTCTTGGCCGTATCACAGCCCATTACATCATATTATCAAGGAGTTTCCTTAATCTACCACGAATCCGGAAATAATATCTGCTTCTCTGATTCTTAGGCCTGCCTATTCTTAATTCTTTAACCAACACATATAACACAGAGGGATAATATGTGACATTCATTCTTCAATACAATATCAAACATCATTATATGTCTTTTCCATATCAGCCACTTCCTCAATTTGCCGATGGTACACACCATGCAAGGGTTTGTCTTTCCATGATAGCCCCTCTGGTTCCTCGACTTTACTGGGCTTTTGTTGCCTGAGGCATTCACTTAGCAGTTGGTCATTGGGGACCATTTTCTTGATGTATTCCTGGAGGTTCGCCGTTTCCTCCTGGACAGTAGTTCTTACATTTACTAGTCCTCGGCCCCCTTCCTTTCGCTTAGTGTACAGCCTCAGGACACTGGACTTGGGGTGAAACCTTCCATGCATGGTAAGGAGCTTCCTTGTCTTGATAGGCTTGTATTTCTTCCAGTGGCCAGGATATTATCCCAGCTGGGTATCTGATCACTGGCAGGGCATAGGTGTTAATGGCCTGGATCTTATTTTTGCCATTCAGCTGACTTTTCAGGACCTGCCTTATCCTCTGTAGGTACTTGGCTGTGGCTGACTTCCGAGCTGCCTCCTCATGATTACCATTTGTCTCTGGGATCCCCAGGTATTTGTAACTTTCCTGCACATCTGTGATGTTCTCTACAGGTAGGCCAACCCCTTCAGTTGTGAACACCTTTCCTCTTCTAGATATCATCCGCCCACATTTATCTAGTCCGAATGACATCCCAATGTCTTTGCTGTAGATCCGGGTGAGGTGAATTAGGGAATCAATGTCACGCTCATTCTTGGCATACAGCTTGATGTCATCCATGTAGAGGAGGTGGTTGATGGATGTTCCACTTCAGAACTGGTATCCAAAGCCACTTTATGAGATGTTCTGGCTGAGGGGGTTTAGGCCTATGCAGAACAGCAGGGGGGACAGAGCATCTCCTTGGTAAATGCCACATCTGATGCTCACTTGTTCAATTAGCTTTGAGTTGGCTTCCAGAGTCATCTTCCACAGGCTTATTGAGTTCTGGATGAACTCTCTTGGTGTCCTATTGATGTTATACAGTTTATACAGTTATTCCAGTATCCATGTATGTGGCATTGAGTCATAGGCTTTCTTGTAGTCAATCCAGGCAGTGCACAGGTTGGTGTTCCTCATCTTGCGATCTCGGGCAATTCCCCTGTCAACCAGTAGCTGGAGTTTGGCTCCCCTGGTGTTGTTGCCTATTCCTTTCTGTGCTCTGCTCTTGTATTGCTCCATGTGCCTACTCATTTTAGTCGCTATGATGCCTGATAGAAGCTTCCATGTGGTGCTGAGGCAGGTTATAGGCCGGTAGTTAGATGGTATTGTTCCCTTCTGGGCGTCCTTCATTATGAGGCCCTGGGTTAGCCACTCTGGGTGGTTTCCCGATATCAGCAGCTGGTTCATCTGTGCTGCTAGGCGTTCATGGAGTTCTGTCAGTTTCTTAAGCCAGTAGGCATGAATCATGTCGGGCCCTGGTGCTGTCCAGCTCTTCATTTTGGACACTCTTGTTTGGATGTCTGCTAGTGTGATGACTACTGGGTCTTGTTCTGGGAGTTGGCTGTGCTCTGTAAGTCTGTCAGCCATTGGGTATTGGTGTTATGTGTTGCCTCCTTCTAGCAGATGCTCTTCCAGTATTGCTCAGTCTCAGCCCTAGGTGGATCCATTGTCACCTTGTCCCCCTGCCATTGAGAGTAGACCTTAGCTGGGTTGGTGGAGAACACCTGGTTTATTCTCCTGGCCTCTACCTCTCTTGTGTATCTCTTTAGGCAGGTAGCTAGTGCTGTGAGCCTTTGCTTAGCAGTCTGCAGTGCCTCAGCTGTGGACAGTTTGTTGTATTTCTTGGGCAGTTCTTTCCTCAGATTCAAACCTCTGCTTAGTTCTGTTAGAACACTGACTTCTCTCCGTGCTGCCATAATCTTGCCTCTAGCAACCTTCCATGGGGCAACCTTCTGGCTGCTCTGGCTGTTCATCTTGTAGCCAAGCATCTCTAGGATTACTGTTGCTGCTGCATACATCAGCTGATTGGTCTCAGTGATGGTAGTGGTAGGGACAGTTTGCAGTGCAGTGTTCAGGTCCTCCAGTAGAGACTGGTCTGGTACTTTGTTCTTTAGCCTTGGAAAGCAGGTAGTTCTGTTCCCCCGGAATTTCATGATTCTCTTTCTCAGGTCAGCTGCCCTTGTGTTTAGTCTTTCTGGGGCTTGGTACCCAATCTCGATATTTGGGGGTGATGGTGAAACCACCCCCAAGCTGACCTGTCGTCCTGGCTCCCCCTTGCCGTAGCAACTTTGTACCATGGATGAGGTACAACGCTGTACCTCATCAATCTCTAGCTGTGATAGCAACCTCTTATATTCGAACACTGAGCTAGGAGCTGTTTCTTAGCCAGTGAGGATGTGGGGTTTCGAAGCAACCATTTCTCCCACATCCTCTGCATGTACCCTCTCTCACTGGGGTTACTCCTGTAGTAACACTCCATCAGTACCATGTTCTCTGCCCTGCTTCATGAATGTCTTGTTCCAGTAGCCAATTTAACATCAGGGTGTCCTGGTTCCTCAACCCCTGACCTTGTTGTCCCGGGCGCCGTCCGAGCCAGTATGACTCTATTTATTGTATCACTCATCGAGAGGTATAGACATGTATAGCACAAAGTGCCTTGCCTAAGGGCACACCTGGGATTCGAACCGGCAACCTTCCGCACCAAAGTCAGTGGTGTATATAATTTTTTTGTTTTTTTTCCTCAATATCATAAAGAATGAAATGATTTATTACAATATGAATTATTGTCCTATATATGTACATCATTTACAGGTGTATCAGCTAGGGGCTGGGACCAGGACCAGGACCAGGGCTGGTGTCAAGCCAGGTGGGAACCCCTGGGGTTGGCGTTTACTGCAACACCGGGCCCTCAGAACGCCGCTGTGGACTTAGACTCCAATGAGCCGGCCGATTACCTAGACCTGTTTGTGACATATGAGCTGCTGCAGCATATTCGCGATCAGACCAACTTGTATGCTCGTCAGTACTTTGAAGCCAACCCTGAGGCGCTACCACACAGCAGAGGTAATGCCTGAAAGCCAGTGTCAGTCCCAGAACTGAAAACGTTCTTTGCACTGAGTTTCCTCACCGGCTACATCAAAAAGCCAAGCCTTGACTTATACTGGAGTGTAGAGGAAATAGATGCAACACCATATTTCAGCCGGACAATGTCCAGGAACAGATTTCAAATTATATGGCGGTTCCTCCACTTCAACAACAATGCCACACAAATTACTGGTGATAAAATGTATAAAGTCCACCCAGTGTTAGATTATCTTCTTGGGAAATGCAAAGAATTGTACCAGCCAGGAAAAAACATTTGTATTGATGAGGGCATGATGCAGTGGCGGGGGCTCCTATCGTTCCGAGTGTATAACCCACAAAAGCCGGTGGAGTATGGTATAAAATCGTACATTCTGTGTGACTCTGCGACAGGGTACTGCTTCAACTTGCGGCCTTATGTCGGTGAAGGCATAGACCGCGGAACGTGTTTGAACAAGGGGGGGCCACAATCGTAGGGGGGGGGGGGGGGTCATGATGCGTAGCTGAGGCTCTAGACTATAGAGGTAAGATAGGGCCTAAAAAATCCAGCCGACCCAACCCAGGCCCGACCCAACCCAGCCTGACCCATTAACTTGATTTGCAGGCCCGAGCCCGAAGCAAACGTTTCCCAGTTTGATCTCTTGGTGGTACTGTAACTTTAAGGTGTTGTTAACTGTGTTGTTATTGGGACCACAGAATAAAATACAGATGTAGACTGACAATACATGGCTTCATACACTTCATATATTACAGCGGAGAAAAAAAGTCAGCGAGAGAGAAGCCCGAGCCCGACAGGACCCGAACGTAATGATTGACATTTTAGGCCCGACCCGATCCGAATTTCGGGCCGGGTCGGGCTCGGGCTAAAGATCTTACCTCTAATAGACTACACTACAAGAATACACGGGCTCACACGTAATGCCACCAGTCTGGTCAGCACAGAACTGCGCAGAATAAAATTCACAAGCAAGTTTTTGGAGTTCGGTCAGAGGAAATATGCTTACCGTTTGATCAGTTACACACAAGAGTGTGTGTATATATGGAGTGTGTGAGAGAGATAAGAGCAAGAGCGGGGCAGCGTAACAACACAAGTAAGCTGCCAACAGTTCACAATAAAAGCACCACAGTAAAATGTTAACTCAACTTAAATCGGCTTATGTCAGAACCAATGCAGTATAAAAACGTTGAACACAGAGGACTGCACACAGCAGTGCTAACAAAATCATTGACTTACCTTAAAACTTCCCAACGACCTGCCTACGTCTGTCATGGGTTGGGTTTTAGTTACATTTTGTTGACATTTTTTGAGATGAAAAAAACTTGCAGGCCTTTTTTTTTCCCCCTAAATATTTTTCTCCGGGACACCAGGGCTGTGGCCCGGGTGGCCCCCCTGCTTCCGCTGTCTATGGGTGAAGGTAGTACTCTGCCAGAGATAGTGTTCTCTCTGCTTGATCGTCTCCAGAGTCATGGTTATAAAGTCTACATGGACAACTTCTATAATTCTGTGTCCCTGTGTGAACGCTTATTGAGAGCACAGACAAACGTCTGTGGAACCCTCAGAAAAACAGGAGAGAGCCAGTGATCATCAGGGAGATCAAAAAGTCTGACCTGGGGGCAGGGGAAAGAATTGTGCGGCACAATGGGCGCATGATGGTGGTAGCTTGGCAGGACAAATGAATCGTGAAGATGGTGACAACCTGCCACCAAGACAGAATGGAAGGAGTTGATGTGTGGCAGAGGGGGCAGAGAAATAGAGTGACCCAGCTTAAACCAGCGTGTGTGATCCGCCTACAACTCCAACATCAATGGCGTGGATAAACTGGACCAGAATGTGGCCTACTACCCCTTTTTTGACCAGTTTAGGTCCCTAAACTGGTCAAAAAACTTTGTGGCTTACATGTTCCAAATTGCCATGTTTAACGCATATGTTCTTTATAGGGCCAGAAACCCAGAACAATGTAAGTCACTTTTGGAGTTGTCAGGGAAGCAGCATGGGGTGCTGGAGGGGGAGACAGCCCAGGCAGACGAAGCCCACAATCCCAGAGCACCGTACAACATGGACCCTGAAAGTAGGCTGGATGGCAACATGGCGAGACACAGGCTGGAATAGCTGATGCCCACCACCAAGAAGACCAGGCCAACACGGAGGTGTTGTGTCTGCGCGCGCAGCGGCTGCCGCAGTGAGACCGTGAGACCAGGATGTGGTGTGTTTCCTGTCGTGTGGCGTTACATGCAGGAAAATGTTTTACAGCATATCACACACAGAGAAATAGTACACTGATTAGGGCATGTTTATGAATAACTGGCTGTTTTTCTATCAAACACCTTGTTTTCAGTGTTGTTTTTGTTGTTTCATGGAAGTCTACACTTTCTCTTGATGTGTTCTGTGTTTATGTAGTTGTGGTGAGGAAGCCAATTGATGATCTATTGAACACAGCTTTGTTTCACCTCTCCCCTGGCCCCTCCCCTTAAATCAACACAGGAGTATAAAAACACCTGTGTTGTACCTGCTCCTCCTCTCATTCCTGCTGCTGTGAGGTGGTAAGTGGATCATGACCCCGGACATACTGTTTAGAGGTGATTTTAAGTTAATGTCTGTCCCATTTTGTTTCTTAGGTGCATCTGTTGCTGTTTTGCCCTTTTCTTTTGTTCTTTTCTGTTTCTTTTGTGGTTCTGTCATTCATATGTTGTATTGTCTAGTTTGGTTTTTTTTATTTTGTTAACCAATTGGGATATTTTGTTTAGTTAGTTTTCCTTTCTCAGGAGCTGGTTGCTGCATTTGGGGGGTTAAGCACATTGGTGTGGTCTCCCCTCTGTGTGATTTTACCATGGGACACATGTTTTAGGCGCACCTTTTTCGTTGTGTGTTGTCTGCTGTGCTGCACTGAGGTGGGTTTGGTGGCACTCCTGGGCACCTCACATTGTAGTCTGCCCCCTATCTGTGGCCCCCCTGCTCCTCTTGTTTAGTTTAGTTTAGTTTTCTGATTAGTCCACTCCACTTTTTAGAACTGATGTGCTTTTAGAATTGTTTGCCTTTTAAATCAATTTAAATAAAAACCTTTATATTAATTGCCTCTGTGGTTTGTGTGTTTTAGTATGTCCTTTTAACAGTGCTAGTATTTTATTTTCTTGGTTTGCATTCCTTCCCGTCACATCTCTGTCTACAGAACGAGCCTGTGTCCACACAAATAAATTGCATTCATTTCCTGGGCTAAGACCCAGGTGGCGTTGTCGGCCCATAGGCCCCCCCCCCAAAGATAACCCTTGCCACATAGTCATAAAACTCAATATTCTGTAGGTCTTGAAAAATCACTCAAAATTCTCCAAAACTGCTGGGACTGTGAGGCTGGCTGTTCAGAAAATTGCTGGCAGTGAATGAGTTAATGATAAATTGACCACCATTATTGCACAGATTTTGTTCATATTATGCAGCTTTGCAAGTTAGAGACTTTGTGAAAATCTATTTTTCAAGGTTTAAGTATAGTCTGGTTGGATTATCCCCAAATCGGCAATGTGAGGTGGCTTTAATGTATAGCCTGAACCTTTACTATCTAATAGCAGATGGTAAGGGAAGGCTGGTAACATTTTACTTGAAGTGGACTCTGAGGCATAATAGGGACATTACAACCATATTACTAGCATTTATTGTTGGTAATAGATCTGATACCTGCTGAATGGGTAAAACTTTAGGGACACAGGCTCTTTTGTTGAGGAATTAGTTTAATTCAGTTCTCAGAATACAGCACACGCACTACCAACTACTTGTATGTATACACTCAGTTAAAACATGGATTATGTTGTTTTCAGTTATCATAAATCACAAAGAATTCAATCATCAGTTTCATTCAGCTAAATATCCGTCACATTACTGGGTCATAAAAAACATGTGTGAATTGGCAAATGATTATGCTCATTAGAAATATTAATGAGAAATGCTAACAACACTAATGAGCCTTCTCACAGAAAAATAAACAAGTGGTGGAACCAATACAATTAGTGTGGCAATGGGCCTCAAAATGCCTGAAAGTTATAAAGGAATCACTTTAATTGAATTGACATTGTGAAAACATAGGAAAAGCAAAGACTTTTCTGTATGAAAAGGAGTAAAGGTGTTTATCTGTGGACTGTCAGAGGGGATGAGTTTGCCAAAGCTGGAAGCCGACGGTTGAGGACCACAAAGTTCACCTGCTGTTTATTGACTGGACAGATGACTGAGGAGGATGTGGAACAGAGAGGTGGGAGCTTTCGAGGGGTTTTACCTCTCACTTCGTAGTTCCACTGTGTGTCTGCTGCCTGTGAAATAATAGGTCAATCATGTTGACTTTGTTACTTCTACAGAGCAAACATCAAACAGGGCACAGGTAACAAAAAAGTTATTATTCATTCATTCATTATCTGAACCCGCTTTATCCTCACTAGGGTCGCGGGGGTCACTGGGGGCCTAATCCAGCTACAATGGGCGAAGGCGGGGTACACCCTGTATGAGACGCCAGTTCATCGCAGGGCTGACATACATAGACAAACAATCACTCTCACATTCACACCTATGGTCAATTTTAGATTAACCAATTAACCTATCAGTGCAGTGCATGCCAAAAGGCCATTGCTGTGTGGACACAATGCCGAAACAATAACAAACTGATTCACTTTAAAATGTTGCTGTGTGGACAGGGCCTGAATCCGGTAGAAAATGAAACCTTCTTGTGTTGTTGTGAGGATGGGCCCTGAGCCACATGTATTTCATTTACATAACAAAGTAAGGTAAATACCTTGATGATAAGCCTTGCTCTATGTCTGTGACCATATGAGGTGGGTGTGAAGGATACAGTGATGAGCACTCCTGTTGAACCAACAGGAGGAAGCATCCCTGAGGCTGGAGCCACGGTGAACTCACTGCTGCTACCTGGCAGGAACGCTGCTATGAATGGCTTTGGTCTCCTGAAACCCAGATATCAAGCTGACTTCAACAAGAGCCCACCCACGCTTGAAAATGTGTGCAACATTTGACAATGTTCAGCCATTGCCACTTGTTTCCACAACAGCAGCATTTCAGGACCCTGGAAACCACTTTAGGTGTTCAAGAGCTGTGATATTGCTTGGACCAGGGATTCAAATGAGTCCCTCAGCACTGCCAAAGAAATTCCTGCTCCAGGGATTGCACTTCATGATGACCCTGAGACTACAATTTCAACACCGCATTTTGACTACTCAAACACGCAGGATAAAGAATCTTGATATAGTGGTAACAGCTTTTTTCATTCCATTATTACAAAAGTATTTCTTCTAGACAAAAACAAATTGGATGAAGTGCACAACAGACCTGGTGATGCTAGTGAAACGGAACCCCACAGAAGATGTTTTGTTCAACTCATTGGCATCAATGACGATAACATCATCAAACACTGGCTCTGTTGCAGTCAGTGTGATTGGAAACTCCCAGATCCCCCTGGAAATGTTTTGCACCACTACAACTGCTGAGTACCTGAATGAACAGACAAACAAACAAACAAACCCACACAGTCTTTTTATTGTTTCAGTTTGGACAGAGGATTTATATTCTTTGTTTTTTGTTCAGGCTTAAACATTTCCAACCACCTGGTGTCAATTCAGACTGCAATGCAACTATTAAGATTTTTTAATTCATGCTGTGTGTTTACGTTGTGAGTTCTCACATGCTGAATGTTTCACTGTTGATTAAACATGTAGAAATGGATGACAGTTTCATGTTACTTTGGAAAAATGAAGACAAAAACCAAACTAAAACAAGAAACCTTCTCTCCTCTAAAGATAATTGAATTACAATATTCTAAGAGGTCATCTTGGAACTTTGGGCCAGCATTGCCAGTAACACTCAACAAGAGTTAAAATCACAATCATGCATTGTTAAAGTCATTGCTTGGTAACTTGCTGACTTTTATTCTAGTACCTTTGTGACTAACATGCTTGTCGGCATGTTTTGATAATCAAATAATTCAGTGTAAAAGTGATCCAACGGCTGCATCCAAAACTGTGTACCCAATGAAAGGTAAACCATATGCATATCTAATTTAAACCTATGAAGAGAGCAGCTATTGGCACTCATTAGCATGTACCTTCATCCATGGGAGAGGGACTATTGACAGAAATAAGCAGCATTGGGCTTCTACTGGAACAAATAAATACCTCTACCAGTGACAATTCTTCACCTGTCTTCAGATCAACTTTACTCTCTTATTCCTCTTGAAAGGTGCAATTTAAGTGTTCATATTTATCTGAAAACCCCAATTTAGTGACCCAGACTTTAATGTTCATTGTCCTATTCACTTGGCACAGGTCATCATTTTACCCATGGCAGAAGAATACCATGTAGATAATGGAAGAGCCTATTAGTAGTACCACACCCCCCGTTATTTCCTCATGGAGAAGTCATTAGCTCTCCAACGTATTGATTCTACCAGAGCATGCCTCATTAATGGACTCCACAGATGAAGACCGGGACTGATGAATGAATGCATTGTTCACTCAGCAGGATGTCACATGCAATATACAGTTTGGCTGGCAGTGGAAATCAGGTAAACTGTTTTTGTTTTCTGCCACAGAGAAGATGGAGCAAGCTACAATATCCATTGCAAAACAATGTCAAGAAGTAATTTCAGTGTGTAAATACTAGTTCAAACCAAAGATTCACAATTGGACACAACTATTTTACATTGCTAGGAAAAGCTGCAATGATTTTAATTCCTACTAAGCAGAGCAAAGCGTTGCTTTGTCATTTTTTCCTCAGTATATATGTGTTGCGGCACTCCAGTTCGTTTTCCCCTGCACTGATTAGGTGCTCCACGAAAAGATACATGACCATTTGTGATGACCGTAATTCATTATCACAACCCTCATTCATATTTTAACATGTTGCAGATTATACCTGGCTGCAAAACAAGAAAAATACACCATTAATTTCCCAATTGTGGGATTAAAAAAGTACTTCTATTCTATTCTATATGAATTGGTGTAAAATTGCCATCATTGAGATGAGATCATTGGTCTTATCTGGCCTTAAGATAGCAATTGAATATTTCAACAAGTAAATAAGCCTCACCTTATCCCTCCCCATAGTATAAACTCAAAACACTAAAACATGCAAGTGTGAAAAAAGCAAGTGTGTACTAAGATTCTGTTTCATGACATAGAAGGTAGCAATAATACACCTTTTTGTTTCCTTACACATTACTTCAAATCACAATTATTTTCAGGCAAATAAAACATAATTATGAATTTTGTATTCTACTTCTGTTCTCTGACCCATTTGAACACTATGCACTGCAAATGCAACTTAAATCAAAACGCATATTGCATAAATGTGTTTCCTTGAGCTCTTGTGTTTAATTGTCTATTATGTTAGCTTGATGCTTTCTTTCAAGTGGAAAATAGTTAATTGAATGACTTGTAGAGATAAATTCAAATTACATAGAAACAGCCTTTACATGACCCTACCATTTCTCCCTTGTATGTGAATACAAGTATGTGTACAAGTAAGTATACGATCCCACAAGCCACATACTTTTTTGTTATCTAAAAATATGAATGTGTTTTAGCATCAAAGTTAATTTATCATTTATGGCAGAGGTTTTCAAATTGTGGGATAGTGCCCCCAAATAAATACTTTTTAATAAACCTATTTCTGTTTTTTTTTTACATTTTAAACATCTTTATCTTCACCTCAGTTGTTTGTGATTTATCTTTGAGTATTCTTGTTTAAATGAAACACTTTAACATCTGTGTATGTTGTTTTAATGTTTCTTTTAACACATTGTTTGGTAACACTTTACAATAAGGGTACATGAATCATGTTGGAATCATGGTCTGATTCATGATGAATTAACATATGACTCATGTATGTACTAATGATTAATATATCATGAGTCATGAAAGGATTCCTGTTGGAATCATGATGACTCATGATGAGTCACTATTAATATATCATGAATTAACACTGCTGTTAATTCATGTTGTTAATATATCATGAATTGTTAATTCATGTTGTTAATATATCATGAATTAACACTGCTGTTAATTCATGTTGTTAATATATCATGAATTGTTAATTCATGTTGTTAATATATCATGAATTAACACTGCTGTTAACTCATGTTGTTAATATATCATGAATTGTTAATTCATGTTGTTAATATATCATGAATTAACATTGCTGTTAATTCATGCTGTTAATATATCATGTATTAGCACGGCTGATAGCTATCAATCAAATTATATATGAATCAGACTTTAGTGAAGGGTGCATGAGTAATGATGGAGTAATATCTGATTTATGGTGAATTAAAACTAGGACGGGGGCTTCCAACCTTCATATCCGTCACCTGCTGGCCGTGGTCTACTTACCCCTCTGCTGGACTCAGCCCCTGGCCTACTGTTTTCCACAAGTCATATTCATGATGAATTAACTTATTACTTAGCAAAATCTTTTGAGTCACTATATGAGTCATGATATATTAATGATTAACATATCATGAATTAATGTATGAACAAGAGATATTCCTACTGTGTTAATACATACTCTGAAAATAATTCATGTCTGACTCACGATAAGTTGCCCCTTATTCTGCAGTCATGACATTATAATGATTACTACACCATGAGTTAATGTATGAACAAGAGATATTCATGATGAATGAATGTATGAACAAGAGATATTCATGATGAATTAACATATTACTTAGCAAAATCTTTTGAGTCACCATATGAGTCATGGTATATTAATGATTAACATACCATTAATTAATGTATAAAGATGTGATATTCAGAATGTGTTAATATATACTTAGAGAAGAAATTATGATTAAAGTTTTCTTTGCCTCTTATTGTAAAGTCATGACATCACAATCATAACTATACTATTAACCAGTGTGTAATATACTACTACAATACAAATGATTTATATAAACCAAGTGAAATCACAGCATTGTGTATTTTCCGAATGTCATCAATACAACCAAAATACCAGATTGGGTACAACAACATTTTAATAACCAAAAATATCCAAAGGCAGATCACAGAGAGAGAGAGAGAGAGAAAGAGAGAGAGAGAGAGAAAGAGAGAGAAAGAAAGAGAGAGAGAGAGAGAGAGAGAGAAATGAAAAGTCATTCTCCACAGTACACGGATGCATTGTCCTGCATGAAAAAAGTTAAAAAGTGCCCAAAAGTCAAGTCAAAATCTGCCTTGTTCAGAGAGACAACCAGAAGGAGGTTTTCCTGCCGCCTTCTCCGCAACCAGCCGTTTCTGGCGATCACGCACTCCTAATATGCCGACTACCCACTTTTTCTGTCGGCATGTTGCTGCAGCCCTTCCGCGGTGATACTGTAAAACACAAAAAGCAAAAATGGCAGACTCATGGTGAGGACAAGGGGGAGTTTGTTAAAAAAAAAAGTTTGAGAACTACCACGTTAGTGTATGTGACCTTTTCTTTTTTGCAGCATATCATCAAATTAGTGTCCACCATGCCAAACAACGCCAAAGCGATCACATGGAACAAGCTCCAGCAGCACCTACTGTCCCATGCCCACACTAAACTAAATATGTGGATTAGAGATGGTCTCCACAGCCACCTTTTGCACCACAAGAACAAAACCTTCACTGACAGGACACTGTGTATAATAATAATAATAATAATAATAATAATAGACTTGTCTTTTTATGTCACCAATGCTGACCTCATTTAAAATAATATAAGTGCTTGTGAAATTTGCCTTTGAGAAGTAAACAAGTGCATGCAAAATTTTAGCTGTTTTGTAAAAAATAATAATAAAAAAAGACAAAGTTTGGCCCTTGATTTCATCCCAGATTAAAATTTTGCCCCACTGTGAATTTCAGTTTGACACCCCTGCCCTATCCCACCAAAATACTGCCTCTGGTTCAGTTTCATCATGCAAATATTCACTATTTTAGCCACCTTGGGTTCCATGAAAGGCACCATATAAAACTAAGTTATTATTTTCACATCGCTGTAAGAACAACAGTGTTTCGGGGGAAATTGTCAGAGGTAGAAAAACTACTGAAAAAATATAGTTGAATAAAATTATCTTTACTTTGTTTAAATTCTACTCAGAGTAAAAGTACACATCTAAAAATATACAAAATTACTTCATTTAAAATATAACTTGAGTACAGGTTACTTCATTAAAAGTTTCAACCTGCGCAGAGATCAACCACGCATCTATGAGGTCAGATAGTCAACAAATTATGTTCCATAATTCTAGCAACTGGAGAACATCAGCCAAATGATATGTCCACAGAGTTTGTTTTTGACGTTCAGAACTAATAAATTATGAGAGATTACCGGCACAAATTACAAAGCGGGAGGGGGCGGGAGATGGATCTGAAATACGGGAGAGTCCTGGGAAAAACGGGAATGTTAGCAGTTCAGTGCAAACATTTTTCAGTCCCATTGTACAGCCCATAACATGAGAATAAAGAAATTTAAACGACAATTAGAAACTATTCAAAAACACAAAATGCACGCAACACAAAGTGCCCACAGGATCCTAAAATTAAAAATGTCCACATTGGGTCCAACTGTTTAAAATACATTCTTTTGAACTACGACTATCATCCCATTCCTCTCGCCTACTTCCCTTGATCAGAGTAAAAATAATATAACGGCACGTTGTGCTTACATGGGAAGGTTGTTATGCGGGGTGTTTAAAACAAACAATAAATTACCCGTTTGTAATGTGAGGGACAAGGCACGTGTGTTAACTTACCGCCACATGCTTTCGCTAATTTGACGTAGAATTCTTCTCGGAATCCTCGTCCATATCTTCAACTTCAGAAAGGTTGCTAGCAAGACAAGGTCACGCAACTGACGTTCACTTCCGGGGTCACGGTTGTTTTAACTTGTAATTTTTAGAGTGGTTTGTTAAATGTGCAATTTTTACTTTTACTCAATTACATTTTGATGCAAGTATTTTACTTCGCTATATTTTAAACCCCTCACATTACTGAGTACAATATTGATAGTGGGGGAAAATACATTTGGGCGGAACATTTTGACCCCGGAAGTGAACGTCAGTTGCTTGACCTTGTCTTGCTAGCGACCTTTCTGAAACTGAAGATATCATGGAGGAGGATTTAGAGAAGAATTCTACGTCAAAATTAGCGAAAGCATGTGGTGGTAAGTCATCACATCACAAACGGATAATTTATTGTTTGTGTTAAACACCCCGTATAACAACGGGGCACAATGTAAGCACAACGTGCCGTGCCGTTATATTATTTTTACCCTGATCAAGGGAAGTAGACGAGGGAATGGGATGATAGTCGTAGTTCAACACTTTGTGTTGTGTGCATTTTGTGTGTTTGAATAGTTTTAATTGTTGTTTAAATTTCTTTATTCTCATGTTGTGGGCTGTACAATGGGACTGAAAAATGTTTGCACTGAACTGCTAACATTCCCGTTTTTCCCAGGACTCTCCCGTATTTCAGACCCATCTCCCGCCCCCTCCCGCTTTGTAATTGGTAATGTCTCGTAATTTATTAGTTCTGAACGTAAAAAAACGGCTGTAGACATATCATTTGCCTGATGTTCTCCAGTTGCTAGATATCATGTATGGAACGTATCATGTCATTTGTTGACTATCTGACCCCTCATAGATGCGTGGTTGATCTCTGCGCAGGTTGAAACTTTTAATGAAGTAATTTGTACTCAAGTTATATTTTAAATAAATTAATTTTGTATATTTTTAGATGTGTACTTTTACTCTGAGTAGAATTTAAACAAAGTAAAGATAATTTTATTCAACTATATTTTTTCAGTAGTTTTTCCACCTCTGACAATTTCCCCGAAACACTGTTGTTCTTACAGAAATGTGAAAATAATAACTTAGTTTTATATGGTGCCTTTCATGGAACCCAAGGTGGCTAAAATAGTGGAATATTTGCATGATGAAACTGAACCAGAGGCAGTATTTTGGTGGGATAGGGCAGGGGTGTCAAACTGAAATTCACAGTGGGGCAAAATTTTAATCTGGGATGAAATCAAGGGCCAAACTTTGTCTTTTTTTATTATTATTTTTACAAAACAGCTAAAATTTTGCATGCACTTGTTTACTACTCAAAGGCAAATTTCACAAGCACTTATATTATTTTAAATGAGGTCAGCATTGGTGACATAAAAAGACAAGTCTATTATTATTATTATTATTATTATTATACACAGTGTCCTGTCAGTGAAGGTTTTGTTCTTGTGGTGCAAAAGGTGGCTGTGGAGACCATCTCTAATCCACATATTTAGTTTAGTGTGGGCATGGGACAGTAGGTGCTGCTGGAGCTTGTTCCATGTGATCGCTTTGGCGTTGTTTGGCATGGTGGACACTAATTTGATGATATGCTGCAAAAAAAGAAAAGGTCACATACACTAACGTGGTAGTTCTCAAACTTTTTTTTTTTTTTAACAAACTCCCCCTTGTCCTCACCATGAGTCTGCCATTTTTGCTTTTTGTGTTTTACAGTATCACCGCGGAAGGGCTGCAGCAACATGCCGACAGAAAAAGTGGGTAGTCGGCATATTAGGAGTGCGTGATCGCCAGAAACGGCTGGTTGCGGAGAAGGCGGCAGGAAAACCTCCTTCTGGTTGTCTCTCTGAACAAGGCAGATTTTGACTTGACTTTTGGGCACTTTTTAACTTTTTTCATGCAGGACAATGCATCCGTGTACTGTGGAGAATGACTTTTCATTTCTCTCTCTCTCTCTCTCTCTCTTTCTTTCTCTCTCTCTTTCTCTCTCTCTCTCTCTTTCTCTCTCTCTCTCTCTCTGTGATCTGCCTTTGGATATTTTTGGTTATTAAAATGTTGTTGTACCCAATCTGGTATTTTGGTTGTATTGATGTCATTCGGAAAATACACAATGCTGTGATTTCACTTGGTTTATATAAATCATTTGTATTGTAATAGTATATTACACACTGGTTAATAGTATAGTTATGATTGTGATGTCATGACTTTACAATAAGAGGCAAAGAAAACTTTAATCATAAT